>JABUIW010044429.1:2358074-2401056 GCA_013363375.1 Menidia beryllina | reverse complement strand
TATGCTCCGTCTTAAAAAACTGGTTGCATCTGTAGGCCATTTTTTTGCAGCTCTTACACATTTGGAGCCATTTTTTCTTTTTTTGGTCTATCATTTTTTGCAGTTATTTTTAGGGAAAAGCCCCCCTTTCATTCAAAACTGCATCTTTTACGAGCTTTTAGAGGTACTTCCCCTGTCTTTGGAGGAGTGAAAAAAAGAAAAAAAAAAAGAAAAAAAATCTTTCGAGGCAAATATGGCCGTTCAGTCTTTGGTCTGTTTCTTCCCTGGACTTCTCCCCCCCCCCCCTCTCTAATGTAAAAAGCCGACATGTCAGGAAAGGGCTGCCGGATATCTGAGCAGCGCAGATAAGTCGCTTTTAACAACACAGCCCGCTTCCCCAGTCAAAACATGAAGGCTGCGGTGGAGCCCGGCCCGGGCCGAGCCATGCAGCTCAAGAGTCACGACTCCAGATTGTTTAGCCTTAGACTCTTAGCTCAAACACACGGGGATGGTCAGGTATAGGGTAGTTGCCACTTTTGAACTTGGTCTTTTTCTTTTTTTTCTCACCCAAGGAAGCCAAAGATCAGGAAGGCCTGCAGAAAAATCTACCTAAAGAGAAAAGATACTGACTGATAACTTTTTTTTTTTAAGCAGGACACGTGTTATGCATTGCTTGTGCTCTTGATTATGGAGATTTGTATTCAAGTAAAACAAAAAAAAACAATTAAAGACAGTGGGAAAAGGTGACTCCTGCGTCACGTGGACGCACAGAGGCTTGGTTATTCAAAGCACACCGCGGCGGGAGGTTATTAGGCCACCGCATGCGTATAATTGGAAATCCCTCCACGAGATAATGTAGTCCTTTTGCGTTGTCCTCAGCGGTCACCTGTCTATTGATCGTTTTTAGAGATTAAAACGTCAATGTCAAGCGACTCCAGCACAGTAGGCTGGAGGGAGACATGGCTGTGACAGGACGGAGTCGCACGCAGTTTTGGAGAGAGGCGCGCGCACCGTGTGTTTCGTCTTCTACGACCACGGGGTCCAATTCTGGCAACTCTTAAAGCATGCCGCTCAGATAAGATATGCTCTCTCTAGGCCTGACTTGTTGCCAGAAATCCATACTGACTCAAATTCGTCTCCGTTGCCATTGTTTGACGTCAGGAGGAGGAGAGGGGGGGGGGGGGGGTGACATTTAAAACAAGGCTTCGTGACACAAAACGCGCACTTTTAAGGCGGGGGGGATTCAATCAGATTTAATAGCTCTCCCATTTCAAGGCACAGCTTTTATGTCTTCTGTAAATATTTATTCTCTCGGAGGTATGCGCTCTATGACGCTATTTTTAACCACGAGTGAAAGCAGCTCTGTTTTTTTTATGTGTGTGTGTGTGTGTTTCTCTCCTTATTTTCAAACTATTTTCAGCCTTCACTCACTGCAGAAATGAATTCCAGTAGGAGGGGGATGGAGAATGCATATGCAGTCAAAAAACAAAAAACAAAGCCTTCAGTGTATTTTGCTGTTATCTGTAAATTGCTGTACCTAATTTAATCTGTAATAAAGGAGAATGCATTTGCATTTTTCTTTATTTAATTCGTAGAGATGTGTATAGTGAAGAAGCCATGCAATGTGCTTATGTGGCTTATGTGCACAGGGCTGCCAATGCACTCTCAGACTATTTATTAAAAAACGATTGGAAATTGGGTAGCTTTTACGCGCGAGGAGCGCCATTTTTGCGCGATTCGCATGGGAGTGGCAGCCCTGGACATCTGCGGTCCCATAACAGATCCTCGTGTCGATTTGGGTTCTGACGCAGGTCACGTGACTTTACCCTTTTTTTCTTTCTCCCCCCCCCGGTGCGCCCCGCAGTCCGCGGCCAGGCGGGCAGGGACGTCATGCGCCAACTGTCAAACGACAACGACGACGCTGTGGCGGAGAAACGCCAACGGGGACCCGGTGTGCAACGCCTGCGGCCTCTACTTTAAACTGCACAATGTAAGTAATGAACCTTCACTAGGATCCCCTTTTTTTTCTCTCCAAAAACCCCAAACCGAGGCCCGCCTTGAATATTCATCGGTGCAGCTCCATCTCTTCCCTCATCACGTCCTGCCGGGCACCTCTCCCTCTTCCCCCCTGAATATTTTATCTGACTTGTCCCTGTAGAGAATTTCCGGAGCAGGGTGATAACAAACACTGCGGAATTAATATGATTTATTGGCAGTAAGTGCGAATCTAAAATGTGTAAGACCTAAGTGAACTAAAGCCCGCAGCCTTGCTTTGGAATATTAAGGACGGAGGCTTAATTAAAATTCGATTAATTTCCAGGACGTTTTTTTTTCCTCGGTATTTCCAGCCTTTTGGTTCTGCACACACCAGGGACTGGGACTCCCTCCCCTCCCCTCCCCCCCTCCCCCCTCTGACCACCAATCCGTCTGATTCGTTTTGGGTCGGTGTTAGTGCCTCCCCACATCACTTCACATCCTCAATCTTAAACAACCCCGGGGACTCGTTTAGCTCTCCTCCCCTCCTCTCCTCTCCCAGTGCACAAAGCTGTCATTTTTAATCAGCAGCCATTGTGTGGCCTAAGCTAATAACAACAATAATCATGATCAGCAGGCTAACTGCTCTCAGGTAATTTCTAACCCCCCCCTCACAGAGAGCAGATTGGAAGGAGAAGAGCATCCTGCTCTGCTGCCTCGTGTTAAATCACTTTCCCCGGGTTACTTTTGCCAGATAGCTAGCCGCTGCGCCAACCAGATTCAGACAAGGTTAAACTTAGAGAAGAACATTTCCCAGTTACACATTAACCTTTGACCTTAGGGTGATTGTCAAATGGGATTATTTATGGTAAATCCAGACTTCTTTTCTGGGGCTAACTGGGCGTTCTACAGACAGAGTCTAGCAGAGGCCCTGCCATCTCCCACCCTAAAAAACCCAAAAACAAAACACCTGACGGTGTCCCAGTCGGCTTGTGTTTAGACGTGAGACGTTTAGACGTCGTTGAGGCGTCGAAAACCTGCCACGCCGTCACAAACCATGCTTTTAAAATCAAAAGCACAGACAGGATCTCTGAGTAATCTGGGGGTTTCTGCGTGCGGCACGGCGCTCTAAACTTTAGCACCTTTGTGAAGGGTGTCGAGGTTTCAGGCGTTGCAGCTATACCTCGAGGCTTTGGCAGAGGATGTGAGAGACTGTGTTTTGCATTCTGTGGTGGTCATTGACTCAAACCCCTTTTGCTTTGGCTTCTGCTCGACGCTCTCCGGGACAGCAGCCGCTCGCAGGTCGAAGGCTCGAGGTTTCCCCTGCGAGACATCTCGTCATCAAAGAGCGCTACCCTGACTGGCTTTAGGTGGGCGTAGCATGCCTCAGAGCTAGTGGGGGGTGGGGGGGGAAGGGGCGGGAGGGGTTTGGGGGACGGGGACATATATATTTGCCCTCTACTAAATCACACAAGCCACTCTATTTCGAGAGTCAGCAAAAAAAAAAAGCCAAAGTCTCAGACATTTTGAGAGAGCTGTGGAGGAAGAAATCCCCGTTCCCATTTAGCCGGGAGAGACGGCGAGAGAGATCAGGATCCCAGCCTCTCCTCATAATCCGGCCCACAGCCTGAATTCCATCATCCCGCTCTCATTCCCAGCTAAACCTATGCCGGAGTATGGCAGCTTGGGCCGTTTTTTTGGCCGAGAGATGGATGGACACCCGGTTGCGGAGGAGGGTGGAGAGAGGGACTTGGACGGCCTCGTGCCTCTGCGCTCGACAGGCTGACAGGCTTTAGCTGCCAGGCCATTCTCCGTGTCTGCTTCCCCTTACCTCCGTCCCACTTCGTCTTTCCTTATTTCTTTCTGGCGAGGCTACATCTTCTGATACAGTCCAGCTTAAAAAAAACAAACTATAAACACTCTTCTGTTTTAGGATGAGACAGTCAGAGTCGCCTCTTAATGGGTCTCCATTACATTATCTTTGTGTTTTTCCAAATGCCAAACTTAAAGTCAATTCAAGCCATATTTTTGATATTTGCTTGCACGTCATCTTTAGAGCTTGTTCCTTGTGAAGAAGGAAAAATCGCAATATCTTGCACTGAAAAAAGAAACGGTCAACTGTACTATCACGTTGTTCTAGAATGATACCCGAAGATAAAATACTAAAGTGCCATCTTTTTCTGTCTCCTTTCGAGAGCAGATCAACCGACCTCTGACCATGAAGAAGGAAGGCATCCAGACCAGGAACCGGAAGATGTCCAGCAAGTCCAAGAAGAGCAAAAAGTCCCAAGACAACATGGACGACTTCTCCAAGAGCCTGATGGATAAGAGCAGCTCGTTCAGCCCGGCCGCCCTGTCCCGCCACATGACCTCCTTCCCTCCCTTCTCGCACTCCGGCCACATGCTGACCACCCCCACACCCATGCACCCCTCCTCCAGCCTCCCCTTCGCCCCCCACCACCCCTCCAGTATGGTCACGGCCATGGGTTAGAGCTCCCCTTCCTCTCGGGCGGCTCTCCGCTCCTGAAAACCCCTCGGCCCACCCCCTTCGGTACCTCTGCTGACCCGCTTCCACGCCCACAAAAGACAAACAGACTCTGTTCGATTCCCAGCTCTCCCCGTCTCAGTGACAGGTTCCTTCTTTTTCAGTTTTTTTTTAGTTGTCTCTCCTTTTTTTTCTTCGGTTTTTCTCTTTTTTTTATATAAAATCCAAGCGTACCTCTGCGACGTGAACGCTTTGCAGACTTGACCCGACCCGTGGCTCACTGACCTCCTGGGGGGAAAGATTTTTTTCTTCCCCCTTCCCCCCCAAAACCCAAGTAGGGGATGAACATTTCTCCCCTGTGCCGACCCGCCTCATAAGGGAGCTTCATTCGTGTACAAAAAGCCATTTTTCCACTCACAACGCCACCAAAACAGACATTACGAGAACTTTTACGGCACTCTTTCCCCTTCAAAAACCAAACCCCTCTCCACCTTTCACCTGTTAAACAGGTAACCCCCCCCCCCCCCCCCCCATTCCCCCCCCCCCACCCCCTCCACCCCTTCCACCATCACCCCAAACCCCCATCTTCTTCTCCATCTTCCGCCGAAGATGCGAGGAGCCTGAATATATTTGTACAAATTGTATGAAATACAGCACATTTAATGAAGACTTTTTAATTAAGTAAGATAAAAAAAAAGGAAACGCGCCCCTGGGCAGCTAAACGTCGAGAAGGGTACGAGTCGCAGCAGGTGGAGAGACTCGCTGCCGGAGAGGAGAGAAGCGCCTCCAAGTCCCGGAAGAAAGAAACGACTGGAAGAAGAGGAGGCGAGAGAAGACGAGAGGGAAAGACTTTTTGAGAAAGGGCAGGCCTCAGATTGAGCCCGCCGTGAATTTTGTCGCATTAAGTTTGCAGAGAGCCGGTGCTCTGGCCACCGGCTTCTCTCTTCCTTTTTTTATTTTGGTTTTTCTTTTTTTCCTTTTTTTTTTGGATGTGCTATAGGTCTCGGGCAAATTGGTTTGTGTCGAAGCGCGCATGTACACACACTCACACACACACATGCACGCACGCACGCACACACACTCACATCTGATCACCGGAAAGACTTTCTTCCTGCCCACAGATTATATGCATTGTGAAAAAAAAAAAAAGTTCCTGTATTTGTTATTTGTATGTATAAATCAGAGTACCAAAAATACGAAAGAAACAAAGATGTAGAATTATTTCTTTATGTTATGCAGACTGAATGGTTGTAAAAATTTAATAATAATCACTAGTGTAAAATATGACTGCTTTTTTGTTTTGTAATTTTTTTTCCCCCTCTTTGAAAATAATAAACTAGTTTAATCTCTGTTGATATGTTAGCCCTGTGGTCGAGAGCCGTCTTTTCTGCGTCTTCCTGAGCTGTATGATCTTTGACACTACGCACATGCACCCCCTCCCACCTATCTCCCCACATCAACCACAACCGGTGACACTGCACCCATTTTCTTTTTTTGGTTTTCTCTCTTAAATGCTTTTTTTTTAGCCGGTGTTCAGAGCAACAGCCTTACGGTCAGTTGAGCGCAAACAGGAAGGGTGAGAAACATACGGTGGTAATGGAGGAACATATCAAGTGGCAGACAGGGCCAAAGAGGCCACGTGGGATCAAAGGAGCTTTTCATCTCATCAGATTGACACCAAAACACATAAAAACACAACTTGAACATATATCAGTTATCTGGAAGCATTCGGCAGGTATAGCTTTGACAAATGATTATTTCCCGAGCTGTGGATCTAAAACACAAATACGGAAGGAACGTTTTTCAGCTTCACATTTGCAGCTGCCTAAAAAGATTGACCTCACCCTTTAGCCCACTCGTCTCACCCTGCTGTACCGCCTGTATGGCTTTTTCATCTCTGGGATGAAAAAGAGGAAGTCTGTTTTTTGTTGTTGTTGTTCCGGCCACTGATTGAACCACGCGGACGGGACTTCCTCCAAGTTTATATTCACGAATACGATTTTTGCAGCGTGAGAGTCGGCAGCTTCTCTTGAGGTTCCTCTCTCAGGATCTTACAGAAACTAATCCGCTGCCCCAAAGAACAATGCTGCTGTGATGTAAAAATGATGACCACTCGTATCGATTTGAGCCATTTATTGTGTGCGTGTGTTCCACCAGGTCATGCATATCTGAGTCCCGGCCACTCTAGAGAAGTCAGTTTGACACTGACAGTTTCAAACCTCTTTTAACTTGTAGCTAAAATAATCTGATTCAGTTCCCAGAACGCGAGATTCAAGCGGCCCACCTCTGTGACCTTTTAGACAGTACCGCCAACCCGAGCAATTCACAAGCGAACTCATCTGCGCATTTAAAAGCAAACAAGTACTAAGTCCTAGACTACTGCATAAAGTATAACTGATTTAAACTGAAAAAAGGGCAGCAAGAGAGGCCTGTCACAAAGCTACGGGCTTCTTTCACAAAACTGATTCACACCCTAATTCAAAAGGTTTGTCTTCAAGAGTCTTCAAGAAGTTTTATGTACATCTGAAAGTAACCACCCTCTTCAGTTTCGCTAACAGAGAGACAAAAAGTAGATCTCTGACCTCCATCGCAACCTCCAGCTTGATAAAAGTGGCTGCTTTAACACGCACACACAGAAACACACACACACAGGCATGCACACAAAAACTTCGAATTAAGCACTGAACACCGAACTCCTTGAAGTTCCTCATCTTTTAATGTGTGCTAAAATAAAAACTCAAGACACACAAAATTCATCCGGAGTCTTCCATCCGGGTAAATAACTGCGATATTAACAGGATGCAGGGCGGGGATTTATCCTGGCCTTGAAGCTCCGGCTCCCTTATTCCCCCGGTCGTGGAAGCTCGCGGACTCCATTTCCTACGTCGGAATACATTCGGTGGAATGTCGAACGCGGCGGGCTCATGCCCCTCTCTGCAGAAAAAGGCCAAACAGGAGTCAGGTATTTGGCATCATTTGTTTCTGAGCTGCTGTGACCAATCGGGAGCTTTGCTCCTGTGTTTTAATAGTGAGGTCAAGGGGGCATGTGGGATGAGAGCAGCTATAGCGTGTGTATGAGCTTGTGTGTGTGTGTGTGCGTAGGAGGGATTGAGTGGAGCTTTTGCCCTGTGGTGGGACCCCATGGCCCCTGGCTGACCCTCTCCCTCCTTGTGTCTGGATGCGCATGTCGGCCAAGGGTGACTGGAGATGCGGCCACGGGCTCAGGTGAGGACGGACCCGTCTGCCATTTCATTTTGATCTCCCCGCCGTCGTCGTCATGAGCCACTTATTTCTGTCCCTCTCTCTCCCGCCGTCTCCGTCTCTTCCTGCGTCTGCCTCTCGTCTTTCAGGTGAGGATGATGACTGATATGTGGGCGTAATCGGCTCTCAGCAATAGTCCATCTTCATCAGGGCCCTAGCCGCTGTCATCATCAGCAGAGGTCAGGTCAACCTCGGGGTCAGCGTTTTGAAGGAATCCGATACGCGAAGCTCCTTTAAAGTACATTTCAAATGTTACGTTTTTTTTCCCAGGAGACAAACGACTGCAAAACAAAATTGAGAAATAAAAAATCCAATTCAGTGTTCTAAAACCCCCCAAAAAATCCCAACACAGAAAGTAGGAGCTTTTATTTTTTACAGGACGCATGAACTGTTTCATCTTTCTTCACGATGCATTGTGTGGTTGTTATTAAACTTTTCATCTCTAGATTTATGCAGGTCCACTTTCTTTTTTTTAAATACAGCACTCTAAAGATTTTTCATTTTGGTTTGAGCAGGGACCAATCTGTGTCAGTGTGGCCACATGTGTGGAAACACGCAGTACGTTGTGGGCTATTAATTATTCTCCTGCCCCACAACTCAGACCAATACCTGTTAAATCGTGGTCTGATTGTATGGTCTACAAAGGTTTAATGTCAGACAGTCTGAATCTATGTGGTCTGGAACCCTTAGTAAGCCACGTCTTTCCTGTAAATGTAGGTCAATCTTTTAAGAACTGTCATATTTTTAATCAATCTTATAATTTGTTTAGCTTTAGAACATGATTAGAGGTTCAATAAGATATCCATAAATGCTTTATACCCATAATTTTGATTTAATGAGCCAATATAAGTCAAAATTGCTATTATCTAGAATATATGCTCTCAAATGAAAATGAAAGTCAAAGTACTTTAAAAGACAGGAGGTGTCAAAACTTGTGTTTAAGAAAAATTCCAGTTAAAGAGCTGCTATGTGTGTTGGCAGACACTGTGTTGTTAAAATAGGCATTCACACATGAGCAAACATCGTTTTCAGGTCACGTGTAAGAAGTTTATGAAATGCATACATTTTCAGTTTTATGAATTGAAACTGGTCAGCCATACATAAAAGGTATCATTTGAGTGTGTAAATTAACTTAGAAAAACAAGTAAAATATAAACCTGTTCCTAAATTGACCTTTGACCTCAAAACAAACTTTTCAAAATTCCAATGAAATGCGTCAAACTGAACAGACCTCAAACTCGGAACAGTGACCAAAGGCAAAATGATACAACTCAAAATAACATTTTCCAACCTTAAAGGTTAAACCTGAAAAATTGCAAAACTGACCCGCCTTCTCAAATAGAGGCAGCTACCCGATAAATGCTCTTAATTTGTGAGGATAATTCATCAGACTGTCTCAAATCTCAGTACAAAAAGTTGACTGAAGGTAAAAATTGAGATGTTTGAGTTTAAATAAAATGGCAATAACAGCTAAGGGCTGTGTGTAGAAAAACTAGTATTTTTCTAAAAGAAAAAAATCAAGAGAATAAAACCACAGTATAAGATAAATCAAGGTCCATAATCAGTACTTGGAGAAAACCTCCGGTCTACATGTAAATAAACGTGAGATATGGCTGATCATTTTTACAGAAAACTTAAGACTTTGTCCCACATTGCCAATCTAGATTCCTATTCCAGCGGGAATTCATTTTTAGCTCAAATCAAGAGAAAAATGACCTCATATGTTCTTTAAAAAAATGTGATCACCCCTGGGTATCAGCTTAATAAAGGTGAATCGGTTTTGTTTCCTACATTTGTTGAACGCACCAAGAACGTGTCGAGAACAAGTCATGATACTTCCATAAGCAACTCTTTTTGGCATTGAGCGTATAGATATTTCTGTCTTTTCCATCTCTGATCACTTAAAAGCCTTCACAGACAACACACTCTTTAGTATCATTAGATATTCTAGTAGGATTTGCACAGACATTCTTAAAAGGAAAAGGTTTAGTTTCTTCCTTTGCGCATCCAAAGACCTCCAGCCTAAATGACGGAAGAGCTTTGGTGACATTGTGGGAGTTCTCTTACATGTTCAAGAACCCCTCACCGCTCTCAAAAGCAGCCTCGTGCTGCATTGTCTCCTTAACAATCGTAAATTTGAACCATAATCTCCCGTCACAACACAGCAGATAAAAGATAATTATCTCTTTTACTGAGTTACCCTGGGGCTTGTTGGACAGCCTAGCAGACAACATGCCTAAACCCTCATCCCACACACACACACTTACACAAGCACACACACACACACATACTCGCATACATAGTAGAAGCATTCATTCTCTCTCTTGCACACACTTCTAACAGGCTTTCAAGCCTGCTGCATTTCTGTTGAGATTTGTCAACCACTCAGTGTAAGTGCAGAGGTTGTTTGGTGCATGCAAAGTTTCTCTGCGGCTCAAAACACACCCGTATCGGCCCAATTTATGCACAGCCTTGTGCAAAACATACGGGGTCCTGATCACTCCCGCTGACTGATTTTGCTTTGAGGAGGGGCAAAAAATGCTCACGGCTGCATTTTAAGTTGGCTTACAGGTGCAAACTATCTGGGACGGAGACACGGGGAATGAGTGATTGCTTTGGAGGGTGGAAAAAAGCCAGAGGTGAAACGTTTCAGGGGGGAGAGGGAAGGCATGCGATGCAAATGAGTCGGCCTTTAGAGGGCCGGGATGAGGTATGTTGCCTCATCAGCCAATGATATCCCTCATTCAAAAGTTGAACTAAAATAAAGTAAATCTTCTCATCATACTTTTCAGACTTTCTTTACCTTTAATATCATAGTAATGATATTTGTTGGGCACTTGTGAGGTCATCTATATGGTGGTTAAAGCTGAGCTGGACATGGGTCACAGGACAGCGGTCCTGAGCACATAAACAGCATTTAAAAATGAAAGCATCAAAGTTCAGATTTCAGCCGGGATGGAAGACTTAAAACAGATGGCCACAAACAAGTGAGAGATCGCATAGAAAATGATTAGTTATTTTTGCTAAAAGCTGTTTAACAAGATGTTGGATCATAGGTAGTACATAGTATTGACAAATCATCTCGTTTAGACACAGATTTGAAATGGCAAGGAACAGGTGATCGATTTTTATTACTTTAGAAACAATGACTTTCTTTCCTGTTTTAAATGTTTTTTTTAACCGAACCTGTGTCTAAAATTGTATTAAATCCTCATTACAATTTCCTACAAGATACAATTTCTTCATAAATGGAAAAAAAACCTGTCCAGCTGAGCAACATGAGATTATGCTAAAAAAAGTAAAATTTCTTTGCTTTGTTTTCTCATTTTTCCTGTTCCTGTATTGTATAGTGAACAACGTTAAAAAACGAGAAGTTCAACGTTTTGTGACGTACTTGTTGCTTTCATTCAGACAGACAAAGGCAGGGTATTGTGATGGGCCAGTCGAATTAGCATAGCATAAATACTGCAGACTAGGGGAAACAGCTTGCTTGCAGCACCTCAAACGCACACAAATTGTGAATGCGGCAAAAATAATTAAGAGCGCACTTGAGGAGCTGGAGTCGGGTTAAGTATTTCATTGACAGACTTGCTGTTTGAAAAGTGAGCCCCAAATGGATAGATAATGCAAACAAAGTCCTCAGTAATGCTTCAAGGCATCATTTGGAAAGGAAAAAGTAGCATCAATTTATCTTCTCTATTGATTTACTCATTACTTTGCCTGTATTGCCCTGCAGATCCTTCGAATTGTGTTTCTGAGAATTCAGAAACACTTGGCTCTGAGGACACGTTTCCCAGCCCTCACTCGGCCCACTGTAACGGACAGCGGTCTCTCCCTGCCCCTGGGCAAAACTGAACAGCACCTGTCAAAATTTCAGCGGTAGCGGCGTATTTGCATAGGCCCACATCCACAAACTGTCACTGGGGTTTACTCAACCCAACGCGAAGCTTTTCCCTCACCGAGAACAAACACCTCAGCCAAATCACCTGAGCCATGCGGTAACCAACTGATAGCTGACTGGCACGTCTTAGTCACAAATCCTCAGAAAAGTAGATCAGACAGGTGTTTGCATTCTGTTCATTTGGCTGCAGTGCCAGGGGACATGCATTAGCTAAGCTATGTTTTGATGACATGATCTTGGCTCAATCTGCTCGGGCCTGTTTAAAGAATGTTTATAGCGGAGCCAACTCCAGCTCAAATCGCCTTTTAATTAACAAGGCAAGAAGTTGATATTATGAGACAGAAGCAGCAGCTGTGCACTTTTTTTTTGGGACAGTTTTCTTGATTTACTCATTTGAATATCACTGTTTATTGCGGTAATAATCTTTATGCTTATATCTACAAAAATATAAGCTAAATTTTAAGTTGTGGGCGCTGTAGGGATTAGACAAAGAAGTCAACTTTGCAAGAGAAGAACATCTCCCGTGTATTGATATGCATCTAAAGATGCAGAATTTTAGCTGATTTTACAGAACATCAGTTTATTAGGTGTTTATGTGCCTTCCGATCAGAATTTCTTTGGCAAATAATGTGCATTGTGTCCAGCAAAATATCACCAGCACCACCATTGGAGGGATCCCAATCACTGCCCGACAAAATAACCTGAATGTCTGGAAACGGTGTCAAACTAGAATTTTATCATCATAGAAATTACATCCAAAGGGAGGGTGAAAAAAATACCATCAATACACACCATATTACCATCCACCACCGTCCAAATAATCAAACTTGGACATTTAGATAAATTCCAAGGCCACATGGGTATTAAATCAAGCACCAAAGCATGCAGACTGTTTCTACATTGGTAAAAAATGCGCTGCTCTCAGGAGCTCAATGAATTCAAGTGTGGCGCCCTGATAGGATGCTACCTGTGGCACCCGTGTGAGCGAGGAATTTTGTCAACTCTCAATATTTCCCAGTAAACCATCAGTGGTAGAGGGCAGAGGGTGCACAAGGGTTGCCAGACGAGTCAACCATCACAGACCTCCAAAGGTCATGTGGCCTTTAGACTGGCTCAAGAAGGGTGTGTAGAGGAAGTCATGGAATAGCCGTCCATTGGCGAGCAGCTGTATGGAAGCCATACATCACCAAGCACAATGCAAAGCATCGGATGCAGTCATGTAAAGAAAGCCGCCACTGGATTCTAGAGGAGCAGCGGCCCCCGGAATGCTGAAACTGTGATTCTTTACCTGGCAATCTGATGGACAATTCTGGGTCTTGGTGGTCGCCAAGAGAACGATGATTCGTTTTATTGCGCCAAGGTTTGGTGGAGCAAACGTTATGGTGTTTTTTGATTGCTGGTTTTGGTTTCCTATTACAGCATACCAAGAGATCTGAACAAATTCATGCTCCCAACTTTGTGGGAAAAGCTTGGAGATGGCCTCTTCCTCTTTTTCCAACACGGCTGTGCGCCAGTGCAAAAGCAAGATCCATAAAGACATGGAGGAGAGAGCCCGGTCGTCTCACCTAATGTGTGTGGTCTCACAAATGCGCTTCAGGAAGTATGAATAAAAATTCCAATGAACGCACTTCAAAAGCTTGTGGACAAGCCTTTTCAGAAGAGCTGAAACCGATAAAGCTGCAAAGGGTGGAACAAAGTAAAATGGAACTATTTAACACTGCATGTCGGTTAAGTTCACATTAAGTTCACAGTAAAGGCAGGTAAAAATGTACTTTTGGAAAAATAGCGACATACAAAACATGGATGTTTATTACATATAAACAGAAATTTCACATAAATATTATCCCAAGAAAGCTTGGAAACAGTTCCACAAGATAATCTTTAATCTCTTTTATCTGATTAGTAAAAGTGTAGCCTCATTAAAAAAAAACACACGATCCTTAAAATGAAGTTCAGTTGTCAAGGCAGTATTCAGTAACTGTGGGACTTTAACCAAATCACAGCCATTAAAAACTAAATAAATAGAAACAGAGCAGTCCAAAGTTGGAGTAAAACTTTTACTTTATCCTAAGATACTACAGTACCTGTACCTCTTCATACAGACTTTGAATCTTGTCAATAAGGCATCAGTATCAGAGGGAATGTTTCGTGTCACATAAAACCTGTATGTGATGTGCTCACATAGGAAAAAGTAAAAAACGCTGATGTGCTTTATCTTATTGTAAAGAGTGACCAATGTCAAAAGGATCAATCATCCTGGAAAAAAGGAAATCTGTCAGAATTTAATTTCTTTTGCCAGAAAACACTGTGATTCTCAATCAAAACTGTGCATAGCTGTCCTGTTGTGTGTTTTGTTCTAATAAAAACTTGCCCGAAAAATTTGGGTTATATGGTTGATCTTACAACCTCGTAGGCCCAACTCTTAACCGCAACCAGTCAGTGTGGGGTCATGCACGTGTCTTCTGCCAGCAGTCAGAGCAGCTACCTAGCTTACAGAGGGACTGCTGTGTTGGTCAGCTGTCCAGAGTCCTGTGGCTGTTTACACATGCCATTGTCTCCTGTAGGGCCAATCAGACAAGCCTTATTAGGTAAATACGCCTGTGGTAGCCAATCGCTGGCACGCACGCCGGCATTGGAGCCGGTTATCTACAATACCCCAGGAAGTGGAAGAAATTATGGGGGAAATGGCAAAAGACATAAATGCGACCATTTATCCAGTGCAATCTGAGTATCTACCTCATATCTCATTAGAGGCTTAATTCATGCGGCTGTCTCAGTTGATATCTCTCTGCCTGTTATTGTCTGTGCCCAATGGCTTTCAACGGGTAGTAAAAGCACTACTGAACTGTTTGGAGCGTGGGGGCCATTTTTCATATTTGGAGAAGCACTGACCAAGACAGAGGAAAACACAGCTCAGGACACGTTCATGTGTCAGCTTGATGCAACCGAAAAGCCAAGCTGACATTTGCGAAAGGTGTTTGCAGGCGTTATTGGAAACTTCTGAATTGCGGGGTGCCTGATAAAACATCACCGCTATTATTGTCGCCAAAAGCCTAAAAGTCAACAGATAAACAAATGACTGTCCTTGACGAAGCAATTTAATCATTTCTATGATATTTCAATAGGCTGAAAACGGGCAATCAAGGCATGCATTGACCATTTTCTAAATGTAATAAAAAATTTCCTATTCATAATAAAACAAAGGTGTTGTGCTTGCACAAACATTTGTCTTTATTTCTGATTCTTACTTCAAACAAAATGTAAAATGTTGATTTCTTTTGTATTCTTCTTGAAGCTTTATGTTGGAAAAACTGTTGCATACAGTTCTTCTTATATTCAATGCAAGAACAAATAACTTCAAGATTGTACATAACTTACACATCATGATGTAAAAAATAAAAAAAGTGTCTGCTTCTATTTTATGTCCAGTGATGGAGTTACAGTCTATGGTGAGCCTGGTCACACCACCAACAAAATTAGGTTTAATTCAAGGGGTAAAATAATAAAGACTGTATAAGATGTGGACATATATACCGGCCCCAGTGTTAAATACCAGCCTGGTTACCATGTTATAAAATGGACAAAAAAACTACAAAGCTCTGGGGACCGATCACATGCAGTCATGTAAAACTGCCAACAAAAGTTTCTGAAGGCAGAAAGCACCCCGGGTTGTTTTGCGATAGGGTCAAAGATGAACTACTTAGGAGCTGTGCTCAAATTGTGATCTAGGACTGTTTTCTGATTCTTGTTGGGTTGCTTAAACGTAAACCCTTTTCTTTTTGCATGAAACTCATCAAATAGTGTGGCAATAGATAAAAATAAATCAATTTTTCTTGGTCAAAAGTCCATAGTTAATTCAGCTTAATTACTTTGCTCTTCCTTGCCTCTATGTCGATCTTTGGGGGTATAATTCTTAGGAAATCTAGGGGTGCACCTCAACAAGTAACGCATTATGTTCAAAACACCCAACTGCCTCTCTCTTCCAAACACTTTAAACAATGCGTCATTTTGTATATTCAAATATTTTAGCCACTGAACTTTGCGAATAAAAATCCATCACACGATCCATGGAGGTCTGTTAACGTGGCATGGAATGACCTATACTGGAATTGATAAAAGGTACAGTAGGCAGCAAAAAGATGAAAAAATGTGCTTAATTTAGTACCACATTAACACGTCATAAAGACGATCCAGCGTCCACAGATACAAATTTGTAACTGTTTTCCTGGTTCGTTATCACATTTTCAATGTACGTTTTCAAGGAAAACAAATCCAAAAGTGACTCATTAGAACGTTACAGCAAACATGAACAGATCATGGAAACAATGACATCATTCAATATGTCATTTCCAGAACTGTAGCTCAGCTCACTGTTTACACAGCAAACAGGTTTATCTAACTTGCTTTAAAAACAAAAGGAAGAGATTAAGTTTAAAGTGAAGTTTAAATCTTTCAAAATACATCTTGTTTGGAAATGCTAATCCGACAAAGCCATGGCCCTCTTGAACCATTCAGCCATGACGGGTGATGAAAATGTCGCTGGGAATTCATGAAAGAATAAAATGGTTAATTTTTGACCGTGGTGTTTGTGTTCCAGTAAGTGCCTGGGGATCTGCCATGATGTGATCCTTAAAGGCAAATACCAAACGGTAAAATCGCTGCCGGTTTTTGGATACACTGCTGCAGACATCACGCCGACTCAAACCTGAGCCCCTCAGACTTTCATATCAAAGCAACAGTGGGATGATCAGCCATATTTCCCTGAGAGCGCACTGTCAGAATCCATTTAGCCCTCTTAAATCCAACATGTCCCCCTGCCACTGTTCCATGTTCCTCAGTCTCTCCAGCCCCCCCCCAACCCCCCCCCCCCCACTGCCCCCCCTCTTTGACAGCCACCCAACCTCCCTCTGGGATCCCTGGGAGTGTTTGTACTGGAGGCAGCCAGCGGAGACGGCGGGTGTTTTCATAGCAAAACCTCTTTTCCTGAGGTAATGCTGGCCTGAGCTGACCACTGCAGCACGCACAGACAGGCAGCGGCTCAGGAAAGAGGTCACGGCGGGTTCTGTGATCACCTACCCGTGGAGCTTTTAAGTTTAATGTTTAGCAGCCTGTATTTGCACTACAACTTTCGCATCGGCTTACCGTGAGTGCCGATATGTAGCTGTAACTGTGGGCCCAAAACGTAGCAGAAAAATGTCAGAAACCTTTTCCCGTTCAAGTGAAAACCATTACAAAAAGCTTCGCTAACTTCTCTTCTATCATTGACTGTCTGACTTGCACGATCTGATAAAAAACAAAAAAAAAAGGAAGATTAATTATGTTTCAACAGAAAATATAAGGGAAAATATATGGCCCATCTGCAAACAATAAACAATCCTGACACCATAATTTATAGATTTATAATTGAAAAGATTGTTTGGCCTCCCTGTGCGTCTTGTTGCCTGAAGCAGCATGAAATATTTCAGTCAGTCAGTCGTCGGCTTTGTGAGACGTTAAGTCATGTCAGCACGTGAACTCACAGGTTAAAATGAATCACAACACATTGAAACAGGAAAGAATTGTGCTGCAAGAAGAGCAAAAACCATTTAGAAAGAGACACAAAAATGATACTGTGCACTTTGAATCGATAAGACTCGATAGAAACTTTTTACCTTCTTGCATCTCATGCTTTAAAAAACAAGAGAGAAATCTAAACATTTAGTGCCTGACAAGCACCAGTGTTGCGTCACTTTAATGTGAATAGCTTTCATTTCCCGAATGGTGTATATCTAAACCCTTGAATTTAAAAAAGGTAGAAAGGAAAGTTAAAAGTTAAAAGAAGATTGGCATTAGCCAATGTCTTAATCACAATTTTACATATTTTTTTGGTGTAACATAAGTAAAGGGAATGCATTATGTTACCATGATTGGGTTTATTTGAATTCCGTTGAAAGTGGAAAGTGCTTAAACTGACAGATATAAATGACTGAACAGCTACAGCAGCTTCTTAAGAGCGCTTGTTTATTTGGTTTAAAAACAAATAAGAATTGGAGACCGTCATTTTTTTTTAGACACATGTAGGATAACACTTACGGATTTTGCAACGTGTTTTCAGTCTACATGAGTGTTTGTTGTTTTTATAATTAGACGTTTAATTTATGCACCATGTCATTGGTTGTTTTGGATGATGGAGGTTTGATTGTTCAATGTTGGTTGGTTGAGTTTCTTGCTTTTTATGTAATCCACAACATTTGGCATACCCATTCGGCCATGTCAAAATGCAAGTTTGGAGGAATCTTTCTGCATGAAAATGTATTTTCCTGTTGCCATTACCACTTATGCGGCCTTTGCTTTGCTAGTTATTTGAAAAGTACAATTGGAAATGTGCAGTGTTTCCTCATGTTTTTTAATGGGATGGTTGTTCAATATCGTTTTTGCTTGTATATATTTGAAAATGACAAAAAAAGCATAAACCACATAAAAATACACCCAAGAGTTTACAGTAAAACTTAAGCAAAAGTGAAAATGGAATATTTCCGGAAGGGAAAACCCCTCCCGCAAAAAAACCAAACAAACCTGTTGACGTGCATGAAGCACATTTGGATAGTAGCACCATGGATTTGGTGTTGATAAAAGATGGATTGACAGCTCAGATAAAGTTTGGCCGCAGAAAGAAAAAAAACGTTTGTTTTTCTCAGCTATCTGTTTTAACATAATTCAAATGACTGACACGAAATTAACATCCAGCGTTTATCTTAATGGTGTTTCATTAACCCCAATTGCGGCCAAACCGCATCGCTATTTTTTCCCTATCTCAACCAGAGACCCATGTTGAATATCTAATCATTTAGATACTATTCGAGCAAATTATTGAGCCATAAACTGCACTTTGAAAGCAGTGAGATGCCAGCTTGGTAACCTTGTGTAAAACCAGTGTAAAACTGAAACGACGAGAACGGGACGGTAGAAAAACTTGGGGATGAGAGAATTTTACCGAGGGAGGAGGGAGTCTGCTCACTTGTGGCCTCTAATTTACGTAAGTGCAGTCTAAACGGCGGGGGAGAGATAAGAATGCTGCTAATAGACCTTGACCTCTAATGACAGTCACACAAAGCGGGCGGACAAAGAAACCCCCCCATAACTTCTTCTGACTGCACGCCACCTCGAATGTATCTCCTCGAGATTAAACTGAAGATTGAAAACACGAGAGTTCTCCTTAGGCCTATACTAAAACATTCTTTAAAGTCATTAGTAAGTTTGATTTGTAGGCTCCACGGGTCCCCTCGGGCTCCGATTGCCTTTGATGATTCACCTTAGCTACCTCAGTGTTTATTGGGTTCAGAGAAATTCCGAGCTCATGTGCCGATATAACGGCGGGTGGGGTTTTTTTATGCTGAAATCAGACAAACATTTCACCCCCTCTCGCGCTCCCGGAAAGTTCTGGGGGAACTGGGCTTGATGGTGACCCAATAGAAAAAGAGGCAGGGCACCCGTGCTGCTTGCGGTTGCGTAAGACGAGGAGCTGAAAAGCGGGAATGCCTCCCTGTCAACACCTGAGCCGAACGAGACGGAGTTTATTTATCCGAACGCCCTCTCGATCAACCAGCAGGGAACCAGGAAGCGGCAGGTGCTTCGCTCCAACGGCAGGCCCCGTGCTGTTGACAGTGGATAAACAGGTTGGGGAATGGATCGGGTAGTGAGGGGAACAAAAAAAAACCTTTTTTTTTTTTTTTTTTTTTTTGGTGGGGGTTGGTTGGTTTTTTTTCCCCCCTCCCTTAAACAGGCATTAGCTCTGCTTAGTTCAGTGTAAAATTTGAAAGCGTAAGCTATTTGTCGTTTCCCCGCCCAGCTGGCGTTTATTAGTGTTGTCTTATTGCGGCTCTGCTGAACAGGCCTGGCCCGAGCCGTCGTCTGGCAGGGGTCTGACAGTGGGATAAAAACAGCCAGCGCGGGGAGATGGCTGGCATTGGGGGGGGGGGAAGGAGAAGTCACCATTGTGTTTCCATTGTGGCTCTGTCACTCTCTGCTGCCCTGGCTGGATGTCCTCCCCCCCACCCCCACCCACCTCCCTTTTACGCAGCCCGTCCATGTCAGCAGAAATGAGCTTTTTCCTCCTCATTCATCCCGTCCCCTTTTCTTCTCTTCCTCTGTTATTCACTGGGCTGTTGCTTCAACTGTCTTAAGGAAAACAGAACAAAAACAAACAAAAAAAAAAAGCCCCGATCACACGGCCTCTGCCCCGCGCGCGTTAGCACGTCGACGGCTTAACCTTGAGAGCTGGCTTCTTGTCGCCGAGCGCCAAGAGGAGCGGGATGAACAAAAGTTTGGATTGTCTGGCGTGCCGCCGGGGTTCGCCGAGGTACAATGCAGTCGTAAAATCCTCGGGGGGGGGGGGGGGGGGGACAAAGTTTTTTCTCTTATGAAACTTCGGCGAAACAGTGCGGGCATTGTTTTCCGTCATGTTTCATCTGTGCTGAATGCTGCGCAGTACTCTGGTGGTTTTCTCTCGCTGTTGCCAGATGGAAGGGAGGAGGTTAGGGGAGGGGGGGGGGTGGGGGAGGTTGCCTTAGGGCAGGTGAGCAAAAGGGGAGATGGAGGTGGGGTATGATGAAGGGGAGGATTCGGGTGACCAGTTTTACCTGGGCCTGAGTCGAGCCCGTCCGGACATGCAGGAAAGAGATCAGCCTGAGGGGAAGAAAGAGAAAGACAGACAAGAAAAAGGACAGCAAGAGAGTTCTGAGAAAAAAGGAAAACACCTCCCGTCAGTTGTTTTAGTACAGCCTCAATCTTTTCTTGTTCTTCCTCCATATCTTATCCTTATCATATCCATCTCCATCACTGCATTAGTTCTTTGCTCTTCTCAAACTTGGGGCAGTTTGCCCCCCAATGGGATTTTCCACAATGCACTTCTCTCCTTTCCAAAGAGATGAAAATGTCGCTGTAATTCTTGGCCCACGGGAAAGACACAGGCAGAAAACTCCCACATACCGAGAGAAGTTGGATAAATAAAACTATGAAAAGAGATCCTTTTTAAAGGCATTTTCTGGGAAGGGGGCAGTCTGGCCGAAGTGGCAGGATATTTGTTATCGTCAGTGTTTTTCACACTTGGCATTTAATCATGTGTCAGAGGTGAAAGATTTGACAGTATCAGTCAGTGCAAGGGAGTACAATCCAATCCATTCAAGTAAAGGGGGTTAGATGTTTTTCTGAACCTTTGTTGCAAATACTTCCACGTTAGAGCTCCGAATGAAATTAAAAATAGAATGCGGGCAAAGAAATAGCTATTATGAGAAGTTTTACAAAAAAACTGCACTCACCTTCTTTCATTACTGCTAAATGATAAAATAAAAGATTAATAGTTAGAGATCACCAATTCCTGACCCGAAGCTAACTTTGTTCAATAAAAAATGTGACGCCTGATGGTAGAATTAATGGAATTTAGCAATTTACTACAAAATATTGCACTTTAGATAGCCAATTTCCTTTTTATTCCGGTTTCTTTTACTCTCAAACTTCAATCTTAGGTGCTCCAAGATTCAAGTGTATTAATCTTAATGTCTGGCGAGAGGGATTAGTTTCAGCTGTGGTGAAAACTAGCTGCCGTGAAGTCTGTCACTACGACTGTCTGTCACAGGATTTGTAGTAAAAATATTTATTGACTTAAGCCCGACGCCTGTCTGAAGCCATTATTTCATCGGCCATTATTTTGTGGTTACTGAGGCAACCGTCTTGTTTACTTCCCACAATACAGTATTCTGTGTAAGTGGTGACCAAAGAACACCTGAGGGAGACGTTCAGAGTCAGAGACAGCAGCGATAGAACCTCTGAAAGGTTTTTCTTCACACGACACATTAGTATGATACAGCAGGTTGCAGCAGGTGCGCTGTCCAGAGCACAATGGAGGCATCGTGTGTTGGAGAAAACTATGCTGTAAAATCGATTAAATCAATTATGTATTGATTTACTTTCATCAAACTGCATTTATTCCAATGACATCCTAAATCTCTGGCAGTGCGATTTTTAAAATTCATTCAATTTGAGCACTAGCCGGGGAAGTACCTAGTTAGCTGCAAACATCTGGTTCTGCCACAAATTGTAAAAATGCTTTGTAGCGTTGATGGTAACAGAAAAAAACCTGCAACTTCCTGTCAGAGCATTAAAAAAAAAGGGGCCAAATCGAGCCTGCTTCAGGGACTTCCTATGAAGTATTTAGCATTGCTATCAAAGCATTTCAACTCTATAGCTGGAAAACCATCATGGTTACCTTTAACATGTAGGCCTGTCCTTTCATGCATGCTCGGAGCTACGAGTATGACATTTGCATTCCATGTGCCACGTGCGTGTTCCTTACATGCTGTTTGTCAGACAGGGAAAATGAGTCCATCTGAACTTTCCCTCACCCAGGCCTCGATGCCTTGTGGCAAGAATCCGAGGGAAAAGTGAGAAGAGGACGGAGTGGGATATTTTATGAGTTATTAACTCATGTCAAACAGGTACAGTACCGGCAGTTATCTCTCAGTAAAACCCCTGCAGACCTTTTTTTATTTTTTCACTTCTGTATCGCTATTTCTCATGGACCCTTACCTCTGGTCTATTGTTCCAAAGCAGGTCGAGCAGTCCCCACTATTCAGTAACAGTTTAACCGAATGCCGTCAGAGATTATGGTAATTACAGGGGTGGCAGTAGAAACTCTGGATGATGCTTTTCCTGTTCCCCGCATCCCCTCCCCCCTTCGCCTTTGCCCTCCCATACCGACTCAAACAAGAGACTTGAGTACGAGAGGGGAAAAGTTAATGGTCAATTGTTGGCACATTGTAAGACATATGCCATTAATAAATAGTCAGATAACAACTATGGGAAAATGTCTGTTCCATTATGAAAAAAGGAGCTATTTGGGATGCTTATCTGCCAACGTATTTCTTGAGAAATAGATTTCCCCCGAATTTCACTGCTGGTGTTAGTAATTGTGAATAATCTGTTTATAGCATCATTTCTTCCATTATGCAATTTACTCCGAAGAGTCAAGCTAGCACTTCCAGTGGTGCTGCTGTGCCCATACAGGTTTGTATTTGTCTCATTTTGAAACTCCAAATGAAAGCCTTGAACTCAGCTCCATGTCACCTGCTCTCTCCTTGGGTGAATAGCAATTGCTTAAGTGTGCCTTTCAGAAGAAGCATTGCCCAATCTCAGCCTAATGAACACCCTCGGTGTTTTTACTGTAACTGCTCTCCGCAGATGGAGGCGAAACCTGATGGATTGCCTTCTCATAGACAGGTGAATGCGACTTCTCCCAGAGCGGTTCTGATGGACTTTATGAGAAATTCCGCCGGGCGGTGTCGGTTTTTACTGCGTGTGATTTTCTTCCTTGACTCACGTGAGCTGGTGTTTTCTTTTTCTTACAGGTTTGTCCAACAGCTCAGTTTTGTTTTTAACCCCATACTGCATCAGAACCTCTCACGAGGCCTAAGGGGCCGAACTGAGCCCAAGCAGATAGTATTGGTCTCTCAAATCAGTGTCAGCGCATGTTTAGATTTAATTAGCGGCCTTAGAAGCGGTTCTCTATACCAGTGCGTCCACTTAGAGGCCTCTCATTGGATTTTCACGAGCACAATGGAAAGACTGAAGCCTTAATTCTGGTAATCCTATATCTGTGCTTTGCTGGCCTGTCCCTCGAGGGCAATGCGGCGCAGTCCTCCCTGTGCGTTTCTCAGTCATTTGTCATAGAGCATATTTGTCGCGTTTAAATATGCCTTAAGTGTGCGTGTGCGCGACTCGCCGCGCGCCCGCTCGCACGGTGGTTGGATTGATTGAGCAGTGAACTGCGAGTCCCCCGGGTGCTTTTCCAGTCTTCTGTTGTTTCTGTTTTTTGTGGCTCGACAATGGGCCTGTGTGTATCGGGTTGGGATTTGAATGCACGTGGGCGGGAGCCGCGCAAGCGTCTGAACGCATGTATGTGTTTGCGCGAGAGGCGAAGTGTTGAATGAGAGCGCACCGGAGTATGCCCGAGAGTTGCCAAGCTCTTGTGCAAGACGGAATCAATTTTCCTTTTTTTTTAGTGCCTGCCATCACTTCAGGTAATTCCTGTTGCGGGATAGCGAAAGAAAAAATAACGACCGTGACGATGACGTAGCGACTGATGGTTCAACTGTATTTCTTCTTTTACCACCAAAGTCTCACATCACTGTTATTGACACGTTTGAACTTCTGACTATTTTTGTTGTCGTAAATTTCCCGTGAAGTGAGTTTTCATCGGTTGTCCCGACTTGAATAAACTACTCCCATTAACATAAAGAGGAAGTCGAGAAATTCTGTCAACGCAACTCCTGTTCCACCACTCCTTTAGCTCCTTTTCCGCTCCGCTTGACCAGCTCGGTGTGACCGGAGGGTCTGGGCTCGGTGCATGGCTGAAGTGGATCTGGAATGAAAGCTGGAATTGTTGCTGTGTGGGACAGGTTCCCTCCGTAGCACCTGGCCATCTGGACATTACATCCCCCAGAGCCGGAGCGGAGGCCCTCCTCCCCCCTCCGTCTCCTGGCTGAAGACCCATAATGGACGCCACTGCTAGCCCTTAAGGGGAGCCCCTGTGGGACTTCAGTTTGGGGAGGTTGTGCAACTGAATAATGGTGCTCATTTAAAGCTCCATTCAGGACGAGAGCGGAGACGGCTCTGAGGAGCTGTGAGCTGGAGTGGAGAGGTCAGCGGAGGTTACGGCAAGGCTCACACAACCACGACCACCCTCCAATACTTAAAACTCCATAAAGCCCCCCATCACAGCTTGCCATTCATACCGCTATGTGCCTCTGCTCCTGTGGCAGCAGGTGTAAAGAGGAGGGGCTTCTGGCACAGGTGTGTGTGTGCCCGATTCGGGTTACTTTTGCGATCGCGGTAGCTGGCCCGCCGCGTCCAGCAGCAAAACCCGAGCAAACGTGATTAAATCTGAGGGCCGCAGCATTCGACCGAACAAAAAAAGGAAATTAGCCATGGTATGTTATGACCTCTTTTGTAGAGAAACAGAAAGAACACCTGGGAAGGCTGAGGACGGGTGTGTGTTTGGCTGCGTGCATATGCAGGTGTGTGACGCTGCTCGCGACCTCGTGGGAGACTGCTCAAACGCAGCTGTTCAGTGAGAGGGAGAAGTCACTGGTTCACGTAGCTTTCCTGGACGGGGGGTAAATTTGCGGCATTAACATTCTTCATTTCCATCTGACACCTTTCAGTCACACTGAGACGCATAAATAAATACCACTCCTTTTGAATCTGTGCACACGTGTCCAGACAACCTGAAAGGTGAGACACTTCTTATAATTCAAAATGAGGTGAAAAGTACACAAGGAAAGATTTATTGTCGACAAAGATGAAAGTGTTTTTTTCAATAATAAGGACAATCGTGGATTATCATTTTTGAAAATATGCTTTTGAATAGAAATGTGAATATTTTAGCTAGTGTTTTAGCGTTAGTTTGTTTGATTTTTAATGATTTCTCATTGAAAGCCTTAAAATGAGACACTTCTACTCCCCAACATTCCTCTAATGTATTAAGAGACGAGGCAAGATTTGACATGAGGGATGTCAAGGCCAAGAGTCAGGATTATTATGCAACGGATGAACGTTTGTTTACTTTCTTTATCCAAAGCCAGGCTACCTCTCTCATGAGCACTGAAGTTGCTAATTTTGTCTACCTCCACCTCCACGATGGTTCCCCCTCCTGTCATCACCTCACCACTTCTACACAGATGAAAACATGTCAAGTGCTGGGAGAGAAGTGAGACAGAGGTATTCCAATTAGCCGGAGCTACTGCATAGCAGAATAGCACAGAATCTTGCTAACAGTAAAGGCAGCTGGATGGAAAACTTTGCTTTATTTAATGGCTTGGCTGAGATGCCGGAATGCAGCTCAGACTGCAGAGAAGTCAGAGTCATTCAGGAAATCTTTCAGCCTCACTTACTGACAAACTGACTGGCATTTTAAACATGTCATTGTCTAAAAATTTCAATCCATGACCTACGAGCAGCTAAAAGCAGCAATGACGAATCATCCCGGAATAACTCTGTAAAACTGTGAGGAACACAAAGTCGAGCTAAATCCTTACAAAGTTTAGTTTCTTTGAAGATTTGACGGAACTTAGGCGGTGAGGTAGACCCAAATCATGATGTTCCCTCCACCATGTTTTAAAATAGAGAGAATGTTGTTCATTTGACACCATTAATGTTCTGGGTTTTATCTCTCGCTCATTTAGTAGCAAATTGTAGAGATTGCTTTGAGTGTTTCCTTGTTTAAAATGTGTCATTTCTGAATCATGATCAGAGGGAATGCAACAGCCCTGAATCTCTTTTTTTGGGGGGACTGTTTATTATATCATTCTACAGTGGTTTGCAGCGTAATCCAGTTTAATGCATCTTCATCTTATTGGTGTTGCACCTCAACATTCAATTTTCATGAACTTGATCATATAACTTATATAAATCTGCAATCATAATCATTGTGGGGGCACAGGAATAGTCACCATGACTTCACTGAGAACTTTATAGACATGCTTATGTGCTCTGAGTTTTGTCTTCACGAGATGCTATGCATAAAAAAAACTCCACATGTCAACACATAAACAATCCTGTATTAGTTTACTGCCATAAAAGAATGATACACCGATGGAATTCTGCAAAACTATTTATCTGAGAGAGAAAATGTAAATAAATAGAAAAAAAGTTAGATAAAAGAAAATATGATCAAAAATCCTTTTTTTTAACTAAATTGTTGCAGCTTATCAGTAGCGTGATACAACTTTTAGGTACAAAAAGCTTTTCTTCAAGATTCACTATCTGCACTTTGTACAGCTTTAGAAAAAACATTTTGCTACTTCCCTCCTAGAGTATCACGTGACATGTTGCCGTGTTTTAAAAACTCCCAGCACACGCTTTGATAGTTTTTCCCGACACATTTTGTCAACCTTTTTCTAGGGCAAGGTGAGGCTATCAGCGGTAGGGATCTTATCAGCTGTGTAATGTGTAATAAGTGGTAATGTAACTGGAGGTAGGTGTGTGTCTGTCTGCCAGTGTGCTGGGGTTGGGCAGATTTGTGGCCCTGCGATGGTGATGATGATAGCCGTGATAAGTGTGCTGATGTGCCACTCACATGCCTCGTAGCTATCGTGGAGCGGGGAAGAGGAGATGGCCTGCGCTTGATAAATATTTGGGAGATTGCATCTGCAAACAAGAGCAATGTGAGATGCCCGATTAGCTCTACGTCTGCATTAGCTTTACCGGAGCTGGATTATTATGATACCTCCGTAAGGTAGCATTGATTGAAATGAGTATGTGATTTTTTTTAAAATCTGTTTTCAAACGGTTATATGGTTACATATTTTCCATGATCTTTTCTGCCTCTGAGTGCGCGGGACCACGTGGAATGCTTCTCTACCTGCTTCGACAGGTTGCACAATTCTTCCTCTTTACCCGTCAAACCCGCAGGGCCAGGTTAGAGCTCGATTTATGTATCCAATGGGGCTCTATACATATCTGTGTGTGTGTGTGTGTGTGTGGAAATGAGGGGCTCCTAGTGTTTACAGTGCGGCCCTGGGCTTGGTCACGACTGTGGGAAAGTGTTTGTGTCCGTTTTTCTGTTTCGTGTGAACTGCTTAGTTCAGTTAGCGAGCTGTTATTGAGCAACACATGCTACCCGGTGCTCTGCCATCAGTGTTTATTTGGTATGATCCACCAGTGGTAACAGAAACTACAGCTCCTCTAAAGACGGCTTGGTTCGTTGCTTCAGAATGCCTTTTTTTTTCCCTCTGTAGAGAAACAAACACCTCAGGGTCTGTTTGGGTTAATTTCCATGACTAGTGCAAAGTATTGCCACATAGGTCGATGTGTTGTGATGGAAAATACCAGGAAATACTTTTTATTCAAGCTGTTTTCTTGTTATTTTGGGGATATTTGTAGACAGTCTTAAACAGGTAATGTAATTGTAAACGGGAACACTAGGAACTGCTACATAACTACAACCCTGTTACTGTTAAACTGCCACTTTTGATTTATATACGGGAGATTTTAATTTGAATAGAACGGTGGAAATATTCAAATTATTTGTTTTTTCCTGAACAGACAAAGAGAAAAAAAGGTCACTTGCCAGCTGGTTTGGGTCAGTGGAGGTGAAAATAATTCTACAAAAAGAGTTTTCTGTGGGCTTTTCTTGGGGATAACCACCCCAGTTGTTGTTTCCTCCTTGAGATTTAGGCAATGTAGTCCATACCTCCACCGTTTTATGCACAATTTTTAAAAAATTCTTAAAAGAATCCTGTCAAAAAGTATTTGATTCACATTTCTATTTTGAGAAACCAAAATATTGGTCATAATGTTTCTATGCACACTCTTGCTGTAATAGACATATGTTATAGCAAGACTAATTTTATTTCAATATATTTTGAAGTTCTAGGAATGTGGTTTTCCATTTGAAAGTGAGCTGATACACATGACCACAAAATGTACACTTACACACACACAGAATCACAATTTATATTCTGAATTACACTTAAATTGTCTGATGGGGAAGAAATGAACTAGATAAATGTTTCGCCTGAATCAGTAATTTTGATATTACATAAATATTACATATTAAACAAAAAGGAAAGCATTACAAAAGTCAGCCATCATATGTTGTTCATCATCGTGTAAGCTAAAAGCTAATAGTTTGTCATGATCATTTAACTCAGCCAGCTTATATAAAAACCGATGAGCTAATGGAAGCACAGGCATAAGATGTTCAACAATCTCCGTCCAAAAAAATGCAATATTGTTGGCCCTGAGTGTATGAACAGGTAGATAGTAAGTGGCAGAGGAGGGAAGGGGTGGGGGGGAGTGGAAATTAGCTGTCTATTTTGTGCTTCAACCTCCCCAGGTTTTGGAGTGTTTCTCTTTCAGGGATACTGTGTCGCTCGCTCTATAGAGGGCCTTGTTCCTGGGCCTGTATTGTTTTACCGGATCGCCCATTGTACTCTCAGACAGAGCAGGGACAAGGATGGGAGGTGGCCCGGTGCCAGCAGTGGCAGCGCCGGCTGCCAGCCTCCTGCTCGCACACACACACACCCACAGAGAGGAATTGAGAAGCCCCGTGATGTGAATGCAGGCCACGGACGGATCAGAACCAATAAGGCCCAACCAGGGATCTCTTTCACATGCGTACAAGGGCACATGCGCACACGCAGCTATGGGAGAGCACCCACACAATAACAAAGGAAGTGGTCTAGATTTATCCAAGATAAAGGCCAAACTTTAATAATTTTGCTATGCGTCTAAAGCCAATGTGAAAAGGAGCTTCTTCTTGTTTCGTTTTGCTCTTAAAGTCACACGTCCCGCCTTTGTCTGTGTAACCCAATCACAGAGAATGATCTGTTACTTTTAAATTTCTATTTCGACCAAAACAAAAAAGGAACTGGTCTTGGGGTGAATTAGTTTTGAGTCCCTATATAGGTGACTACCTAGATCTTTATAAATGTTCTTATATCGATCGTACGGAAACTGTTACTCACTTCATTCTTGCTGCAACAAATATTTTGGAGCCCATAGCTGGCAGGGGTTATTTTTATACTGTGGTAAGCAATTGTTACTTCCAAAGAGTCTATTCATTGGGTGTAGCACAGTCTTGACTGAGAAAAAGACCTGTTAAAGGAAGTCAACTTCCACATCTGATACATCCACAACTTAGTTCTAAATAAATGATCTCGGTCTTCTTATCTGATATTTTAAAAGAATATGTTTCAGGAGTATAAAACTAATACTTTGTTTATACATGGATGAAGAATGCTTCAAACCTCGTGGCCTGTGCAAGTTACATCAGACAGATATATTCTGTACTTAAAAAGGAGGAAGCTTAATTTGCACTAACAACATTTTTTCTGATCAGAAAGCTAGATAAACTGAACAAAAGTTCCTGTGGTTGATGAACGTAGGTGTGCTTAGACTATACAGATTAAACTATAGACCAGAAAAGTAACTAAATACTTTATTGACGGGAGTTTTGAAAATTGCTTTCTATGTTTTTACATTATATAAACACAGATTCCCTGTATTTTCTTGATATTACATAGATTATTCCTTTTTTGTTGTTGTTTAGACAGAGGAGACATTTACAACATACCTTCAAAACTTGTAAAATTGTGAACTACAAGTGGTTTACCGGTAGCAGAATAAAATTTCCACACTGATACAAATACGGTGCTGTGAGGATACACAAACTGAAAGGCACAAACAAGTCGTTACAAGCCAGACAAACTCATGTACGCTTACAATCTACCTCAAAAGAGTTGTTTCTTATTTGAGTAACTTACTTGAAAAGTGATAGACTGTGTCTCTCTCTTTATGTGTGGGAGGTCTGACTCATCCAATCACACTCTGCCAGGTTTTATTAGGATTAATGAAGATAGAATGATAGTCCTATGCTTGTAAATTCCTTAACTTGGCACGGCTCCAGAGAGAACCGCTTTCACTGACAAATTATTGTTGAGTTACAGGCAGCGATCTGTCTGTCGCCCCTCATTTTCTACAAACTATTTTTTCTCAAATGACTTTGATCTGCCCGTCATTCCGTCTTTAAGATTACCGTCTCAGGATGACAGCATCTTAACCAAATGGGATGGTGATTAGATTCAAGTAAAAAAAAAACTCAAGCAAAACCGTGAACAAGTGCTGCATTTCATTTGTGGTTCTCACCCTTTTTTTTTGTGACATTTGCACTCATTTCTCTGAACCTGTGCAAAACAGATTTTATATTTAACCCTCTCTTTTTTAAACCGGAGTCTAACTGTGACGGGCTGCAGTTCTAATGGCGGCGCGTTCTTCATTTAGCATCAAGCAAAAGTATTTTAGTAGAGATGTAAATATATGTGTCTGTTTGAGAAGTGATAGGAGGGGCGACCACAGACTGGTTGTTTAATTTTAAGATGGCAAAATGCACTGGTAATTTTCAAAGACTAAAACTTGCGATATCGTTTTGGTTTTTTGGTTTTCTTAATGCTCTTTGAGAAGTGAAACCCCCAGGTGTGAAAGCAGAATTAAAATAGTTTTGGTTCACTGGCAATGCAGCGGATGATACAGTTGTTGCAACCCCGTGGAAACACAACAGTTTTGGTGTAAATAGCAACTGAGAACAAGCAAAGCAGTTTGATATATCACAAGTAGACTGATTTGCGTCATGAGTCACTAATGGCACCCTTAAAGGTGCCCCCTCGATCTCTATTGAAATAGTCACCATTGAGACATCTGTAGGTTATCTGGTTCTATTTTTATGACTGTGTTCCTTTCACCTTATTGAAACTTGAAATAGAGGTGCCACTCAAAAGCTACGTAGATGTGTTGTCGAACTCTCCTACACATGGCTTCCAAGTGTTTGATAGATTAATCTCAGTTAAGGTCTAGTCAAACTTAGACAACTTACTTTAGAGCTATCAATCAGCAAATCCAATAAAGTATTTGTAAGTCTTTCACCAGACACATCATGCTTGTAGATATGAGTGATAGCACATTTTTCAGCCCTATTCGAAACAGGCTGAACTAGGGTGGAGTTTAGTGATTTGTGACTGCACGAGGAAAAGGAATTATGAAAGACTTGCTCGTGAAATCAGCCAGGGAAAAAGGAGAGCGCTGATGTACATGTGTTCACATCGTCAACAAGTACTCAGCGATGAAAGTGGGTTGCCCCAATTTCACCAACATAAGGAGCAAACAGTGAGAAGATGAAGAGAAGAAGTCTTTATGTTATGGGCGATTACAGACTTAGAACATTTCAACCATCCATCTATCCATTTGGGGTCCAATAGGGTCGCGGGGGGAATGTTTAAACTGGACAGTCTAAAGTTTGAGAATTAACTTTAACTTGAAGCCTTTAACTCTTCAAAGCCTGATCCAAGAACAACTAGTGAGAAAATTGTTGTTATTTTAAGTTATTTGGCCCTTCAACAAAATTTAAATTAAAAATTAAAAATAGTAATTTATTTCCATGCGAGAAGGGAAGTTTATTGTTGTGTTGTCTTGCGTCCACTGTTATGAGGTATATCTGACTGTGTACAACTGGGTTTTGAGCAAACTTTTAGCCATTAAATTATGCCAAAGGTCTCAGATGCAAAACGTTTCAGAAACCGAATGTGTCAAATATGACACATATGGCATTATGGGGTTAAGTGCGCTAACTAATTTCAGTGAAAACCCTCCTTTTTTTTGGTGACTCTGTGTGCATCTTCTTTGGTGGTAAACTATAGTGGTAATGAAGAAATCTCTTGACTAATGCCTGAGAACTGTGAATGACAATAAATGTGAAATGCTCGCACAATAAGAGACGTCTAAATCTGCGCTCGGGGGCAACGAGGAGGTGCAGAGAGCTTGGCAGACGCGTCTTATGTCTCATCATTCACACTTCTTCCATCTCCCGTTCCTCTCTTTTTTTTCTTTTATTTTTTTTTAAGGAGGCTAGATGAGCCTGATCAGAGAATATAACCCTCTTTTGAAAGAGAGACTGTGTTTGCACCCGAGAATATTTTGTAAGTCCTCGTGCATCATTACGCAACGTTTAAATCTTCCATGTGAATACTGACATTTATCTCTATATTTCTTTATTTCTATATCGTAGCATTATCTTTAAAAAAACCTATCTGTTTATGCATATTGCAAATCCTGTGGAGAGATAGTACTTTGATGCTTAATAACACAGCAAATGAACACTGCTACCATCGAAATGGTAAATGAACATCTTTTGCACGACTAATTTGCAAGTTACGAGCCAAGATGTCTGCAAACGATCAATACAAATAATGAACAAATTTATAAAATATTGAGTAAAAAAGCTGACGGGATGCTAAATATTGATTTAAGCAACTATCCTAAAATATACATATATGTATGTATATTTGAATTTATGTTCCATGTAAATAAATCAAAACCTTCCTTCTACTATAACCTGACCCTCGACACTCGCAGCCCTTAAAGGTTCTTGGCATTCACTGCCCCATGCCAGAATGGCTAATTACAGGTGTGGATGTTTAAGTGATTGGTGTGTGTTTCTCCCCAACTGTTCGTGAGTAAGGGATCAGGCTGATACTTAAGCACTCATGTTGCCTTTCACCCATAGTCTTTGATGAGTCAACAGGTCCTGATTCTCAAGAGCTGTCGCTCAGTTATGCCAAATGCACCTCGGGGATCTAGACGTTACCACCAGTCAAAGTCATTCAAATCTGGCCTTGTTGATTTTGATGGCTTTTAATCTAATGATCTGCGAGAACCTAATCGAACACCTACAGAGGGAACATGGAAAGCTCCGTGTCACTGGAGCAAACTTCTGATTGACACGTTGGTGCTGGAGCCATGAATCGATTTCAAACTATCTACTCTTTGCCCACCCTCTTTTTGTCTGACCAACCCATGGTGTCAGCTTGCATAAACAATACCTGGCCTTAAGAATCAAGCAATCTTTCCGCATGGAAGCACAACACAGCCTAGTCATGCAAGCCGCTACCGGCTCAAACAATATGGATCATTCCTTTGGACCGCCGATATAATTTATTAACAGCCCCAGACAAAAGAAAGTCTTGGAGTTTGTGTGCGATGGAGAGAAGAGAGAAAGGTCTCCTCTCAGATGACTAAGTGTTTGTTTATGCTGGCTAATCTCAAAGGTGGACTTTAAAACCATTGTGGAGGGGAGTCATTGTGTTCACTTAAGAAAAAAAAAAAAGGCTACTCAATGTAAATGAATGGGGGATTGAGGTTAGCCCCTCTGGGGAGAAGTAGCGAGGTGTGTATGTGGGCCTGGATGTGTGTGGATCTAGTTCAGCCATCTTAATCCAGCGACCAGACTCTTGGCTCCTTGGCTCATCAAAGTGAGAGGCCAGCGGTAGCCAGCCCAGATTTAATCTCCGCGTGTTTGTTTGTAAGGGTGCTGGTGTTTGCGAGGGTTACTGTGCAATGCAGCCCCTTCGTATGCCGAGGAGCTTTTGCAATGCCACATAAGAGCTGAGCTAACACTCGCATCTCCTCTTTCTTTTGGTTTAACTGCAAACCAATTGAGAACCACTGTTGCATTCATACACCAGGAGCTTTGGGCTTCCGTGGAGTGCTGTCTGCGGAAGATAATATATCACAGGTCTAAATTATCGCCTCTCAGAGAGGGCAAACACATGGTGCGTTGGAGGTGAAGAGGACTGAAGAGTTTGTTTTTACAAGGTTAACAAGCAGAGACACGGGTGAGAAAAAAAAAAGTGTGTGAAGAAGGTTGAAATTGGATCATCAACCATAATTTTATGAAGACAAATGTTTACACAGATGTCTTTTAGATAAAAGTGATATCATGATTGGGCAACTCGCAACAGGAGTCTTACAACATCTGTGCGTTTGCTTCTGTGTTTACTTTTGCGTGTCTTTGCAGTTTGGCCTTTTTCACATAACAAAACTAATGGCATAAAAACTTAATTAACATGAACATTTTTAATGGGCACGAACCTGAAATTGTGGCCGACACAAACTTGAGAGAGAAGATCAAAAGTGATTATTTGAACCTGTTTTCGCATTCATTGTTAAGCTTGATCCATCGGTGCTTAAAAAGTTAAGCATCAAAAGTGTAACAAGCTGTCACAAACTGTACTATTAGATAAGATATATATATATCTATGACACATCTTCGAATATAAAATGTTGGATCTATTTTCTCATTTCTTTTGGCCTAAAACACTTAAACTGAAAAGTAGGTTATTATTTTCAACTAGCCCGATACTGAGTTAGAGCACATCGAATAAGAATCTGGATTAAGTTAAACCGGTGTTGACAAATTTCTGTACTTGGGTGCAACTGTCCAGGGTGTTTCTCAACTTTAGTACAACTTTAGATCATTTACATTAATTTGATTAAAGTGAACTTGATAAAGAAGAAAAAGTAATGCAGCTGTTGCAAGTACAGAAAGTGTTTGTGGCTTTTATTGGACCTATGACAGGTTGTAAGAAAATGTCACACACCTTGTAAAATTTTTCTGCTTGGTATAGTGCAAGTATTGTTTACTCTAAAGTGGGCTACACAAATGTGCCGTTACAATAGTAGTTGCATACAACAACTTTGAAACTTTAAAGCATTGAGAAACGCATTTACCAGAGATTTAATTAACTTTTCCTCCCTTACTTCACGCACTGACGTCGAATATGGACTTAGTTTAGGTATGTTTACAGCTCAATTTGACTTAATTAAATATATTCTCATAAAAAGCTGCGGGACAGTGGATCCTAACACTTGCAAATACTGGAAATAAATAATGCAGATCATTTATTTTGCATTGTGACGCAGCTGGCAAGCTGGGATCCACGAACGGAAATCTACCTGCTCTCATCAAACCTTTTGTCATACAAGCTTTTTGCCAAGATGCATATATCACTTTAAATTAAATTCCTTCACCTCACCTGACACGCGGCTGTAAATCAAAGCATGAAAGGAAGGCTCACCTGTTGCTTTCCCTGTCTGAGTCTCGTCACCTTATTTCCATAAATTTAATGTCCTTCTGTCAATATGCCAAAATCTCTATTGAACTGTTGTGCGTCTCTCTGGAGCAGAATCTCAGACGTTCAAACCACTTAAGAGTCTCCATTTTCTTTTTTAATAGTTTTGTTTTCTTGGCTTAATTATGGGTGGGTTCCTTCTCTGACAGATCCTGTCAGCCTTTTTTTTTTTTTTTGCCATTGTATAATTATGTATAAGCGATTCGGAGAGAAATGTGCTTTGTTAATTCCAAAAGCACTCCTTAAGGTGTTATCCACCCGTGCGTTTGAGCTCTGAACAGCAAGACTTCTCACCTCATTAAGGCATGGGCTAAGTGGGTTAGGGCCTGATGAACGTTTCCAGGGAGGAGAGCCCATGTTTCCTTAAAGTAGTATCTGTAGCTCACAGTTTTCCTGGGCCGACGCATACTATGATGGTGTGGCACAAGTGAAAATACTTATGCAACACTTCCACTTCGTACACTTAGATATTTGCCTCCATTTCCTGTAGTCGATATCATGATTGTTCACAGAACTGTGAAGTGTCTTTTATATACAGAGGGTGTGTGTGTGTGTGTGTGAGTAGGGGGGAGGGTGCTTTTGTTTTGGATTGTAGGGTTATGTCTAACTGCAAAATAATCTAGATTATAACAAATGGTGCGTGTGAATCTACTGCACTTATTTAGACTGGATTTGGATATTTTTCCATCGTTTTCCATCGTTATTTACACCGATTGGCTTTTCTTTACTTGAAGTTCTTAAATAATGTTTCTGCTTTTGCAAAACAAATACTGTATACCTGAAGACAGTTGCAAGTCTCCCTACAGAATATATACAGTACATTATTTTTAAAAGCTGTTAAGGAACATTTTTTCCCCCTATACCTTATAATGTGATTACTCAGATTACACAGACTTGAAGAAAGATGTGCTTAATTTTATTCGTGATTGTAAATATTAAAGGAAGCACAGGACTGCAAGATGAGCATAAAACATGCAGCTATAGTGATCAGATTTGATGCTATTTGCCTTTTACCCACGATCTGCTTTCAGTGATGCAGGTAGTTGGTATCATGGCACCAATTAGTCTACGTTACTGTTTGTGCCACCTGAATCCTATTTGCTCTGTGTGCAGTTGTTTACAGTTTGATGCACCGCAAAAAGTCAAACCGTTACCGAAGTAATGTCCTGTTTACACTGATGCGCCGAAAACAATCCACCGCATTATTACCTGTGTTCTTGTTTGAATTGCGAGAAGGCGATAGCAGACTGTAAATATGGATCCAAAATGATTTCGGGCCCCACGTGTTTGCAATTTAAAACCTCCTTTTGGTTTGTTTGCAGTATCGGTTTCACAGGTTTCACTAGAGAATGACACACTGAATAGCCAGAGCTGCATGAAGAGGATTTAAGTACTGTCCTTTTGACTCGAGCTTGTCAAATAATTCCCAAAGTCTGGGCCTCCTCTTCTTTTGTCTCCTCTCATTTTCTCCTCTGAATATATGCAACTGATGACACTCATCAGTTGGGGTGGTCCTTATCGTCTGGCCCAGGTTGTTTTCTGCTCTAATTAAGGGAGGATGGGACATAAAGGGACTCGCTGCTATCAGTGATGCCCACCTCTATGCATCCCACTGTTTCTGAAAGGGTCATTCCCTTCATCATGGAGGCTGTTGTCCCACTCTCTCCTCTATCACCAGAGAAGCGTCTGAGGGTCCCGGTTCCCAGCGCTTTTGGGCTCTCTGGAGACTAATATGGGCTGATGGGCAGATAGCATCCCTACTCTGCTCCAGAGAGGGGAGGGAAGGGGTGGAGGACGGGACAGGGGGTTAATTAGACTAAATGAGGGCAAGAGGAGGGGAAAAGGGTGCGAAAAGAGCAAAAGAGTTTTGATGAGGGATAGTTAACGTTTAGATTTGGGAGGGCCAAGGGACCGATCGCTTGTTTACTCGTTACTCAACTGAAGACGCTGACCTCTCTTTAGCAACCTTGACATAGCGTCAACGTCACCAAGTCGCTAATGGCCAGGAAGCAAAAAAAGCTCCTTCTCGGGTGTGAGCGGGGACGCGGAAGGTTCACAGCCAAATCTTAAAGCTTAGAAAAAGAACTTGTTGCCAGGAGTTTAATTCAGCAGAGCAGTGAGACCCAAAACAAAATTAATTTTGAAAAGCAGCCAAAGACAGTCTTTGAAGCCAAGTTTCATGATGAAAATGACAGTTGGAAATTCCCCATTTGGAATGTCATTTCTTCCACAGTCACGAAGGTTGTGGTAATGAGTGAACGATGAAATAATCATTCGGCGTGCCCGTTTCCATTCTGCTTTACTGTCGATTCGAGTAGCGTCACGTGAGAGGCTCGGCCCAAATAGAAAGTGGCCAAACTTAAGGCTATTGCACATCCATCAAAAAAAGAAAAGAAAAAAGAAAAAGAACGTGTTTGGTCTTTCATAGAGATGATTTTCTCAGACTTTACTTCAGCAGCTTTAGATTCTCATAACTATGAATATTGATAGTACAGAGAAAAAGCTCATACCTGCATTTTTTGCAGGCCAGGTGACAACTATATGATGTAAGGAATGGCGGACCAAATTGATAAAAAGGATGTTGTCTGTGAAATGACTGCCTCCTCTGGGATATTATCAACATCACTGGTACATTTTTTTTTTTCAGATTTCTGACATGTGCGACCTATGAGAGCCTCAGATCCTCACTTTCTTGCCGTAAGTAAGTAGGTCACCTCTACAAGTCATTAGCCTCATCAGTTTCTGTTACATATTCATGGGGGGGAAATGAGTTTGCGTGTGGACTGCCCCCCACCTCAGCCCTCATCAGTACACATGAAGGCCCGGGCATAGACGGGCATTCTCGTTGTGAGATGATTGCGCATCTCCCCTGTGGTCCCGGTTTGTATCAGAGAGCATTCAGAGCTCCCAAAGGACTGCCTCCTTTTGTCAGAGCTCCGAGGAGTTAAATTGTATATAAAACAAATTAATTGCCCCTGTTAGATCACTCAAGCACTCACCCGGGGGAACATGTGCTTATCACACACCCAGGGCTGCCTGCGCACACACACACACACACACACACACACACACACGCTCACTCTCCGCGTTTAGCGTTCCTGCGCTTGCCAAACCTCAGCCCTCTGTGGAATTGGGATGGGAGGGAGGGTTACTCCTCTCCATCTGTTGGTCTCCTACGAGGCCTGACTCCTGTTTTAATCACACACATCCATCCCTTACCTAAGCAATCACCGCGCTCCATCTGTCCCGGCCACCTCGAAAAAAAAAGCGGCCCGATCGGGACCCCTCATGTTGTTTATGGGGCCAATCGTCGTGGCCCCTAAGAGCAGGATACAGTGGTGAAGAGGGATTTTACGGCACCCATTCATTCAGCCGGGCTCTCTACTGTAGAGGTCACTCTGATTGCAACCTTTATGGCTAGCGCTAACGGCTGTGGTGGCAGACAGCGCAGCAGGCCTGCCATGCTCGCTAATGGCCTTAAGTGTATGTTTGTGTTTGAGTGCATCTGTTCTGGGCTGCCTGTAGAGGCATTTATTACCTCGTAAGAGTGTGTATTCAACAGGATGAAACTGATAAACAGCGCGCTGACATGTCGGAGCAGCAGATTTTACACGTATTTACCTTGTTTTATCAGTAATTTGCTGCTTTTGGGGGACAAATTAGCAGAGAAACTAACACAGTGTGTTGTGTCTATGTGCATGGATTCTGAGCAGGTAAAAGTTTGAAAAGAAAAAAGAGTTTAGGAATAGTAGAACCTAAAATTTAGGCTGTGCTAGGATTAGGAAAACAACATTGCCTGTTAATAAAAAAGGCCTCTACCGCAGTGTTTTCGAACCGTCCTCGTCGTCAAGGCTCCAGCAGTCCTGATTTAAATAAAAGGGTCAACTTTTTAGCTCTGTAGGCTTTGAAGAAGGCTGACAAAGACCTTTTTGATTGAATCAGGTATGCTGCAACAAGGACACATGGAAAACATGTAGGGCAGTGTATGTTTGGGGCACACTGCTCTACTACGCATTACAAATATAGCACTGGTTGCATTACTTTTGTTTCATGCCCATTTAACTCATTACCATGTAAATGACTTGCTTCAAAGACGCCCATGTCCTTCTACATAAGTACAGAGGTTAAAGCACGATTTGCATGTTCGATTTGCCTGTATTGCACTCCAATATGGATAACAAAAAATCTACTTATCCATGGATTGTCCATATATCTAACTCTATCATAGTTTAGTCATCGAGAGAAGGTGGATTATCTTCAAAAGAATTCTACTTGTTTTACCAGAGGTGATGAAGAACAAAAAAAAGGGGGGGGGGGGGGTGCCATTGAGTCTGCTACAGTGATCAAAGCCAAGCCAACTTAGAGTTATGAACAGTAGTGTAAATATAAGATATGCTTTTTTTATATTTAGCATGAAAAAAATTGGAATATATGTCTAATGATGATAAAGGAATTATAGGAATGTCAAAGCTTAATCAAAGCGGATCTCAGAACAGCTTTTTTTCCCCCAATTATAAAAATATCTAAGAAAATTTTTCTTATATAATTTAGAGGAAAGATTAGGAGCATACAGTGGTTCTTTTCTCTGTGTACTTTCTTTTCAGTCTTATTGGCAGCGTGTTTCTGGGTTTTGCTACGCTGTCATCTGTCTCTGGGCCTGAGAAGACCCGCAGCAGCACAATAAAAATCAAATTGGCTATTTGTTTTCTCCGGATAAAGGGCTGACACCCACTACTGGCCCATGTATGCAGTCAGAGGGAGGTTAACACTCCCGTGCACACACTCTCATCATGTTAATTTAGCCCCTTGTACTTTCATTCATGCCTTTTTGTGCCTTGAGCTGCAGACCTATTGCATCAGGCCTCTACACGGAAGAACAAAAAGATGCTTTGGTTGGATTTCAGGAATTTGGTGCAAACAGAGAACCTGGGTTTTAGTCTGCAGGGGTTGTAGAGAATGGAAACTGCATTTTACTTCAATTTAGTCATAACTGAACAGAAGAAAATTTCCCAGCTAAAAGTAAAATAGCATTTATTGCTGAAGCAAAAAATGTGTTAGTTAAATATATAACAATACGAAATAAAATTAGGAGGGAATTATATTTACATTTAGAATCCACAGTCACAGTAAACAGATATATATAAATTGCCACCATTCAGATTGTATGAATGGTGGACAGCTACTTATAGAATTTTTGGATTAAACAATTGCCAGGATTTTTTTTAGAATCAAATAGAAATAGCTTTTATTGTCCTTCAAGAGGGGGGATTCAGAAAGTTTTGGGGTATTTATGTAATTCCGTGCCAGAGATAAAAGGCAACTCAAGGTTCAGTAGTTTTCCTTAACCTGGACTTCACAACAGAGCTTTGTGTGTCTTCATATAGTTAAATATGCTGTGTTGGACCTAATTAATGTGTAACTAATACTTTCTCTTATGTAGGAAAAAATATCAGTTGTTAAAACAAAGAAAAAAAGTCCCCTGTCCACATCAATGTGACTCCAGTGGTTTGAAAGTTCCTTTCAGTGGTGTACCTTTAAAACACAAATGAACGCAATGGTTTCAATTTGAAGACAAGCTGATAGAGTTCTTAAAGTTAATAAATAAGTAGATTAAAAGAATAAAAAAGAGTAAATGAATGTTTATTCCATGCATTAATTTAAAGTTAATTTACAATATTTTTATACAGGTGAATGAATTTCACAGTGATAGGTTGATAAGGTTTTTTGAAAAAAGTTGCCAAAAATAAAAAAAGTGGAATTTATTTTTTCTTGGTTTTCAAAGTAATTACTCTGAAATTATTTTGAATGCTTCCAAATGACATGATTAGATATTAGCGATTGGTTTTCTGATGAGAAACTAAGAACTGTTCAAGAAATATGTGGCGTAGAGTAACTTTATTAAAATGTTGTGGGACCAGATCACAGTGACTATATGGTAATAACGGAGTAGTAAACAGGAATGAAAAAAAAACAAACAGTGGGAGTGTAACCACCCTCAAACAAGCCAGGGTGCTTTTTAAAATGAAGAACAGTCACAGTGACGTGGCATCAACAAACAAATGCTGAGACACTGGGACTGTGTGGAGCTCTGTCGGCTCAGTGGGACCCATTGTGAGGCCCCGTGGCCCCCAGCAGGACTAAACCAACGCCTCGGCCAGAGCCTTAGCTATGCAAATGCATGTAAATACCATAAACTTGTGTGCACTAACCCCACACTGAAAGGACTGGCCTCAGGATGCTAACGTACCTCTGTAATCAACTGACCCCAAAGCAGCGTGTGTGTGTGTGTGTCTGTGTGTTCCTGCTTGCCTAAAAACCTAATTTACCCCTGGGGCAGAGAGTGTGTTTATCAAAGACATTCTTCCACCTCAATTATCCATTTCTCATCTCTTACAGTCTTTGAATGACGTTACAAAGAATAAAGACTACAGACTTGGTACACCCGCTGTGATTGTCAAAGAATATTAGCCCTCTCTTACACCAAACAAGAATGAAAGAGTCCCATGGGTACTTAACAACAGCAGAGATCTGTTTAGAGTTTTTGTGTCTTGATCGTGTCACAGTTATTCTGCAGTTAAAGTTGAGTGTGTGGACATTTAGTGAAATGGCCACAACTGCCATTATTTCCACACAAGAGCCGAAGCTTCCTTTAAATTGATGATCCTTTACACAACTTTGTAATGACAGAGAACTATCCAATACCTTTCCTCCTTCTCTTGATTAGCTGTGAAACGATGATGTGTCCGATTTTGTGCTCCTTGTCTGCATTTTTCTTTTTAAAAGAGGAAAACAAAACTAGTGTTCTGAAAAATCTGAAAAATAACACTTTGCTCTGAAACTTGCAGGGAAAAAAAGATTAATTAGATCTAAAAAGTTTTGTGTTAAAATGCCAAACAAAACATTTTAAAACAAATCAAATATCCCATAAGTGGTTTTAAAAAATTACAAAAATGACTAGATTACCATTTCACTATGTTCAGTCATGATTCGTGAGACCACTGCATATGTACTTTTTAAATGTTTACCCTGGAGACTTAGCTGTTTTAAACAACCTAAAAATACTAATAAAAGCCAAAAATCTCTTCATTTTATTTCATGCATCTGTATGAGACGACATCTCAAAATGTGGTTTAAAAAACTAAAAAATTCCAAATCAGATTCGAGGAGCTCAGTCCAAAAGGCCCTCGACCCTGGCCACAGAAGGAGCCTTTAAAAAGAGACACAATTAGGAAACAATGTGAGGATAAGACAGGAGGTCAACTGTTAATGCCCCCTTTTTGTTGCTTTAAAGCTGCACACGTGGAGGCTGGGCGTGAGTGCGTCTTTGTGAGTGGACGGGCTCGTTTCTTTGAGGGCCAGGGGTGAGAGGTCACCCCGCGCATACAGATGCGTGCCTACCTTAAATATTCCCTGTTAACTGCCCAGGAATGTTGAGTTGTGCAACCGCTCGAGTCGACTAACAAGAAGCCAGAGGCTAAAGTGAGGAAATGCAGATAACCGAAACTACGTCTTGCCTTCAGTGCTAACGCATGAAAAGGCCCGTCGGAGTTCACAGCAGTGGATGACGACTGTTTGTTTGAAACCGGCCAGTTAGGGCGGGCTGAATTTCTGTCATTGGTTCGCCTAATTTAAACTAGTGCCTTTCGGAGCAGCATGATTTTGATTTACAAAAAACAAAAGTTAGAAATGATGTACAAGTAGCTCCCCTATGTGACGACTTTAAACGTACATGGCAAGCCTCTTCAGTCACCCATTTGATTCATTTCTTACTGACAGGAATAACAGGTTCTTAGTGTTGCCTTTAGCAACACTTTTGTGTAAGATGAGTGGATTCCCCGCACCCCCCCCCCCCCCCCCCACATCAGCTCAATCAACAGCACTCTCATA
>JABUIW010044429.1:2339994-2358064 GCA_013363375.1 Menidia beryllina | reverse complement strand
CCCCCCCCCCCCCCCCCCACATCAGCTCAATCAACAGCACTCTCATATGAAAAAACTGGCACAGCAAGTAACAATAGTTGTCTTGTTTTGTTTCTGTTTTAAGTTGACTTTTGCCCTATTAAAATGTCTTGTCACCTGATTAAGATTCAGGTTTTTATAGTTAACTGGGTCACATGATGGGTTGCTGTTGAATCGCTTATGATGAATTAGGGCTTTACTTTTTTTATTGACAGCCTTCCAGATTTAGTGGATTGAGTCATGCAGAAATGATAATGAATGTTTCAATTCACGTCTGTACTGATCTAATTGATGTTTAACGGAATTAAGCAGGTAAGGTTTTGGGAAGAACTTCACCCTCTCTCACGCACAAAATGAAAAAATATCAAATTCTTGTAAAATGTATCATTGGCTTTGGCAAACTATGTATAAAATGGATTTAGAATGAAGAACGGCAAAAGCTGTTTTTTCTCATCTGTCCCTGACAACAGCCTGTTTTTAGTGTGTCAATGCAATGATCAGGGGGATGGCAATGTACAACAAGAGCAATGTAAACAATTACAATTTATCTATTGGTTTATCTAGAAAGCCCACAAACCCTCACAGTGTTTTTTAAAAAAAAACGACTGTAGTAGCTGTCATTAGCGATTTCTGCGGCAGTCGGGTTACTAAATATGATCCCCGCCTTTTTATATTTTCTAACAACAAAAATATTGGACTGCGATGGACTGGCGGACTGTCCGAGGTGTACCCTGCCTCTCGCCCGTTGACCACTGGGATAGGCTCCAGTTCCTCCTGCGACCCCATCAGGGAATAAACGGTATTGATAATGGATGGAAGGAAAAATATTGGATACCTAAATGGACTGAGGTCAATTAGATTAAACATTTTATCTGCGAGTTCCCTACTTATGATTATTTGATTTTCTGGTCATGGATAGAAGTTATAAATTCTTGGTTAGAGATATAGATGAGCAAACACGGGAAAAGCAGGGAAAAATAGGGTAACAGGAAAAAAAAAACAAATATATGGACTCTGTATCGTTTCATTTATTGAACACTTTTTAACCTAACACTGGCACATATATATATATATATATATATATATATATATATATATATATATATATATATATATATATGTGTGTGTGTGTGTAAAAGGCCTATAAAAGTAATGAAGAAAGAAAAAAGATGAAAATGTGTTAATGAGTGAGAAATAATGTTGGAAAAAAGGCAACAAAAATTAAAGTTTGGGAGTACTAAAGGTCAAACAATTGTCATGTTTTTTGCATCTCATTGGGTATTGGGTAATGAAGGGACATTGCAAACTACAAAGTGACTCCAGCTCTCCTGTGAATGTTCCCCATGCTCCTTTTTATTTGAAAGAATATATCTATATATTTTTTTCCCCAGTCATATCCGTCTGCTGTCCTGCTCTGACCCCTAGCCCGCACTAATCGCTCTTCTCCCTGGAAGCACCGGCCCAGATAATTACTCTGAGAACCTCAGATCAAATGCGAGCCCCTTTCGAACAAACAAGCTTTCCCATGCACCCAGGCGGTAACACACATCCCTCCGGACCTCCTCACTCCCTCCCATCTCTCCGTGCATCAGGCCCTCCGTGGAACAATCCGCGGTCTCCGACGAGTACCCTTAAAGCTTCCCGCTTCCTTCCTTTTCCTCCCATCTCTCTGTAATGAGCGTGATTATCAATCCAAACAATAGTTAGAATAATTGCGGCATTAAAGGGGCAGCCATCTCCCAGGCACTTCCTGTCAGGGGATGACTGACATGCGAGCAGCTTCCTGCTTCCTCTTGAAGTGAGTGGGAGTGCAGGAAAAGGCGGGGCCTTCCATGACTAATCACTCTGGCTGCTCGGAGGTAATGGCCTAACGAGGTTTAGTAATGTACCATGACATGATGACATTATGTCATTTTATAATTATAGAGTGTGAACCGGACAGCTGAGTGAGGCTTTATCGGTTGTTATTGCTTTCAAGGATTTTTTTTTTTCTTTCATCTAATTTTCCCTGGAATGCAGCTATAACATTTCAGCTGTCAAATGCACGATCGCTATCATTTATCCTCACTGTTTGAGTCTGAGAGTGGAAAATATAGCATTCTGGAGGATGATCACAGATGCTTATGGAAAGCCTTGTGATTCTTGCCAGTTGCTCATATCTCCGAAGGGGGCAGTCAGCGGAGTTTTCCAGTGAAAAAAAAAGACACTGTGCAGTCTGCTACTCCGGCCTGACACCTGCTTACCTGTCCTCACGCCATTAAATCCCCGCCCGTAACCACCTGCGCTGCAGCCAAAAACCGGCTGAGGTTAACCTGGCTCATCAACGGCTATTATTGGCCTGAGAACCAAAACAAAGGAGGCCCTCGTCGCCGGGCACACAGAGGCTTTCTCACACTTTTTTTTGACATGTTTACAATCCAAACAGGAGCAGGCGAGCAGGACTGCTGAGAAAGACTCTCGTCAGCAGCTTGCCCCCTAACTGCTCACTCACTCACACACACACACACACACACAATGCGAGTGCATTTTCCATGTTTTCATTCTTACTCTGCCGAGGTTCGGGACACATCATACAGAGATGGAAGCCCCTCCATGTACCGTACCCCTCATGCCTTGGGCCCGCTTTCCGTACGGAATGTCTCAGCCCCGAGGTCAAGCCTTTGCCGGTTAGCATGTCAGAAACTCGCTTCTGTTGTCATGACGTCATGAACCAGAGCATGGGGACGTTAATCACTCTCTGGTATTCGGCACGGCTCTCGGAGCGTCATCAAGGAAGTGGTTGTAGAGTGTTTTGCTTTTAAAAGAATGAAGAACTAACTGCAGGAACTACACTCGTGACAGAACAAGGCAAGGAGGGGAAGGGAAGGTCAATGTGTAAAGATTTGGTTTTGGGCCCACTATTCTGCACGTAGATGAGCAGGGCTTGGCATGGTTTGACTTTGAATGTGCGTCCAGATGTTTTGGACACATACTCTAGTGAACAAAAAGAGAATGCTATATGGTAAGTTACTCCCCTGTGATAAAGCAAAGTCTCAAAGGCAGTGATTACAGTTTTAACTCACTAACACAGGTAAAAGGGGTGTTCAGGTAATAATGAAAGATCATCTGACATCCCATCCAATACTTTGTACACTTTAAGATTTCTGAAAATTTAGTTAGCCACTCCTCCTTGTTCCCTCCAGATTGGTTGGATGCATTGGGAAATACTGATTTAGGGATATAGAAACAAAATTGGCTACACTTAATAAATCCTGTCTCTTTTGGTTGCTAAAAATAAATATGGTACACTAAATTACAATGTCGTGATATACAGTTTTAAAACCTTTTACACTGAACAGCTTTTCATTTTGAATTGTTGCTGTTGGTCCCATGAGAAGGTTTTTTTCAGGAAAAATCTAAAGTATTTAGTTCCTCTGAGTTTGACTAGCATTGAAGTTAACACAACAACCAAATCCAAGTCGGTACTTCTTTGTTCCATCTTCTGCGTGGGTTGTCTTCTGCAGTGCAGCTAAAAAATGATAAAAACAAGGCTGACTGATCTCTCAGAAAGTCACTGGGGCGCTGTCTAAATGACGCATTAAAAAGTGGTCAAAGTGACAAAGCGATGCAAACCCAGATGTACTGAGCTCTGATGTAAACATGCAACTACCAGTATGGAAATGAGTTAATAAGCCTGTTTCAGCCGCTGTGGCCGTGTTCATAAAAGACTTCAGACTTTTGTTGTAAATACAATTCCATTGTATTTTAAGGACATTTTAGATGTCAATTCATAAAGATTTGAGCCTATTTACGAATTTACCAAAGCACAAAGGCTTAAGATCTGCTTAGTGGTAATAGGAATAAACTTGTCATAACTAAAATATTTATAAAAAATATATAACTCATTATTTGTTATGTGTCAATCTTTCAATGTTTATATTTATAACTTTATTTTTACATGTAATAATTATTCATAATAAATTGATTTGTCAATTTTTCTAATATATTTGAATAATTATTTATATTTATAAATCTTCATTTATAAATTCATTTTTATAATGTTTATAATGTAGCTACAGTTACACATACTCAAAGGAAGATTTACATTTATAAACTGCATTTTTGGGTCATTCCCTTTTCCGTCTTTGTCCCCACAGCGGCAGATGTCCCTGTAAGGCTGCAGGACACGCACCGTCTCCCATATTCCTGTCTCTGTTTAAGCAACCTGACTGCTTTCTGGCTCCCCGGTGGAGTACATAGAGTATCGCATCACATCTGATTACTGACTAATCTTGTTGCTCCCCGGTCGGGGTTTCCTCATGCGATCGGGAGATAGCATGACAGCGATACGGCATCATGCAACTGTAACATAAGTCACCCATTTACCCGGCCACAGCGTGTCACACCGGCCCTGTCCTCTAAACCTCCACTCCCCTCTTCTGCTTCCCAACTGCCTTCATTACCTGTCACTGTCACCCTCGCTCCTTCACTATGGCTTCATTAGCAAAGCATCTTTAGACAGATGTGCAGATGTTGTCATCACTGCCCGCCGACTAATAGCTCTTCAACTGTGGAAACTATGCTCGTGATTCCGCTAACAAAAACAAACAGCCGAGCAGATTTTTTTTACAGAAGTTTTCACAGAGGAAGAAACTTCCCATTAGAGTGGATTATGTTTCCGTCTTTTACCCGGGATCTCCAGCTGTTTGCGTTGGGTTCAGTGAGACTGACAGGTACACAGCGACGCATGCCAAAATACACAGCGCGCTTGGCAGTGTTGTTGAAGGAGTCTTGTTTGATCACCTATTCCTGTAATTAGTTGGTTATGATAGTTGTCTGGGGATGCTTGATTGCAATCATAATAGAGGACCCACTATGCTGTCGCCACGTTGTAATGCGGAGAGTCAAGCAAAGGTCACTCTAAACCTTCCTACCCCAACATCTGAGGACATATTTGGGCTTGAGGGTGCCTGTTTTCTGTTATCTTTTGTCTTCTACATGAGAGCTGCTAAATACATCGCACAGCTATTCCAAGTTACGGTTCCAACTCAGCCTTAGTCTTGTTGATGTAAGCAAAACCCAGAGGAAAAAAAAATGAAAAGAAACAATTTATTGACTGAACTCCAACTCTGCTGTGTGAAGATACTATCCTAATAATTTTTCAACAAAATCACATCCTGAAACAACAAACGGTAGCAAAGATTATACTGTCAGACCAAAAATGGGAAAACATGCCAAGACCAATGGTATTTTCGCTGTCATTTCCAGAGCCTAAGCACAGCTCGATAAGCGTTTGTTTAGAGCTGAGGAGGCCAGGGTTTTTTTTTTTTTTTTTTTAACCAACAACTAAACTTGGGCCAGACAGGGCTAAGCTGTAAATGAGTTGGCATCAGTGCTAAAAAACAATGAATTACAGCAGTGCCGATTATTCAAGGAAACTGGGACTCAGAGCTCAATATCTGGGGAGAAGACTGTGTTCACAGTTAAATTTACCATTCAGGATCAAGACGAAGGAAAAAATGGAAATAGCGGAATCAATGAAGGTGTCTAAGGTTTCAAATTCTCAGAGAGATGTGATGTTTCAGTGGTATAAAAGTAATGTAAAATTTCCCTGGAGAAACTGCCAAAAACAACAGGACTGAACAGGACAGGACTGAATAACCCCATTATTCAGATGGAGCAGTACAGCTATTTGGAAATAATATTGGTCCCATTGTCTGAATTCAGTCAAATTTTTCAATCGAAGCTTCAAAGTCTGGACTGCAAGTTGATAGCTGAGAGATACATGTTTTGAATTTCAAGCTGTAAACTTTGCATCTTTACAGTTGTGGCTATTTTCTGTTGTTACCTGGTGCCATTTTTTTATGTTACCAGTATAATTTATCAGGTCAGAGCCTAGGGTTGGACAAACATCACAGCCAATATGAGTTCAATTTCAGATGTAAATGCTGAATCGAGCTATTTCGTAACTGAATCATCTGTTTTAAACTTAGACTTACATGTTTTGATTGGTTAATGTCTCATCAAATTGTTTTGTTTCTGTCAAACCAGTTAATCCCAAAACTTAATTTAAACACAATATGAGAAACACAAATAAAAGAACACAAAACTATAATGGCAATTGTTTTTTCTTTTTGATTGTGGAAACCAACAAGCACAAAACAAGTCCTGCAAATATTAAGCCATACACGTGAACTTTGTGTTGAAAAGACACCACTAGAAACACACAAAGACGCCAAGTGACCGCAGAGCAAAACATCAAGGTTCAGGGCTCGAAACTGACATCTTCAACTGCTCCATCTCATCCCCTGGTGGAACCTTTAGGTGTTAAAAAAGACCATGACAAGTCGGTGTGATTTAAAACAAATTAGAGGCCCGATGTTGCTGCTCTATTGTTCTGGCCTGCTGGGCACTGCGATCATTCCCATGTGTGACTGGCGGCAGACACCGGACGGATTAAGAATTTATTCACAAAGACTGAGAAACGTTATTCATTTTCACCATGACAGGAGTGAGTAACTGACTTCTTGTGGGCATCACGAACCTGCAAAGGCCTCTTGATGATACACGCCAACAACAAACTTGGGTGAAAAAGTGTGAAATGGAATGTTTTCTGTCTGGCGTGGCACATCTGTTTGTGTGGGTTGTTAGCAAAGTGGAGCAGTGCGTGTGAAAATACTGTACCAGCATGTGTAAAAATGTGGATGGGTAAGCAGAGGGAGTTGTAAATATGCGTAGGTGAGAACATCGACTTCCTAACCACACCTATATTTAGACCTATGTCAGCTTAAACTGAAAAGTAACTTGCCTTGCACAAAAAAAAGGGAAGAAAGGAGTGAATATGCCACTCCCTGCACAATATTTTATGATGACAAACGAACTACCCACAGCATTAATTCCTATGTAGATACACAACCGGAAACACAGAAATACATTATTAAAGAGGATGTGGTTTACTTTTATCAGAAAAATAAGACCACAAATAGTCTTAATTATCTTGGATAAACCTTAAAAACAGTACGAATAGGGTCACATAATATTATTATGATGGAAGATGATTCCTCTGCCCTTACAGGTAGGTAATTTGTCACAACTTCTGATTTTAATTTCGTCACCATCACCCACTCCTTCATGCCTTCTTCTCATACAGTAGCAAACACGGTGAGCCAGTTCAAAGGCGGCTTTAAAAAAAAAGAGAAAAAGGAAGCCTAGCTTCTCTTAAACCATCTGACGCCCCCTGAGTGTCAAACCAGACCTCTCTCTCTGTCTTTCTCTCATTCCTTCACAGGAAGTTGTGGTTGAGGAGATGTCAGCGTCGTGAAACTACTACAATATATTTCTCTCAAACTTGCCGAAAAATATGGGCTCCCACTGTATGAAGGCTCTTTAATTCAGGATTTTTTATAAACATTTCATTGTGGAATTTCACATGGAGACTGCTATCCAGCGCACTAAACTAAACCGGTTCAAAACCACTAGTTGTTATTATGTACCACAACTGTATGGATTACACATTCATATTTTGGTTTGTTCAGAATAATATCATGACCCTTTATGTGGGTGGATCACTAGAATGGGTGCACCACATTTAGCAGCCTTCGGTTATTTCATCACTGCAACGCCAAATCCTTGAATAGCAACCTGAATCTGAGGCACTTCGAGCCAGCAACTGTCTATCATTGGTAGGTAGTATACCATACACATTTTCACTTTGATTCACATGATTTGAATTGCTCACATTTAAAAAACTTCAAAATACTCTATTTCAGTTTTATTTCTCGTATTCAACTCCATGATTTAACACATCAATAGCTAAAAGATCAGTTGAAGTGTATGGACATCATATAAAGTGTTTTTTTCCGATCTCTAACTGAGGACTTAAAGAATACTTTGAAACTAGGTTAATAAATAAAGAGCTTATCATACAGGAAGTGACTGGAGGTCCGTCTTGTTCTAGCACTGTCTTTTATATGTATATAATTACATTTTCTAATCATTTGGTTCCATGAAGCCAATTTATCTGTTATATAACATATACATGATAATAGAGTTTTTATTTTGAGTTGTATTGATCCTTGCCAAAACAAGTTTTAAACAGAATGATGTAAAATAAAGCCAAATCCAGTTTATATTCATACTGGACTTCTTACAGAATATTAGGGGATAGACTTGTCCCATTATCCAGAAGTTTGTAGATGTTGACACAAAAGCCATCAGTGAAAAGAGGAGAGAAAAAAACTTTCCTTAATGTATTTTATCAAATTGTATCCATTGTGGCCACAATACAAGGAGAAGGAGAATGTACAAGCAACTTTATCTTGTTACCATTTCAAGGTGTAAAGTCAGAGCACAGGGTTTGACAAGCTTAATAGCCTGAATTAGTTAGATATAAAAGCATCATCAAGTTATATCCTGATGGAGTTATATAGGTGTTTTAAACTCAGATTTAAAAAATGTCCCTTCAGTACAAATTCATGCAGACTAAAATGATTGTTTTTCTGAACAGAATTACAATAATATGTTGCATGTTCAACTACTTAAATACAACACTGAGGCACAAAGCTTCAGATACAGTTGATGCAAGTAAGTGGGTTGAAGGTCTTTTAATAAGGTGAATCACGCTTTTTTTTAATCCAACCACTTAAGATGGTTGCTTAACTGCAGTGATAGATATTGGACTATAACCTTAACATTGTCTTCCAACAGTTAGCTTGAAAGTTGTAGAGAGAGCTGACTTGTTGTCTTATAGAGGGTACATCATTGAGAGGATCCTGAAGAGAAAAATAGTTCATTATGAGAGGTCAAACTCATATGTCATGTTTACAAATGCACTGCACATAATTGTACCATCCTCTCCCCCATATACTTGTTCATAGCAGCGCTTTAGAATGATATTTGCTGGTAGTTTAAACCAAACAGTTATATTAATGGAATAAAAAGATTCATTGTTGCTTCTTTATTATTGCAGGGATTATAAAGTTGAATTTCAGAAGGTGTATATAACTTTTAACCCTGGTTGAAAACCTGAGGTCATGCCCTGCATGAAGCATTGGTGAAAAATAATTTATATAAAAGTAATTTATTATTAATTTGCATCGATGAGCTGCAGAAAAAAAAGCCACAAATACATTAGCATTATATTCATTTTCTGTCCTTATACATGATTGTATACTGTAAGGAATTGTTGTCAAATAAAGCCAAAGCAATTTTTTTTCAATAAAAAGTTGAACAATTTCAATAAATTCCCAAATGGGCGATTATAGCTCTGGTCTATTTTCAGTTCATAGAGATTTGCCTCACAATTCACAGGTTCATGCATGTGGACGCATGGATTCTGCCGAGGACAAAAAAGACAAATTTCTACTATTAGTATGGTCCATGTAGCAAAGCCAAAATACATAACAGGCCGTCTGCTGAATCTTGAATGAGTGGAAGGGGAAGAGAGGCAGGCGGGGGGAGGCAGGAGAGGTGAGCTTCACTGAAAATTAAACTAATATCGTTCTCCCTCTGTAGTGGCTGATATTTCATTTACCAGCGGGGACTGAGGTGCTGCCGCTTTCCCCACCATCCCAACACCATCAGTGCCACCACCTCAGCCGCTATGTCTGTCAGTGGCTGGCCCCGACACTCCCCTGCAGGTGATAACAGATTAAACCTATTCCATTTCATGCCTCAGGCTCTCAAATACAATCCATGTGGGGCTCCTCCAGACCCTGCAGCTCCCCCTGTGCCCCCTCCCTCCAGGCCCCCCCCCCGCCCAGGGTAGAAAAAAAACTGGTAGCGGCTGCCCCAGTCCACTGGGCTAAGCCGTCGAGATGGAGGCCTGCAAGATTACAGGCCATCTGAGGAAATTACTCCCTGTGTGTGTGTGTGTGTGTGTCCGGGAATGTGTATGTGTGTATAATAGGGTTATGTCAGCTTAGATGGGGCATATGCTGTATTTAACACTGTACCGCCTTCTCCTTTTCACTTATTAAAGTTTAGAAAAGTATCTAAGAGGCATAATTGCGACCGCGTTGACATGCTGATTGTGAGGCACTTCGGATTTCCCCCCAAGGTTGGAGTTAAAAGGGTCTGTTTATTTATTTATTTTTTTGGTCCTGTCGCCCTTTTGCCTTGCTGATGTCTTACTTTTTTTGAGTCAGGAAGTGTTCGCGGTGTGCCGCCGAGATGCTTCCCCGGCCGCATTCCTGCACTCCAACCAGGAATGGTGTCAGAGGAGGAAATGAGAGAAATCGAACCCACAGAGCTTCCTCAAAAGTGGGCTTCCTGTGCTCAGGAAATGGAATGGACCCCCGTTGTTTATAGGTAGGCCTGAGTGACCGGGCTTCTCCTCTTCTCTGAGGCCTCTCGGCCCCTCTCACCCCACGTGGATCAATATCAAAGTGTTAAAGAAAAGAAAAAGAAAAAAAAAAGTATATATATAACATAAACTGATGCTCTCTACAAATCCTTGAAGGCTCTGCAGGCGGTTCTATCTGCACCTCCATCTCTCCCGGTCAACTTGTGGATGTAATTTGTCATGAAGTGGGGGTTGATTGTGGCAACAGATAAGTGCTTAAACACCTCATCTGCTGTCAAGCTATCACTCACGTTAATTAGAGAAGCAAAGCACCGTGAAAACGCTCAGATCGCGGAAAATCTAACAGGGGCAGGGAGCAAACGCAAGCCTGGTACCGAAGACACACTTTCCATTTCGAGTTGCCGCATACAGGCGCTTTCGGTTTGGCGACTCGATCATTTTTCCAAGTTGAATCGATGCGAACGCGTGATGGCAACAAAGGACCATAACTGTACAGATCTGACAAATTACAGGTATTTAAGATCAACTTTACTGACAAGAACAATGTTGAGGTACATTTTTTTCCCTGGACAAGTGACGATATTCCCCTCCGTTATTCCAACACAAGCGTCTCAACGGTCTTTCCCTTCAGAGAAACGACAAGCAAGAATTACACAATACCAGGCTTGGGTAAACTTGCTGTATGCTTCTGAACAGCCAAACGGCGATTCCTCCAATGACCCCTTAAGCGGCACAGATTACTTCGTGAAATGAGGCATGGCGATTATGGCTATATATTTACAACGTGCTTAGCCGTTTTTTTGGTATCGGCATCCTAAAAGAGAAATTTTTTAAAATATAGATTTATTGCAGCTTAGGTAGCCAAGCCTGGATCATCTGTGATTATACCGTACATTCATGTTTACCAGATGGGAATACTGAAGGAAATATGCTTCTCTTTTTTATTTGCGAGGGAAAAAAAAAAAAAAAGTTCAGCTGCATTTTAGGATGAAATTTATTTGCAGTGTCCCACACGGCGTTCTCAATTTAGGCATGTGTGTGGAGTGCATAAAAAAAATAATAAGAAGGAGCGAATGAGCAGGCTCTCCACAGCTTAGAAAAACTCTTCAGACACAGAAGCAAGAAGCAGACGCTTCCAGTTCTGAGAGGCCGGGCATTGATGTGGGATTGTGATGTGTAACTGCATAACTGATGCATAACAAGAGTGCAGAAGGGAAAATAGCTAAAAAACGGGGAGTGAAGATTGAGGAAGAAATCAAGAAATAGAGATGTGTGTATTTATACTGTATCTCGGCTCTGCACATTGGAGTGTGTTTGTGAGAGTGATTTCTCTCATGTATCGCTCACACTAAGAAAAGCTGGCTGATGATAAACAGGATTAGCGGATTATTAGAGGGGGGCTGAGGTGTGTGTGCGATTGTGTGTGGCGCGGGAGTGTGACGGAAAAAGCGCGTGTTTATGCGTTTGTCGCTGCCGCTTGCTTATTCCCCCCCCGTTCCCCGGTCACACCCACACTCAACTTCACTCAGTGCGTTTGAAAACTCCCCCCCCTCCAAAATAGCTGTCCTGTCAATGCTTGACCTGTTTCTGCATCAATCCCACACATCTAGTTTTGCTTCTTTTTAGCCCGCACGTTCCATTAAGGCGTCACCAACCTGGAGCTTCCCTGAAACGTTCATACGAAAGAGAAAATGAAGTCATTAACCAGGCCTCCGTCTCTGCCCTCCTTTACGTTGGCACACCTTACAGAGTCGGTGGCGGAGAGACTGAGGCCGAATTTGCATGAACTTAACAGAAAGGGGGAGAGAAGAAAAGAGTCCCGATCCATTCATTACCAGGTAATGGGGAGTGATGAAAGGGGGAAGTGTGAAATGGCAGATAGAGATTTGGCTGTGCATATTTAAAGGAAGAAAGAGAAGGCCAGAGGGGAGCAGGGCGACTGTCACATCCCGGTCTGATAAGTGGTGCTGTAATCAAAGCCCCATCTGTTAAACTAAAATTGCTCCGATACAGTGAGGTTGCCTGTTTGAATCCCCGGACAGGTGCTGGATATCTGGGGGAAGGCTGAATGAGTCGCGCGTGCTCTCAGGCAATCGCGTTCGCCTGCGAACGAGATAAGTGTGTCAGTGTCTGAAAGTGACAAACCATGGAATAGGCTGGGCTGTCCTTGGTTTCTTAACGAAGATATAAGTCGACAGCTCGGCCTGAATGAGAAACAGCAGAACATACAAACCGGCCTTAGTGATGCTAGCCAAGTATTTTTGTACCGCTAATAACATAAGGAGTATTTTAATGGAAAGGATGTTTAAATCTTTCAGTCAAACCGGAATGACATACCTGGGTTTAATTCTAACGTTAAAATTAAATGGATCTTCTCGAGATTCACGAGGAGCTGTCACAAAATCTTGCAACGAAAGCCTTAGTGTCATTACAAAAAATTGAAAAAAAGGGCCGTGTTAAGATTTTAGTACAACTTTGGTGATGTACAAGGGTTTATTAGCCATGCCAAGTATAACCTCTATGCCTTACTGGGCTTACAGGTAGCGTTCATCGTGAGTCTTGGCATTAAAAGATACGACTGAACATCTGAGAATGGTCTTGGACATGGTGACTCTTTAGTTAGGTCCCACACCAGAATATGAAATAGCAATTTTGGCTCACAATGAAAATGTATTTGTTCCTTAAAAGAGGCGCAATATTTGGATGAAGACTAAAATTCCAAGGCTTGCAAAATAGTGTCAGTCTTTACCAAATCATTAACAATCCACATGCCTTTTTTGCGTGCATGAAAGGGTGGTAAAATCCATGTTTTCTACTAAATAACTTCTAAGGAAAATGGTGGACCGGCAGTGACTAGTCTGTAGAGTGTCAGGCAACAAACTCAACTTCAAGTCATCTTCATTATCTAAACTCTAGATATTGAATGGCTAAAGTTAGATACAATGTTAGATATGCAATTACTTTTATAAAACTATGATGATTTCAATGTCACTTCAATGGGGATCTAAACAGTAACCATTACAGTTTTGGGGCCTGTGAGGTTTTAAGATTGTAAGAAATTATGCTTTTTGCAAAGAGTCATTCTTAAATTCTGCTGTCAAGCACTGGGAAAACCCACTTCAAAAGTTTTATGAAAAATGTGTTTATCTTATGTTTCTTTTTAGAGGCCCATGGATGATAACACCAGTGGTCGGAGACCTAAAGTGATCTCGATATTGTTACTCAGTCATGAGGAAAACTGTATTATGTGCCAAAACGCTGATGCAACAGCAACAAGAAAATAAGGCTCCATTTTTTTTTTACTAACTCAGTCACCTGTTGGGATGGAGGGTGAATACTGTATCTGTACATAAATAGTCAATACAGTCCGCCGGGTTTGGGCCCATGCGCGCACACGTGCCTGTCTGGGAAACCAAACTTTCAGTTGGTGGTCTTTCCTGTCTGTGGAGCACAGGTGTGTGTGGTGTGTGTGTGCTCTGCCTCTCTGTTTCTAAGGTACCGCTTAATTACACCACAAACTGAAAACTGTGTGTGTGTACGTGTGCGCGTGTGTGTGTTATTGAATGTGTGCGTTTTCAAAAAAACAACAGGCAAACACCCAAAATATCTCTCCCTCTTTAATTCGGAATCTCTAACAGCTTTTAAGTGAATTCGAGCCCCGGCTACAGCGAGCGGCAGCGCTTAGTACGAACTGCACGTTTCCAAGACATTTTCTGCCCCCCCACGCCCCCACCCCCACTCCCTCAGCACACCCACATTCACTCTCGCCTCTCACAGAGCATCCTGTTCACAAACACCTCAAGAGCAAGTTATTTTGTGCTTCTCGGGCACACTTGTACAAAGGAAGAATTAGGGAACTTTTTTTTTGTGTTGTAGCGTACACTCACTTCTACAAAGGGGGAATTAGGAAGTTATTTGTGTAGCTCATGTTCACTTTTTAAGAGAGCAAGCCATCAGTGGAGCTGTTTATCTGTGCCTGTACAAAGCCAGGATTAGGGCCCTGTCTTTGAGGCCTGCTCCGTAATCCCTTTATGGATGTCACCTGTCATCTCTTTCTAATCACCCTCCAACTTTCTCCTTGCCTCCACACCTCCACCTCTGCCTCCCTTTCCCCTCGTCGGCCTCTCCTATCGGCTCATCGCGACCGCCTTTAGCTCATTTCCCTGGAACGGAGATGAAGAAAGGTAGGCAAGAGCGGCGAGAGTTCGAGAGTGAAGGATGGCAAGAGATGGGGTTTAGGGAAATCAGAGTTCACAAGAAGAAGAAGGGAGTGTGGCAAAGTAAACACCCTGGCACCCAGCCTAATACCCCCTCGAGGCCATGCGCCTTGCTTCCCTCTCCCTTCTACATCTCCATCTTTTTTCTTTTTTTTTTTTGTCTCCACCTTTTCAAAAATCTCCCCACTTTTTTCTCCTCTGCTTCCATCACGTCGCATTTACTTCTTAGTGGATCTCGCTCGCGTCCCATCGAGGCCCATCCATTTCCCCATGTGCCGGTCAGTGATCTCCGGCCAATAAAGCCTTGTGCATATGTTCCTCCGTCCATCCATCCATCCATCCTGTCCTATCTGTCTATCCATCTCCACTCATCTCCTCTCAGCTTGCATGTTTAATGTGATGTATTTATCCTGCGTGTAATGTAAGCCGCAGCTGGCCATTAGTCAATTATGAAATTTAATCGTAACAATTATGAGAATCCATAGCGATTAACGCAGCATTTCCTCTTTCATTTACCCCCTGATGATTTTGCAGCGGGGCCATGAATCCTAACTTCCTTATCTCTGAGTTTCCCCTTCTTTCTCCTCCCCCAAAATCTGTCTCCCTTCTTCTCTGTAAAGGCCAACTTTTCATTACTGGTTGAAACAAAACAAAACGAAAAAAAAACCTGTCCAGACAGTCCTATACTCGCTCTTTAAGCCAGCTAATCGAAACTCAGAGCGAGAGTGTGGTTTAAAGAATCAAAGAAAAAAGTATATCTCATTAGGCCTTGTCTGGCCTCCATCACATTAAACCCTCTCCCTTTCTTTCTGTTTCTGGGCAGTAGAGCGGTGCAGTAGCATGTGCGGGGCCAGGGACTGAGGAATCTGATAGGGATAAACCAATTTGCCGTCCACACAAACATCCCAGCAGGCTTACGCCCCCGCCCCGGCTCCCATTGCTCATTTAAGATGGCGGTCGGAGAGGCCAGCAATTAAGTTTTAATTAGGTGGGGTAATTATTGCCGGGCAGGAAGTATCAGACGCCAGGCTGATTGTTCTCTGGCCCGAGGAGGAGGGGAGGCAAAGCTAATGGGGGAGATGTGGGGGGTGGCCAGGACTGAGGAGGTGAATTGTGGGAGACCCTTGAAAACCACCCGCTCCTCTTACCTCCCATTCACACTTTTCCTGACCTTCAGGGCCTCGTGCAGGTGAAAGTTTTGGTCAGATCAACTGGTAATTCAGATATTAGGGAATGCCTACTGGTCTTTGATCGCAAATGCTGAGATGTGGGCAAAACGGCAGATGTACAGAGGAATTATTTCATTCATATAAAGCAGGACTGGAAAGATCAGAGAAAGTGTGATCGGTAGAATCAGAATCTCACTGTGTGAATATCATGTCCTGGCTATAACTAGTGGTGACAAGTATATGCGGGGCAGAGCATCATCGTCCATTTCTTATTATAAAACTAGAGTTCAACGTAACCACAATTTGAACCCTGTGCTTCACCAAGTGCCGACATTATATGGACAAATTAAAGAATGTTTGCCAAATACAATGTTCTATGGAAAAGTGTTCCAGATAGTTTGTGAGCATGACAGAATTCACTTGGCTTTTATGTAGATGAGGATTTTCTCCGGTTATGCTGGAGTTTCCGGGATTTAATCAGAGCAGGGACGTTGTCTGGATCTGTTTTTCTGACAGTAACCTGATAAAGTGGTTGCCGATTATCCTAATTTTTCTGATTTTGATCACACTTACTGAGGTCATTTGCTGTTTTACTGAGAAAAAAAGCTGTAAAATGTATGAATGAATGCAACTCCATTGCAGCACGACTGAACATTACACTGAACCGTATTTATTTATATAATATACTGTATATTTATCTAACAAATACAATACTCACCTATCCAATATACTTAGTTTGCCCCTATTCTATTAAGTGTCTCTCAAATTCCAGTATGGTTCCTTGTTATGTCGCATCCTCAGGCTAGGAAAGACGCCTTTCTCGCTTTCAGAAAGTCAAAAGCTTAAAAAACAATCATCCCTCCATGCACAGGCATCTTAACAAAATGACAAAACAAAATGACAAAAAATCGGCACCTTTGAGTCATTAATAGAATTAGGTCATAGTTTAGCTGTTATTTGGTTCGCAAAGCAGATCACTATGGTTAAAACAAACAAACAAAAACACTGAATGACTTGTCTCAACCTCAATATGCTGTTGTCTTTTAAATATACAAAGGGCTGGTGCTATTTCAAGAACACAGCTGATAATAAAAAGTATCCATGACGTTCTACCAAACAATAAGACCATTACTTCAGTTAGATTTTGTCTTGATGTGTCATCCCAGAATCAAAGCTGTTAAGAATAGTACTACTTTGACTTTGAGAAGCAGATCAGATCTCTGGGTTGGGATTTTTGCAAAAGATCCTGTAGGTTTTGGAGTACGGCCTTAAATACAAACATGGCTTTTCCTGGTGTATCAAACTGGGACCTGGGGAGCTTGTGGGCTGGATCCACACTCCTCAGTATTCTACGCTGTATTCTGTTGCTGTTCCTGAGAAGTTGCTGCAGTGTAACAAGACACTCAGTCCTTCTAGAGGATGCTGCATGTGAGTGATGTGCAATAATATCTGGGTAAGGGAGAAGCGATAAGGATGCATTGTACAAGGTTTCCCAGTAGAACATTGCACTGTAACTAAAGACTGAGTACAACATGAAATGAGATTTCAGAAACGGCTGTCTTGATGGCTCAGATGCCAGAACCCACCACATTTGAACAAGTGGGAAAAGCTGCAATATAGTGACCTCAAAATTTCATTAGAAAAGTGGAATTGTTTAAGTACTACATGACAATGTGTAGCTTTTAAATGCAATGGATAACATTCACATCGATTGAAAAATCTAACGTATGAGTAGGAACTGCCGGTAACACATATCTTTCCTTCAGCTTTTGGTAACCTGGTGACCCAAGGCTTCCATTGAGCTGCTTACTTCAATGGTCTATCCAAAGATAGCTTTTAATGTAGCTTTAATTTCTCCCACCATTTTAAAGTGATTAACAGTTCCAGAATCTGCCTGACATCCCATGAAAATGACACTTACTTGTATTTGTTGTTGCGATAGCGCCAAACATTTTATCTCTTTTCGATTGGACTAAAATGAAATTTCTTTGAAATTGTTGGCATGCCAGCCAACATAAACATATTCTCATTACAGCAACTAGCAGAATGTATGAAATGGACGGTCCACAGGCGCTTTTCATAAATGTTTATGGTGGATGAAGGCAATACCATGGTTGGTGAAGAGTTCCTATGGAAGCAACTGTTACCTGATTGGAGCTAAAGAGATGTGACTAATTCTGCATGAATGTTTAACACATAATCAACTAAAACGTGGCAATCTCGCAAACAAACAAAGGCAAACAAATTTGCCTCCGTGCCTATGTGTATATGTGAGAGCTCATTAGCACATAAGGGTGGAAAAAAAGGCTCTTCGACCTTATTAGTAAGCATCATCCACTGGGGAGTGGGGGATTCATCCACACGAACCCCATGACAACCCCCCC
>JABUIW010044429.1:2324980-2339250 GCA_013363375.1 Menidia beryllina | reverse complement strand
AGATAGATAGATAGATAGATAGATAGATAGATAGATAGATAGATAGAAATGAATAATTTTCAGTCTTGGATTGTGAAATTTTTACTCATTGAGGCATATTTGACAAAACACTTCAACATGACCTGCCATCCCTTTTATTGTTCCTTTACTCGGTTGTTGTCTTTAGTCTGGCCTGTAAGAAACAGCTCACCCCCGCCCACCCATGAGCTCCATCTTTTCTTGTACAGTCTAATCTTAATGCGTCTGAGCCATAAATTAGGAGGACAAATGAAGTTGCGTGCTTGCCCACGCCTACTGTACATGCTCGAGTCCTTCGGCGGATACGGGCCAAGCCAAACAAGGGTGCTGACATCCTTAAAATGCGTTCCCGCTCTGAGTATATCTGCAAACAGAGGGCTCGGAGAGGGGGACTGTGGGAGAGAGAGGGAAAAAGAAAAGAAAAAGAAATGTTGACCCGTAGGACCTTGGCTGGCGCAGATAGAAAAAAAACAAAAGATGAGAGGAAGCAAGGGACAAAAAAGGGTGGACTAATGGAGATAGACTAAGTTTCAGAGAGAGAGAGAGAGAGATGGAGATATAAAAAGTGAAGGTGGAAGAGCGAGAAATGGTTACAAAGCAATAGCTGCAAAAATCATCCCTTTAATATCAAGGGCAACGGTGATTATTAAGCTCTCCACTGCTTTGGCAGCAGAGTTAAGTCTGCGTAGACGCACAATAAAGATAGCAAATTATGACTGAGATGTATTTCTCCCCGCCGAGAACGGGTATCAGTGAGGAGTCCGCTTGAAAGCCGCGTTCATTACCTCGCGCAATTTGATTTTTTGTGAAATCTAAGCAGAATTTTTAATGGTATGGCACACTGCTCAATAATTCCACTGATAAGAGGCCCGGGAGAATGGGGAGTGCAATGACCTGTGTAAATCTGTGACTGAAGACATTGCGGTTATCGCTCTGCCGCCGCCATCTCCATCCTCCATCCGCCCTCTTTCTCTTTGCACTCGTCTTCTACATCCGACCTTTTTTCTCCGCCGCCATCTTCTCTTTTGTCTTCGTTTGGTTTTTCCGCTCATTTAGGCTACAAACATCCTTTCTCTCTCTTTCTTTTTACACCTCTGCTCTCTGTTCCCTCCATTCCTGCGCTCCCTTCCTTTGGTGTCTCATAGCAACACTCCGGCCTACATGTGCCTCCCTTTCCCTCCCCAGCAGTCGCGTCGTGATCGATTGTCTGTGCCTTTAGACGGAGCGCATTTAAATACATTTTTATCTCGTCCCGAAAGCATTTCCGCTTCTTGTTGTCCTTTTTAATAAAACGAGATAAAGCCGGGCTTCATGAAAAAGGTCAGCGTTTGTTTATGCTTTGTCGTAGGGGTTGGAGGCTCGCAGGGAGACCTTGGAGGTATATCGGCCCCCAATCAGCAGAGGACCTTTCATTACGCTTCTATACTAATAACGTTAAAGAACACACAACACAAACGCACGTACACACACACACACGGAAGAGATAAGGCCCTCCTTTTAAAAGCAGCTGCATTATTTAACACAGCGGCTAATGGCCCAGATTGTCCCGTAACAATTGAATAACATCAGCAGATAACAGTGAGCCTTTGCTCTGCACCTTTTAAACGATGGCCCTGTGAAACCGTAGATAGCGGCCCTCGGACCAAAAGAAGAAGAGGAGGAGGAGGAGGAGGAGGAGGAGGGTGTTCCTCTTCCCTGGGCCGGGCCACTAAATATCACTCCATCATAAAATAAGATCGCTGCCAGAGGTCCAGGCCCGACAAGGAGGAAAGAGTGGGGAGAATAAAACAGGACAGGGGGGAGGAGGAGGGGAATGGGAGAAACAGAAATCAATAACATGTTGGTCAGTATTAATCTGGCATCAATATAGCCTGTATCTTTTACTTTTCATGGTAATGGCTCCAGTGATCTCTTAAAGTGCCTCTCAAGTGCTTAAAGGGGTATCGATAGCATCTTATCGGACCACGGCAAAGTACTGGCCAAGGAGAGATGGTCAAAAGGATGAGCAGAGCAGCATCACAAGGGGTCCCGGGCCAGTTTGTTTTTCGGGGTAGGAGCGCGGTGGCGTGCATATACAGCGCTTGAGTCACCAATGGCCTATCAGAGTTAAGCCCCCTAAAACATACCCCGGCTGTGGGTCGCTTCATGTACCGACACTAGATGTTTTGATTAATTTTGGAAATGGAGGAAAATGCTGCATCGAGTTCTTATTTGGTCTTTTTTTATTATCTTATACATTTATTATTTTCATTACCTTATTATCTGGGTCCTCTGTTTTTGATTAGAGATGGAAACGTCGAGCACGTCCCTCAGTAGGTTTCTGGCGTTGTTTACGCTGATCTTACGTGGAAGTTTCCTTCCTCGTATGGAAATCACTCGACCGTGCTCCTGTCAGTATGTGATAAATGCACTTGAATCCTTAATGGTCTCTGGGTTAATATAAATTATTCGCTACCAATTGCTGCGAATGTGGTCCTATGTGTTACGGTATGCAAAAAGTGCAGAGAGATTACAACTCCATCAACCAGCCTTTCCATTTAACAGTCAATGTGCATTTATTTGATTGGCTTAATGAACAATAGTATTAATTGTCCTTAAGCTGACAAGCTTCAAGTTATGCCGATGTCATTTAGCGTAAATAAATAGTTTATAATAAACGAAATTTACAAGAACTAAATATAGACATCATGAGACCGAACATGTGATTGCTCGCAACAAGTTAACTTCTTCAGCTTTTGATAATACTTCTTTTGTACAGATAAAAATGATCATCTAATGACCAACTTGTACTAACTATACGAAAGGAAGTAACAGTGACTATTAAACAGAAGTAACCCACAATCAATGTGCATAATAACCAACTAGTGTAGCCTAATCAGGAGTATTCTAAGAATGGTGGAACTTTCTCTTGGGACAATGTTAAAAATGCCGAATAAACTGTGAACAGAGAAAAACTTTGGGATTATTTCAAATATCTGTTGATCTTACTGACACTTGTCTTTATGAGGAGTCCTTAATTAGCCCGGACTTGGTTCAGATTTTCCATTTTTGTCCATGATCGCTTTTGGCCAGATATTTATCGTTTGTTTTGTGTTGTTTTCAGGCCAACACACGCAACAGCCATGAGTGATTTATAACAGTCAAGTAAAAAAAAAAAACTCAGTATACATGCCTTAGAATTCAATCACCTAAGAAAAGACATGACACTGTAAAAAGATACATCGGCCCATAATACTCCAGAAAATAGTGACACTATTCAACCCCAAACATCTTTTCTCCTATCCTGGAGACGTGTAAAGCAAAAATGAATGCTGAAAACATATTGGACAGGTGTCCGTCACCTTTTAGTCATCCACTTTTATTTAGCACTCAGAGGTGCTAAACTTATCAGCTCATATCTGAGGATGACTAATGGCAGTTAGCGCTTAAAGGAAGTGGTGACATTTAGAAGAGTCTTAAAAAAAGAGTTTGCGGTGCACCAATGGGAATTTGGAACTCCTCTCTGCCCTGTGCTTGCCTTGGACTGGTTTTGTCCAATGTCCTCGTCATCAACCTGAAAAAAAACGCCATCCCAGAAAGAGCCCCGCTCGGTGGCTTGCCGAAAGACCGGGGTGGGATACTGATGCCTCGTGGTCGCGGTCCGCCCTGCGGGGTGTGTGAGGGATTCCTTAAGGGAGAGAGGCGGGGCAGAAATAAACTGTGTGTATGTGCAAGCGTGCCAGGCATTGGCAGCATGCCCTACTCACTGATCCTGCTGGATGCCTTCCATTGGCCCTCTTCCTCTTAACTCCCCCACTCCTCCCTCCATTTCTCTGTTCCTCTTCGTCTCCCTATTTTTTTTCTTCTTTAATTCAAACGGCAGTCCCGATATGTAAGTGTTCCACAGTGACGAATTCTGCATCTGATATGATGGGGGCAGAATTTTAATCTCTGCTTGTCATTTGAGACACAAAATAAAAAAAAAAATAGACATACCCTCTCGACATGAGCAACAACACCGACGTTTATCTCGCCACCTCCGTCTTTCCCCCCCCCCCCCCTCTAACTGTGAGGGGTTGCGCAATATGATCTTAAAACAGGAAATGATGGTGTCAAAGCCAACAGCCCCAGTGTTCGGCCATCGCCTCCAGAATTACTCGCTCCACTCCCTTTTGTCTAAGCTCAGACATATTATTTTCAGCGATATCTAAAATACCCCTAAAAGTCTGCATGTATCTAATGAAAGTCTTGAAAATCTCTATGACCACACAAACTAGTTGGGATTATCCAATATCTTTACAAATAGAGCTGATTATCCCATTAAGCTGAACTCCTCCTATAAATAGTTTTTTAATACTGATGTAGATTTGCAGGGGTCGGAGGGGTGGATGGGGATAAGTGTTTCTGGGCGATGTTTTTTTTTAATGTATTTAGTGTCCCTTTCTCCCTCCTTCTTTCCTAACATGCTCACAAGCCCTCTCTTGTGCCCGTGGTCCTTTCTGTACACTGTGAATATTCCTCACTAATGCCATTCTGGAAATGTCAGAACGGGAGAGCGTAAAAAAAACCTGGGCTTTTTATGATTTTATTTTTCACCTCCAGAGGAAAAAAGTCCAGGAGAGAGGCTCTCTTTTTATTGCCGTCCCTTCTCCCTGTCTCTTTCCTCCGTCTGTCTTCTTTCTGCGGCGCGCAGCTCCCTATTCCCGCTTCATTCGGTTCCATTTATTCATATTCAACAGTCAATCATTTTTCTGTGAAAAAAAAAAAGAAAAAAAAAAGAGAGAGTGCGAGTGAGGGAGGAAAGCAGAGAGAAATCCGGAGATTGCAGATGGAAGTGGTATTTTTTTTTTTCTTCTTCATGTTCTTATCCTTCCGCATTTGAACTGGCGATGTGGAAAAGCGCTAGGAGCACCGCTTTACATAGCAGCCTCCCTCTCATCAAAAGCCGCCAATCGGGCCTAAATCAGCATGCAAAATGCCACTCAACCCTGTAGCCTTTATTAAAGTTTGCAGGGACTCAATTTGAGATAGCGATCGTTCCTATTAAAAAGCCAAATGTAAGATAGTTTTTTTATATAAATCTCAGGGTGGAATGGAATTGTTAATCAGCATAGGCTGATGTGATTTCTCTGTCACAAATCCTGCCCAGGGCTCAGCGGCACACCAGCTTTACCGTAACTTCGGGCTTAGCAGTCGCCACGGAAACCAGAAGAGGAGGGTATAACCGAGGTGGCGGGGTGGATTCGGGCGGATGTGTGTGTGTGTGTGTGTGTGCACGGGGTGAGGGAGGGGTGCGGCTTGGGCGTTGGGGTTGGAGAGAGAGGGGTGGAGGGCTGAGAAAGGAAGCTGATAAGAGAGCCTGATTGGATTGGAGGCAAACTGTGAGAGAGTGTTTCATTTGGCGGGGGACAAAAAGATGCAGGGCTTTGACCTATGGCTCGAAAAAACCGCGAGGCTAACATCAGCCAGCACGTGTCTTTTTCGAGGGAAAAAAAAAATATGCTGAAAAGCCGACACGCACAGTTTGTTTTTGTTTTTTCCTTGTGTTTCCAGTCGTCTGTTAGGGAGCCAGCCCTCAGCGTGAAACTGGGTGGCCCCCTAGTGTGACCCCCGAGTGCCGGGGTTTTAAACTCTTGGACGGCATCCCGCCTGGCACGGCCTGTCGTTTTTGCTGACCGAGCCGGGGACCCCTCGGACCCCCCCCCACCCCTCAGACCCTGAGGTTGCCCGGATCAGTATCGGTCACGCTCGCAGACCAACACCAGCTTAACCTCGCAAACGACATCAAAAACACGTCTAAAAAGGAAAGCGAGCACATCTGGGAGTGGATTAGGAGACTGTGCACAACAAGGAGGGAACGAGGGCCGTTATAGCTTTAGTGTCAGCGGCCACAAGCAGGTCCTCCCGTCGTCATGATGGTAAACAATAGAGGTTGGCTCGTGGATTATTTCATTTTTTAAAGAGTTGGTCATGGGCATCGGATCCTAACACGCAGAAAGGCTTTGCATGGATTCTGCAAAATCGATGAAAAAAAAAAAAAAACAACAAGTCAAAGTTGGCTGAAAATGTTACAGAAGGAGATTTTTAGAAATCATTTAGGAGTATGTAAACTTATGGTGAATTTGCAACCATAATTTGTTAACCCTCTCCATTAGCGGGGCCGCTGTCTCGTCTTTCTGCGATAATAATATACAGAAGCTGGCACGCCGTGTAATCCGACAGTTGAGAGGGGAAGATAAGGCCGCTTTTTTTTCTTTTCTTTTTTTCTTTTACTAGGTTTTATGCATCAGGTGGAATCGAAAGTTTCGAAACGTCAACAGGACCCAGACAGATTGTAAATTGAGAACAATGGCCGAGAACGACCGAAAATGACCAGTTTCGATCAGGAAAAACAACAAAATGAATCAAAACGAAACAATAAAACACACGAGCTCTATTACAAGGATTGTGTTGTTTGGGTCAACAAAGAGCTTAAGAGTTTAAGAGTGATTGTAATGATGCACATTCCCTGCTTTTGTCTCGGCCTGTGTTGTTGTAGTCTGTGGTTTGGATTAGCAGCTCACTAACCTGGCATGGAGTCAGTAGCCGTCTCTGTCTGATGATGTCACAAAGCTCTTAGCTGATGGTTATCTGTTCGTTTGGCTGAGCCCGCCGGGTCTGGCTTAGTCGCAGTATCTTGTGGTGTTGTTAGCAGGCTTGTGGTGCATGGACTGGTGATTGCTTTCACTGTGCTGCCATAGGGCACATTATACTGAGGAGGGATTGGAAAGACTGCAAAAGGGGAAACCCTAGCCATCTCATGTGGACGCAAGGCCCGATGGCAAAGGTCAAAACCCGGCTAAACAATACCACGTCTCCCTATGGTCTTTAAAACATGAAACTATGTTGCTGAGATACGTTAAACGGTCCATTGGCGAACAACAAATGTCGGAACTTCAACTTTGCATTGTCTTTCATGTTTTTTCTTCATAGTGTGAGGACAATAAACAAAGGCTTCTTTTTTTCCCCCCACATCAGTCACTTAATTTCCTCATTGTTTGTTTATCATTTCATCTTATTGTTGCTGATTACTATGGAATAAAAGCAACAATGTTCTCGACTCACTAAGTTCACAAACGTTTCTTAGCCTACTGAAACCTAGAAAAACGTGCGTTGCATCAACATTTTTAAGACAAACCTCTTACTTTAAACGAGTACAGGTATAAGAATAAGGCTACTTGAAAAATGTGCAAAGGGTTCAAAACCGACAAAACTGCTTCAACAGTTTTTACTTCAGTTTAAATTGAGATATAAAAAGTTTTGTCTTGCTTTTATTCATAACCTGTATTTGTCCTGTTTTTTGCTTTCTCTCCTCCATTGTTTGGGATGTGTAAGACTTGGGTAACTCTTCGTCTAGTGGACGTTAATGCCTAACAGGGGGGAAAAGGTGGAAAAAATTAGTCAACACTGACTCTTTACGGCTCTCTCTGAAAATCAAACGTCTCGCTTGTGCTCACTTCAGAGCTGTTGTTTCTTTTTGGCTCTCTCAACTGGTCCATATCTTCATACACTATGTCAAAAGGAAGATGGACGGAGAAGAGGTGGCGGTGGTGGCGATGGTGGGGGGACAGCAAACAAAACCAGAGCAGAAAACAGAGCCGCATGTCTGAAATGTGTCATATTCATTTCATTTGCTCAGCGTGAGCACTGTAAAAGGCTGGCAGAGAGCAGACCGTATTAGTATCAAGCCAGCAGGCTAAGCATCCCATACAGCGAACCCCCCCTCACATCAGCACAAGGCTAGAGGACAATCTTTTGTCTTCAGTCTGGGGGAGAACACACGTACGCCCGTTGCAAAATGGCAGCCAGACAAACGTACGTTGCTTTTGGGAGTGTTGTCGCAGTATATTTCCCCCTCGCTCTCCTCTGTATGATATGTTTACCAAATACCTGTTTAGAATGCGGCGGCGGCTGCACCGCGCGCTCAGCCTCCAGTCCCCAAGGATGCTCGGCGGTAAATGGCGGTATTATTTGTCAGCTCTGGCAGTGTCTTGAGGCTGCTTCAGAGAGATACAAGGAGGCAACTGATAAGGAGAGCATCAGAAGGGCAGTTAATTGCCTCCAGTCTCTGGGAGCTGGGGAATATTTAAAATCTATGGGATTAAAGACAGATTAAAAACTGCAGAAGCAGTGGGCCCAATGGCGCTTAAAGATTGCAATCAGCAAGGGTAATGGCGGAGAAGAAGGAGGGGAGAGAGAGAGAAAAAGAGAGGAAAAAAAACACTAAACGAATGCAGCGGCTGTTGGAAGGAGGGGAGGTGGGGGTGGAGGTGGGGGGGGGAGAGAAAAAATGACAGATAGGAAATTCAGATCCGCTCCTAATGCCCAGGGTTCCATCTTGTAAGCACGATTCATCTACGTGTAAATCGTTTTTTCCCCCCATCTTTTCGTTTTCTTTTTCTCTCCCACCCCCCCCCCCCCCCCCCCCCCCCCCCCCCCCCCTCATCCCAGGCCTGCTTTGCTGGCGTTGCGGCTGCTTCTCTGGTGCTTTTGCAAGGCGCCCCTTATCAGTCCATCTGTGAATTAAAAGCGCTTCTCCCTGTGAGGATTAAGGGGGTTGATTGAAGACGGCCCGAAAACTAGCTAATAAGTCGAAAATGTCAGAAGGGCACTCTATCAAGACTGTGTACTTTTCATAATAAAGCTGACGGGAAAAAGGCAAAAAAAAAAAAGGTTAGGGGGGGGGGGGGAAAGGGAGCATGGCTGAGTAGTCATTTCAGATGTTATGGATCGACTGATGTCTGAAATAGGCAACTTGTGGTAGCTGGGTCACGACATATGCCTATGGAAGTGCTTTTTACTGGTGTTGCAGGTGTAAAACTGGCAACAGTCATACAGCAAAGGCAGAAAATGGCCAAACGCCAACATGCTTTTACCCCAATTTGGAGAAATCCCATCCTTAAAGTGCAATTTGTGCTGCGCCTTCAACAGGGGCGAGCGATATAATGCCATCATTACTGATATTAATGACATCCGGCGTTTATCAGGAGAATCTGAAGGCATCCCAAATTACTGAAGAAAGAAAAACATGGGCCACATACACTGATGTGTCTCTGTTTGGGTTAAAGAGGACAAGATATGCTGAATCCTGAATTGTTTTCCCACCTTATCAGAAGCCCACTCACTTAATCCTGTTAATGACTACACGAGATACTTAAGGTATCATTGCCAAAAATCAGCCATTCCGCTTCACATATCAGCAAAAAATCTATGGCAGTTTTTTTTTATTTTTTTGCTTTATAATCCATTTTTTCCCCCCCACACTCCCTTTCCTTTCTGTCTGCAGTCTTTCGCTGAAAGATTAGCCTTATAAATTATGCATTGGTGGGTAGTGGGGGTAATCCGAAGCAGAGATAGAATCGCCAGGGTGTTGAAGGGGGCATCGGAGAGGCAGCGCCACCGTCATAAATATGAAGCAGATGTTGGATGACATTTTAAAAAAAGTGAATCCAATCCCCTCCTCTGCTGCGTCTGGTGTTTTATATGGAGGCAAGAACCTGACATCCTTTCGCCTTCTCCCTCTCTCTGTCACTCTTCTCGCCTCACCATTTCTTTCCAGCCCTCTACTCTTCCCCTCAGTCTCTTTCTCGCCGATAATCCTGTGGAGCCAGCGATGCATAGATTATACTCTCCCTTTTATTCGGCATGTGTCTTATTGCTGTGGCAGAGCCAAAAAAATAAAAATATTAAAGAAATAAAAACACCTCCGAATGCCAGTTCCATCCATAACATCTGAAATGGCATCTAATCTACCATGATTAAAGTCTATTTTAAATAAATGATCCCTTTAGGAAGGAGAAAAATTAAATGATCCTTTAGGAAGGTGGGGAAAAAATGCACGTGGGCGTGTGAATGTAGGAGTTATGTAAATCAATGTAAGATGCTTCCGATATGAGGAGATGTTGCGATTGCATGTTAGCAAGCATTCAAAAGAGCGGGGATGAATACGGAGAGCGGCGGCGTCGACAATGCTCCGCTAATGTGTTTGGATGGGCGGCGTGGTTGCCGCGATTGTTCCGCAGCTGGCAGCGGCCCTGAGGACTCCTCGCCGGTGTCTTTCATGAGGCAGAATGAGAAAAGACGCCACAATGAAGATCGTCCCTCTCATCCCGCTTTGTCTCGTCTCCTCTGCCACTTCTCACAACGGCCTCAACTCTATTCTGCCGCCTTCCATAAAGGCTCCCGTTGTTGCCGCGCATTGTCGTGCATTGTTTGGCGCTAAAAAAAAAAGGAGAAAAAAAGGCGGGAAGATAATGCCTGTTGGAACTGTACTCTAGCTTTTGTTTGCATCTTTCTTTTCTAGCCTTTGCTTTCTTTTCTCGCTTATGCGGTGAAAAGGCGAGGAATTGAGGGGTTTGAGCGACTCTAAGGTTTTCTCGGTTCGCGTTTTTGAAAGTAACCTGTGTTAAATTGTGCTGATCTTCAGCTGTAAATGGACCACACTGAGTATTGATTAACCATATCAAAGAAAAAATGAGGTGTCAGGAACTCGGGGATGCTCTTGCACCCTATCTGCATTGGTTTAGCTACCATAGAAAGGATGGATATGTGTTAGCCATAAAAGGGAAAACTTAAAGGAAATTATCTACTGATCTTTAGTAGGACATCATGACTCATCTAGTACCATTTGTGCATCGTGTATAGAACCTGTCACTGCGCACATAATGCTCAATTATTCCGCTGGAAGTTTGCAAGAAGGAAGCAGTAATGGTTTATACAAAATAGAGACAAAATGATCAAATCTGTCCCTTCATTTCAGACCTCTTTTTTAGAACGCTATCTCACAACCAAGCAGCTATGGAGAAAACTTTAAAGAGAGAAGAGGAATTTGCACACAGTTGATGCTCAGTTGGTCACTACGTTATAAAAAGTAACGAAATGAGATGGAGAAAACAAAGTTCTATAATAGGAGAAAAAGAATGGATGAAAATTAAAGCTCCTTACAAGCTCTGAGCAAGAATAACTTATTTTGAAATGGAATCAAACAGAATTTAAGAAGACAAACTGAATTTAAGACTAAAATATATGGGAAACGCAAACAAAGCCAAAGTGTTGTTGTTCAGGACTCAAAATCAAGCGAACCAGGAAAAAATACACAAAAAAATAAACAAATCTCTGTATAAAAAAAGAGAAACAAGAGTAAGAAGCCTGACAAGATAGGATGAAAGAAAAGGGACAGCAGAGGAGTCAAGGGGAAAAGAAGCATACACGATGAAAGCAGAAAGCGCGTATAGAGGCGGGTGACAGAAGGAGAAGGGGATGATGAAGAGTATGACAGAGAAAAAAGAGAGTGATGGCCTGGAGAAAGAGTGATAGCAACAAGAGAGTGATGGAGGGAGAGGTGAATATGTGTGTCTCCGAGGGCTTTGCTGAGCCATCCCCCGGCCTGTCAGTCAAAATGGAATGGGGAGGTCTTATCTCCTTCGCACACGTGACCCCTAACCTGACCTCCTCCTCCTCACTCTCACCTTCCTCCCTCCCACCTCTCGCCGACTCGCCCGCATATATTCCCCCTCGCATCCGTCCCCTCCATCCGCCTCCCTTCCACCTTTCGCCTGTCCCCGAACACACCTCATTTCATTGGAACAAAAAATAAATAAATAAAAAGGACAGGTTGAAAAAGAGGGTGGAAATTCAGGAAATCTTTGTAGTGAAAATCGATGGTTTTGGGGCTTTTTCCCCTCCTCCCCCCCCCCCCCCCCCCCCCTTTCAGGCTGCGGTGAATCGAGAGAGTGCTTTCTCTCTCCTGCAGGGGAATGATAATACATGAAAAATGGACAGGAAGTGGGGCACGCGCAGTGTCCGTCCGAAACGTGTGCCAGCCGGTCAGAAGTCTGTGTGTTGCAGTTAGTCTGATCCGTAGGTCCGATATATATCAAATCCTTTGGTTTGTTCGTCATTCACAGACGGCGAATGCTTGAAAAGTACCCATCCTGCCATGAAAATGTTGTTATTTCCTCCAGCTTCAGCAACTTGTTACTTTCAGTTCTATCACATGAATCCCTGAATATCAAAAGCCCCAGTCAATGCAGATTAATCTGAAAAAATGAGCTTGAGGATTTTTAAAAGCATCAATAAAATTAAAAGACCCCGACTCAGCTATAAATTTGTCCACAAATTGGAAATAGGGTCTGTTTAATTCATTTTTTCCTTTTTTGAACGATATTTGGTCAGCATGTGACCTTTAAATATTAAAGAATGTGGCATATTGATGATTCAACCATATATAAATTAGTTAGCGCTTAGCTAACTGTATAATTCAATACATAAGATGGAATAGATGTAATAAATTATCAAACACACAATAACGGCATTCCATTTTTCTATAGTAGCAGCACCTTTCCTTTTCACTTATTTGGTTTGATATGCTTTTCACTTAAGTAAGGATCACAATCCAGCGCTGAAAGGTAATCCAAGCAACAAGACCTATGTAACGAAGTCCCACATGCCTTGAAGACAGCACTGTAAATCTAGCAGGTCATCTGCAGTATCACACACGCACACCACAGGTGCAAATCTACAGGTTGTACTCATGACTAATGAGGTAAAGACACATGGGCCTCCAGCCCACAAGTCATCCAGATGTCACATGAATTTGTGCTTGGTAGCGCAAAGTAGCTTAATTGTTTTTGCGCTAATTCGTATATAGAATAGCCTACTGGAATTTCAGTCATAATCAAACATCTGTAATGTTTTTTTGGTCAGAGAGGCAATACAACAACCTCCCTTTTCCACCACTTCCTGTCCACTGTTGATGGAAACCAATTGTTGAAGATTGAATGCACTACATCAACTTTGATATGCTTCTCTTCAGTGGCCGGGCTTCATTTTAAATAAATTAAAACATATTTGTGAAACGAACCACACTCAGTAACTTGCAGTAATTACTAAGTGTGACCATTCAGTTTGTACAAGGTGTGGAAAAAAAAGTATTGAAAGATGAATTGATGACCTCTCTGACTTGCCATTGTGTACATTTTTTGATTCGTCCGTTTTACCGATGTCATTTGTTTGTACTTTTGTGTTCCATACATATTTTTTCAGATTTTTTCATGGTTCTTAAAAGTATTTTTACAATCTCTTTCAGTGTATTTATATTTTTCTTGCTCAAGTGTGGTTAATAATAACATTATAAACAGTAATAATATAATATGAGAATAGTTATATGACAAAAGGTAGTAGGCAGTAGTTTTCCATTGTGAGCTGGTCTATGGCATAAGTAGTGTTCAACCCGTCACATGAATACTGAAACATTACTAAAGTTTTGATCCGCACAATCATCACAATCATTTCATTGCACTGAACGTTCTGCTGCCAAGGTAAAAATGTAAATTTGTTGCCACATTATGGGGGCTGTCGTATCGGTTCTTCCACTTTTTGTGCAGCCAATTATTCATTTTCAATCACCGAGAATCAAGAAACAGCATTTACTAAAACGGGGCTATTTCATTAGCAAGTACTCAGTCACACTTGACTTGACTCGGGTCGGTTGATTTCCATTATAAATGGGGCCTTCCCCGGGAAAAAAAAGTAATTTATGTGCGACAAAGAAGGACATCACGACGACCACGTACGGGCTGAAACTCAGTGTTGAGCCGAGGTTTTGGATCATGTAGTAGGAGACACGGAAATAATAAGATCCGATTGCTGTTGTTGCTGTACTTTTAAAATAAGCGGACCTCTCTTAAAGAGCCACTTTCGTGACTCATCCAATCACATGACTCCCTGGGCGTCTGCAGTCAGCTCGACTCAGCATACCTGGGATCATGACAGAGTAACTGCTAAAACTGGTACTAATGGGAATACAAAAAAAAAAAAGCAGAGTCGAGCCATGCAAAGTACAGTATGTACTAGTGGAAAACCCCAAAAAGGCGATCCATGACGATTTTTAGGTCTAAAAAAGCAGTCCAATCTCCCTAAAACAACTGAACATTGAAAGTTCTATCAAGTTAAGAATTACCGCCAGTCTGAGTTTGCCAGCAGTGCATTTATTAACCTCTGTATCTGCTTTATAAAGCGACCGTCTTGTGTCAAAACTTCAATTCCATGTTAAAAATCAAACAAGCTACTTTAGATGATGTCGGCTGTAAACTATGAAACCCTCAAGTCAAACACCCTCAGGTGCTGGATCTGAGCCGCACGCAATGTACGCATGTGACAAAGGCAGCTGTGCCGCTCACACGCACACACGCACACACACACACACACACACACACACACACACACACACACAC
>JABUIW010044429.1:2262515-2324511 GCA_013363375.1 Menidia beryllina | reverse complement strand
GTGTGTGTGTGTGTGTGTGTGTGTGTGTGTGTGTGTGTGTGTGTGTGGCTGACATGCCTGCCACAGTGGCCACCGGGATTTTTTTTCTCCCCCCCCCTGCCCCGTTACCCTCTACCCCCCCACCACTCCTTTTCACAGGGGCTCAGGTAACCTCTCGGCCCGGAGGATGCCAATTTAAATAAACCTTGTTGGGCTGAGGTGAGGAGGGGAAGGAGGGAGAGGAAAAACGTCTGAAGAAGTGGGGAAGTAGGAAGCAATGGGTGGTGGAGTCAGGGGTGCTGAGTTTGCAGTAACCACAACCCCCCCCCCCCCCGCCACTTCCCTCACCCTTGCGTCCTATCCTCCCTTCTTCCTGTTTAGTGTATCATATTTATTTCCAGATAAATGTGCTCCGGGCTACCGTTGGGCTCCGAGATATATCCTCCCTGACTTGGCTTTGAGCGCAGACAACCGTCGATCTATTCTCCCCGAAAACGTTCCCCTCTCAGATCAGCCCGTGTTTACATAGCATTACCATATATTAAGCCTCGCATTTTCATGCATAGTGTCCCCGTCGCAATTCTGACAGCGAAAAAAAAAAAAAGAAAAGAGAGGCGAAGAAGCAAGTTAGAGGCCCAAAGGGATGGGAGCAGCACCATTCCTCGCCATTGATATTCATTACAGTAGATCTACAGAGGCTGAATCTGTCTCCCGCCCCCCTTGGGGACAGAAACACTTTATGTCCTTATCTGTGCTGGGAACAAGGATTTTCTCCTCAGCTAACAACAACACTGGCTGCGGCTGCACTGGCTTTCCTCCTGCCTCGGTTTTCTTTAGGCCCCGGCAGTTAGCGTCGCTCGGAAAATGTGTTTAATCTCTGTGAACACAGCCCACCCTCTTGCAGATAAGGTGAAACCGGGGTGTCTGCCGATGACCTGCAACTCTCTGACGTCAAAACACACACACACACGCACACATATACCTGTAACGCCCCCCTCCTTCTCCAATCACCTCCCGTGTATACACTCTCTCCACACAACGGTGCACATCCGAGTGCAAAGCCAACAGGAATCTCACGTGAAATTACCCGCAGCCTCCCCGAGCAAAAGCAATCTCCTGTCGTGTTTGCACGTGTGAAGACAGGGGGTTTAGTTTGCCCACTCTGACCTTTAGGCGAAACGGGTCTGATCTCGGCAGGTAAGTGCGGACGCGTGCCGATAACGAAAGAAACGCGCGCTTTTCTGTCGAATTAGCCGTGGCGCTTTTGTGGAGTTTGTTTCGACGGAAGTCACCGACAAACAGCTCAGATTCAAAACGTGCTCTTGCCGAGTCCTCGTTTTATGTCAATTTAACGAAAAGTACGCGACGAAAGAAAAATACAAAACAAAACACTTAAGATATACTTCAAAAGTCGCTCCAGAACATCTGGATTTTATTGATACGCGTACATTTTGTTTCAAATTTCAACATGGCAACATTCTGTCCTACCAAAGTTGTCTCCCAGAGGATCCAAAGCCAATTTGATCCGGTATGTTTGAATAAGTATAGCATGATACACATAGAAAACACACATATCATTCAACACATGGACTACATCCATCTCTTAAGCCGCTAAAAGATGGTCTTTGTCGAACGCTGTCACAAGTGAAGCCAACACCAAAGTGCCTCAAAGTGCAATACCACCGATGGCTGGTAGCCACTGGCTGGAAATCATCTCGGGCTTCAATACTCCTACAAAAAGCCGCCGAGTCCTTTCATGACACGGTAGCTCGGAGTATCCTTTTCCTGCCAGTCAAAGAGTCATTTGTCAAATATACTGCATCTGATCAATGTGCTGTTGATCCTTACGAGAATAAATGTGTAATTACTGCGGCACAGCCTGTTATCTACTGAATGTGGTACATTTGTTAAATGTTTTCCTTTTAATCATTTACAACCAAACAATCTGGTTATCTATTATATCTATTATCTATAACTTTTTCTGCAAAATTGTGAAATATAGTTTAGCTGAACATTTGCTCTGTAAGCATTTTTTAAGACAACTGTAAACTTTTTTGTCTACTCAAGCTTTACTTTCTTGCCAGAACATTTTCAACTCTGGCACTAAATTTTAAATCCAAAGGCAGAATTTAAAACGCTACAAAATATATGTTTTTTACAACAATACTTCCTATAAACTCATACTACTACAAAAGTAAGTAATAATATTGACAATAACAATAAGACTAATAATAATAATACTAATAGTAATATTACATTTATTCATACGCTGCTACCGGGGAAACTAAAGGCCACCAAGCAAACTAAAAAATACAAGATAGGAGGCCCCTTTTGCCAACCACCCTTACAGCGAAACCCATTTCCAAAAGTGCTTTAAAGATTAAGAAGTAAGACAATATGACAGGTGTCACAACTTACTATTATCTAAATGTGATTTTTTTATAAATATATATTTGCACTTTATAGATGAATGAAACATGCAAAAACTGGGATGTGTGGCTACAATTCCAGTCTGTGTAAACTTTTTAAAAACTACGCCTCTAAGTACCCTGACAGCACATCCGGAATTGACTAATAGTGGGTAAAGCGCACATGGCAGGTGGCTGTTCACCTGCTCTTGACACCCACTGAGGAGTGTGCCTGCCTGTGGTTATCTGTATGTGTGGTTTATCAGTTAAGCCCCAAACAGGGAAAGTTCATCCTCTGTATAGATCATATCAGAGAGTGTTGACAGCAGCGAGTCTTAGGTAAGCTGCTCTGTGAGCGCGTGATGAGCACCGTGACTTGGCTTTGTGTTGTTCTAGACAGCTTTCACAATTAATCACCCTTCTAGCTGGAGATTCCGCACATGCTGGAGCTTCTGTTGAGAGGGAGAGGCCTCCACGGTGAGTAAATTAAGCAAATTGTATGGGCGGCGGTTAAACAAAAATGCGAGATGAGTGCAACTTCATCAAAATGACAATAAATCCGTCGTAGGTTTGCTTTTTGTTCAGTAAACAAACAACAAAAAATAGAAAGAAAATACCTCAATTTCACCAAGAAATCGTGGACAGTCAAAAGTTCAAGAAAGTGACAAAAAATGGAACAGTTCAATGACAAGAATTAATGGGGTTAGGACCAATCATAACCAGTTAAAAATACCTTCTCCCCCGTGTATTTTCTCAATCATTTCATACTGATGTGCTGTGCATGGCCTCTAAAAACTAAAGTTAAAACAATCTACAATGGCTGCTTATATTATAGGCCTGTGGTCATACCTATGACAATCGTGTTAAATGATGTGTGATTTTCTGTCCACAAACGTCAACGCTGTGAGCATCTAGCGACCTTTTGGAGGCTATACCCCACCTCTCCAGGTATCAGCTTCCCCTATCGATGATGACCCTTGATCTGGGCCTTTGGAAAAAAGCAAACATCTAAGGCCTTTTTCCTTCTCATCCGATTTGAAGTCTAGTACACCAAGTGAGAGCTTTCTCAATCACGATACGTGCCAAAGATTTGGGAGTTTCTTTGACAAATGAAGTGGTCTTTCCCTATCAACCATAAGTTCTAACAGAGTGATCTAATAGGTTTTTGCGGGGCTAACAGCATGATAGGCATTTTCCTGTGCCCGTGCATCTATCCCTCCATACCTGCAGGGGCCCTTGAGGAAACAAAAGACAGAGAGGATAGTTGTTTTAAGAGGAGGATCCCCACCATTTGATTTGAAGGGAAGACACAAGCTTTATTATCTGCCTGTCACAGCCACAAATTACCCTGGCTCCCCGGCTTGGCATCCACAGCCCCACGCATGAATGGACAGACACAAGTCAGTCTCTTTTCCTTTTTTTTTTGTATTTTATAAAAAAAACAAGGGTTTCTCTCGTGCCCCGATCTTTTACGCATTCGGTTTCTTCTAGCTTCACTTCAGTAACATCAAGGGGGTCAATGTGACAAGCAACCTCAGGTCCGAAGCTCCTGTGAGGTTTAAAGTTGTAGGGCAGGGGTCTGTTTACAGACTCTTAGAGGTATAGATAAATTCAAAAGTAAGGATGTTAGGGATGTGAGCCCCATTCATGGCGATTCGAACTTTTTCAATTTCTGTATGTGTAATCCTACACGGCTCAGGGCCCATCATGGGCGGCCCTAATTGGACCTAATGCTGGCCCCAGTCAGCACCGCTTTCATAGCTGTAATTAGGCTAATGTAGGGCGCCAGTGCCCGACTTTGAGCCATACTAAGGGTCAGTAGCCAGCGGACCAGAGGACTGTGGCGCGGCAGCTACGAGACGTGGAGAACAAGGACGCTTTTGGTAGGGTGGGCAGACGCTGAATGGCCAAAGCTAATGGTCATAGTGAAAAGTCACACAGGCGGGGGTGGCTGACTGAAAGGGGGGACAAATGTCGCCGAGTTGAGGTGCATTATGGCGATGAAAGACGAAACGCCAAAATGGCATCTCCTTTCCACTAACAGAAATCTCAATCATGAGGTTTTGTTTACAGGTGCTTATTGTTGCAGCGCTGTCAGTTCTTCCTGATTTTCGTATTCTACGTTCTGTTGAATGCAGTCCTTATTCAGCAAACAGTGGCCCATTTAGGCATTCCCAACCAAACCCCAGACGTTTCTCGCATTAGAACGGTCTCCATTGACATTATCTAAAATATATAAAAAAAATTGTCATACTCACTCGAGGTGGTTTTTCCTTTTTTTTGGAAAACAAATCGTGCGTTGGGATAAGAAACGTTACAAATTCCCTTAAAACAATGCTCCTCAACTTGTATTTCAGATTATGTGTGCATCTCTGCAGATTCACAGATGTTAAAATGGTTTATTCTTGTAGAGATTTCCCTTGTGGGTATTTTTTAAAGTATGTTTCTTTTAATCCCATTAACTTCTGAAATACTTGTTCTATTGAATGACAACAAGCAACATAGCTCATACATCTACCCTATGAAGGGACACAGAGTATGAGCCAGTTAATAAGTCTTCTTTTTTGTTGTTTTTCAATAGATTTGCTTCTTTATCACACAGCTAATACACCTAGCCTTTTAAGAGGGGATGCAACATTTGTGGGCCTCTCACTTTGAAGCCATATGTGTTTTGTGTTATGTAACATTGTTTTACAGTTTTAAAAAGGTTTTACTATCATTGCCATTTTCTAATAGGTTATCTTAACAAAGATGCTATTTTTTCTTTTCTTTTCATTTAAGGTTCCTCTTCAAACCACCAACTTCCCTCACCACTGCATTCAAGTATAACCTTTTGTATGTGGGATTGTTTGTCAAGAGTTACAGGTGATTTTGTAAATCCTGCACCAAAAAAGTAAAAAACTGGAAGCAGAAAAACGGAAAAGAGTGCAGGCTCATCCACCAATTTGAACTCTTACCTTTTGGAATGGCACCAGACCAAGTAACTGTGATAGATGTCATTTAATTGATGTCAATTCTATTTGACAGTTGCATTCTAAATAAATAAATTGCACCGGGGATCTTTCAGCACTCCATCTACGTTGACATTTTGTGACCTATGAAATTAATCTCAAAGTCCTGAGCCATTGTTCCTGCGTGAGCACAGAAATGCAGATGCATGACCTTTGTCCCATCAGGCTGCAGTGAATTAACACCGTTAGAGCTTTAATGTACAATTTTTGAGAGATGTTTCTTTTTCTTTTTCCACTTCTGTGCATACAAGAAAACCTGGCGCGATAATTAAACGGCAGAAACATGCACACACAGTAAAAGTATTTTGCGATCTAAGAGGCTTAACACAGCGAGGCTCCGGCACTGCAACACCAAATGGGATGCCTGAGTCCACAGCCGCCACCTAGATTTCATTTCAAGGGTTTCCGCTTAAAGTCTTCCTTACTTAAAGGGGGAAAAAAATGACTACGCTGCATATTTACCCCATCAACCCTTACCCCAATCTTCATCGCTCCATCTCTCTTCGTTTCCTTCCTGTCTTTTTATTTTTAGTACCAGATGACTGCAATATCCAATTTCAATTAGCTTATCTCCCCCACCTCCCTTTAATGTCTCTTGTCTTCTGTTATCACCTTTATTGGCTAACCTGTCTATCATTGTGGAGTTGGAGCCCCTTACTGAGAACTGCGCACATGAGAATCTTTGTCTTCGGGGTGGCACATATGGATTATATCACACAGTGATATATGTCAAGGTGGTGTTTCTAGAGGTGCTCAATTTCTCTCAGGACGTGACAGAGAAAAAGAGAAAAGAAAGAAAGATGTAACTCATTACCCATTTAGAGTCATATGGTGTGTTTGCATCACCGACCGTTGTGCTCGGTTAATTGGAGTGACAACCAATGACGTCAGGAGGAGAGTAAAAACACAGCTCAGGAGTTGGGAAGATCTGCTTGACTTTAATCTGCGGTGCATTTTTGCATGCGGGCGCTCTCACGCTCCAGAGGAGACGGACTCTAAACATCACGGTTGAGCTTCACGGTGCAGAGAATGTTGGCACAAGAGAAACGGGAATACTGCGGCAGCATGTCACACAGTCAGAGCGAGAGTAAGAGATACAAACAGATTTAAAAGAACGGAGTGGCATCAAAATGCTTAGCAGTTCTTTAATCTTAATTAAAAAGGACGTTGTTTTGAATCTACAGTACAACATAAACAGCATGTGATTCATTTATGACCCAATGTATATGTTTATAAATGTATAGCCAAAGTGTAATGGAGTCCACAGTGGAGTTCCAGATAAATTCAAAGCAAGAAACCAAATAGCAGCAGGTTTTGAATCCGTTTTTAAAAATATTTTGTGGTCCATGATCCATAAAAATCTTGACTGGATAAACAATCTTTTCTATAACCAGCAAAGGTCAATGGTCATTTACACCTATGGTGCATTTGATGGTTCGAAGGCTGAACAACTGGAAAAATGGAAGGGCTGGACATATGTTACTAGCTGTACTTTAATACCAAGCGATACCGCTTCAGATGGTTCTGTAACAGAGGACGGGTTTCGTCCACTTCGTAAATGGACGAAACCAGTCCAAATAATTGACAGATAACTAGATACCCTCCTCGCGGGCATGGCTCGATTCGATGTTTGGTGAGTAGAAGAGCAGCCGTCTTTTCCTTTTCACAGGTGTCGTAGTTGGCTTGGCTCTGTGTGGTTGCTGCTTCATTCCTTGTGCCAGGAGTCTGATTATTTGTGCTGTGGATAAGTCGGTTTCTTATCAGATGACACAGCACACCCCTCTTGTTGCGGGGCCGTCACCAGATGGCTCAGATGATGGATTTTATGCTTAAACACAATGATTGTATTTGTGTCACTTTTGGACCCTTTATTTAAAATTCATGGTGTGACTAGGTGGAGGTTGATGCTAGTGATCAAGTTATTACTGTTTTGGTACCATATTTGTCACATGTTTGTGAGCCATTATTGTAAATTTTACAAGGTTTTATGTTATCACCGGTATAGTGTTTTTCCTTTTAGTATTTTTTTAAAAATGATATGCATCATTGTAATCAGACAGGGAGAAATTGTGGCAGAAAAATTCCAGTCATTACATATACTACTGTTCAAATGTGCTTACTGTTCACTGTTTAACAGGGTTACAGAGGCAAGTGGCCTTGTTTTAATGGCAACTCTTAGATCAAACGCTCAGGTCATAGAAATATCTTGAACGTGGCATCTTATCGTGGAGGCACCAGAGAATCGGCCTTGTGAACTGTATTCTGAGGTCATCAATTTGCTATTGCAAATTCCTGTATAATCAGAGTGGGTCGGTACGTCGTACGAATCATATATGTGGTCGTGCCGGTTGCTCTCACTTTACGATGTTTACTTTTTTCCTTTCAATTAATTTAATATTTCTTACTTCCTCAGAAGACTAAGACTCCTCATTCAAACAAATATTCCACAACCGTGCACCAAATAAGACACTGGTGAATATTTTCTGAAAGTGTTTCCTCAAAAGAAGTAATTTGTTTGTAAAAACAATGATTTATTTTGAATTAAAGGAAGACACAAAATGGATGGATGGTAGAGTCACATAGAGGTCTTTGGGACTTTTGTTGGGTTTGATTAATCACACAGAAAGCTAATGATACTTACAGTAATACAGAATCCATGTCTAATACGATCCGTAAAGATAAGGAACAGGGTTAATGGATAATACAACTTCTTTTTCTCCCCTTCTCGTACAATATCTGATTAGCGTTTGCTCAGAGACCAGGTTAGTTATGGAATTCAAAGGGGCTTGGATGTCAGGTTTTCCATTCTGTAAGGCTTAGGAATGTAAGGAATGCTTCCCCTGTTTTCTTTGATCACCTGCGTTATCCACCTCAGACTTTTCTTTACCAACTCTCTTTAAATGGAACTGATTATTGGAATAATACTATAACAATAGTATTTTAGTTGAATCAAAGCAATTTATTCTCTAGTGAAAACTTAACGTGTGATTTTCATATTGTATTTCACATATACAAAAAGTGGAACAAGTGGTTGGAACGGAAGGAAATAAACGTCAGAAAAGACAAAAAGTGGGCTGGGGAAAAGACAGAAAAACTGAGGGGGGAAAAAAAGAATGTTTCTTTGTGTCTTCTGGCGGTTTAGCTTTTGTTTGAAATGAAAATTCAGTGTTTGAGGGATTACAGTGGATTGGCAGGCCGGTGGGAGCCAAGCAGTTATCAGTACACCAGTAATATAGAGTATGGTAATCATCCCATTAGTGTGTGTGTGTGTGTGTGTGTGTGTGTTGGGGAAAATGTGTGCTCCATTTTAAACCAATGAGTGGCAATTCAAAAAAGCAACAAAAACTGAGAAAAAAAAGAAAAAATCCTTTGGTTTGACCACACCGTCTTCTTCACCTCTGCTCCATTACAGAAGGAAAAAATTCTCCAGAAACAGATTTTGTTCCAGTCACGCTTCCTTATTCTGTTCTCTCGTGGGGTCACCTCCTTTGCCTCTCTACCATTCATCCATACATTTACTGAATCGCTCCTTCATCTTCCCCTCATCCCCGTTGGCCACGCACCATTGGTCTTGAGAGGCGGTAATTTTAGTTCTGTGTCCAACTTCAGATTAATGTTGGTATTTTGACTTGTCGTTCGGAGGCCGGGGTGTGACTGCCTCAGTGTGTGTTTGTGTGTGTGTGATTTAGGGGCGTCACTCCCCTTCCGCTGACTGCTTGCTCACCTTGGCTATTAGGGGGGGTTCAGGAAGAGGTAATGTTGTGGTACAGACATACCTTTAGGGATGACCTGCGAATGAACATAAACACCAGATTTAACTAACATTCCTAAACACAGAGACGCACACAAAAAATAAACTCACAGTTTTTTGATCGATTTTCAACGGTGATTGCATAATCAGGGCAACATCAAACCCATGAAGAATATGCACTAAACCATTTTATAACTTGAAATATCAAAGGAATGAAAAAAATGTAAGTTTATAGTTGTTATTATAAAGATAATGATTGACCGAGCAATGCTGAATAGGGTAGTTGCAATAGTTGTGTGTATGTACACACATTTATACATATATAGTATTTTCACTTGTGTCTGGTGCTGAAATCATTACTGGGGTTTTGGTTTCCATCAGCAATGGTTCATTTAACTTCATGTTAGTCTATTACATCTAACTCATTCAGTTAAAAAGGTGCAGATTGTTAATGCAAAGATTTCTACGCATTCATCCACAAGACTGAGATCCAATATTACGAATGTACGAGTGACAAAAGTCAATTAACCCCCTTGGATGAGCAACAACCACTTTCTCATGTGGCTGAGCCAATGTCCCATGTAGAAAGTGCGAAAGTTCTCGTCGAAAAATAAACTCTTGAGCTGAAAATCTCTGTGTGGAAGTGGGTCTTGACATGGACATAGAAGATTTGACGATCTCAGATAAAAAGCTGGTGATAAAATCCACATCTAAAGGAGCTTGGGCCCCAAATCCACAACCCGACAAATTGTGATTAAGTGAGGGAATTTCATCTCCACTTTGGGGTAGTTTATCCAAGGATAAAGCTTTTTCCGAAAGTCGCAGAAGGCCCCCGGATCGCTGGTGATCTCTGTAACACTGATGTTGTGCGACAACGAGAAAGAGATTACTTTCCAAAGATCGTGGTCTCAAACGAAGGAAAACCAATGTGGACACAGAAATGGAACAATCTGATTTTGCTGACAATTGTAAAATAAGTAGATACAGAACAGAACAAAGAACATTTGGTACATGACAGAACATGAAGACTGATATAGCTCAAACATGTCCATGATTTGTTATTTAATCCACATTTTCTATTGTGATGTGATTTGTTTTGAAAAAAATCAATACAGTTCACATCTTTTAAGCTATGCCATGAGTCATTTTACGTCTTGGTTATCCATACAGCTTACGTACACATGAATCAGGTAAGAAAACAGTTATTGCAGCAGTGTGCTGCGCGCTGACATCCTGGTAATCCAAACATTTCCCTCACCATAACCGCCATAATATTTGTTTCCATAACAGACAATAGTATTTTTTTCCCCAACAAAATGATCTGTTAACTGATTTCATGTTGTGCAGACAAACTTTCGCTTCCACCTGCCCCACTGTTGCATAAACATGCGCAAAGCCAACCAAGCATGCACTGGTGCAACATTTTCGACCTTGACCAGTGAAGTCGATGCTGAAAGTATACATGTCCACAGGCGCACTTAAATAAGCTTTGAAAGAGCTTTTCCAGGGAGCTTTTTCAAAATGAGTTATTGTGCTATTGCAAAAGAGTTTTTCAATCCTTTCAACTTGTTCACAACTTTGCAAACAGAAGGTGGATCCCATTTTAGATTTCTTAGATCACTTAAAGACAACACTGTCCATATTGTACTAAAAAAATACAACCAAATGCACGTATACCACACCTCTAAAACTCATCTGTATTACTGATTTTATGTGTTATTATGTAAATTCCCCATTCTTTTTATACATGGTGGTTAGTGATCTCTTGCTTGATCGTAAAGACTTTGACACAAACATTTCAAGTTAACTATTAGGTCTTTTGTTTGTCGTATATGTGTTTGTTCCTTATGCATATTTGTGATTTTTGAATGGCATTTTTAGACCCTGTTTGCGCTTGATGTAGCTGTTCTCCATTCATCACATTCTGTTCATGCCAATGGTTGCGTATAAAATCATGTCTGAGGTCACAGGGAAAAATAAACTGTTTCCACAGCAGTTCTCACTTAGGTTTTGATTAAACCTGTGTGTAAACCAGATCACAGGGACTGGTTATAATACAAGAACACAAAATTTGCTTTGCAAAAGATAACTGATAAAAATATTTTTAAAATTTAGCTTACTTGACCAACATTTACATCTATCAAAGGCAATACCTCAGTGCACAGGAACTGACGTGTTAAAATGAATTGTTCCAAATGCAGGTTAACGTTAACCCTGCTGACAAGGTACTAGCAGCACATGCAGGATTCTGCTGCATAGTGCAACTGGGTTTTGTGCACAAATGTAAAACGTGGTGTTAACAAGATCAAAAGATGAGACAGACACCAAACCAAAGTGTCAGCGCCTTACAATCTGATGAGGCCAACACCATATACCCATTTGATAATGACACTAAACCTAGAGAATTTGAAGGATTTATATCTCATCAAAACGATTTATTTCTATCAAAACGGATAGTAAAACCTGCAGTGTTCGAGCGAAAAGAGCTCCAGGGGCGTCGAGGCTTTGACTAATTGAAAGCGTCCGATCGCCTTTAATATATAGATTGGGTCGGAGTTCATCTCTAAGGCCTTCTGTGTCTTAGGTTTTTGCGGCCTGAAGCGAAGTGCTGTGGTTTTCAAGTGAGCGAGAATCGAACGATGTCGTCAAATGATATATGTAAAAAAAAATCTTAGCCATTATTTTTCTCCTTTTATCAGACATGCCAAGATGTCAAATCATTGTCTGCTTTTAGAGAATGTGAAGATTAGTGGAATAAGTTGTTCACACAGCCTCTTAGCACTGCACAGCAGTGTATCAAATCTAGGCAAAAATAATTTTTAGTTGACTGTGTTATTTAAGTTTCTTTAAATTCGAGGGGTTAGTGAAGGCAAATACATTTGTCAGCTCCACATGAGGAGGGTGTTATATTAGCCTTAAAGTTGGATGGAAATGGTGTGTTCTCTCACAATTAACTTAATTAATTCTTCATTCAACTTTTCAGCCAAATGCTTCCTCGTCGTCACGCATCATAAGAACCGGCCTCCTATTTGCCTGGTGGCATTGTTAGCTAACCAAAGCCCAGAGGTCAGAGGTGAGACAGTAAATACTGTAAATGATTAAAGGGACAGGAGTAACAAGAAACTCACCTGGGTCCCATAACGCCCACCCCGCCCCAAAAACACACACACACACACATTCTTATTTGAAGTATGGCAGCAGAAGTATGTGTTGACCGGGGATTAAATCCTCCCAGTGCAGAAGAAAAAGGGGGCTGCATTAAAGCTGCAGTTTAGTGTAATTTCCTAATTACAAGGCTTGTTTTCTAAATTTTAGAGCCAGCGCTTGTGTTCGTGTTTAGACATGTGATTACATGTATGCATGTAACACACACTGCGTTATCTATCAGGGCTTATGGGCTTTCAGAGGAGGCATCCACAGTAAGTCTGAAATCCAATATCTTGTGTACAGTGAAAGGGCCTGCAGTCGTTATTTCCCTGTGTGAGTGTGCCTTTTAAAGCATGAGAGGATCAAAATTCGAAGTGATGCACAGAGCTGCGGAATTCCTTCACTTTGGGAAAGGGCTTTCCAAATCTTTTAATTGAATCAACAAATTAGCTAAAATTCATACTCGTGTGATACTGGCTCTTCCCGTTTTTTTAAAAAAGTGTTACACTCTCTTTTTTTCCTGCCCCGTCCCTGCACCAGACTGCAATGTAACTAGGCGAGTGTGTACTTGGAGTGGAGCTATGTGTGAACACAGGCCACCCTCTCAGCTCTCCCCTGGTCATTAGACATGTGTCAGTGAACAGCGAGCTGATCAAAGTGCCCGCGTGTGTGTGTCGGTGGGCCGGCGGGCTGGGACGGCCAGAGACCTGTCTCTAATTGGCTGGGGAGGAAACTTGTAATGAAAGGCTATTAGCCCGGCCGGGGAACCTCGGAGCAGCCAGGCGAACACCAACAGAAATTGCTTTTTTTTTGGTTAATGGACAGTTTTTCTCCCTCTTCCCTTCTTTTTTCTTTTTTCCCCCACTTGCTTTTTCAACTTTCTCAATACGAACCCAAATGATCCCCAAGAATTTTAAAGAAATAACACACTCTCACACACACACACACAAAGACGTTCAATGAGGGATTCGGCATTTTTCAGGTCACATCCTTTTGCTTCTTTGATTCGTTTTTTTAAAAACCCCAAATTGGGACACTGTTTAATTCTATTCATCGCAGTGCCCTGTGACAGAATGTATGCACTGCCCACGACCCCCCCCCCCCCCGCCCCCACCCTAGCATCGACCATTCCAAAGGCAAGGATAAAAGAGGATAGGCTGAAGTATTAGATGAATGAACTTGACCCTGTGTTTTTCTTTTTTCTCTTTTTTTTTTTTTTTTCACCGCCATAAAAGAGAGGACGGAGACTAAGGTCATCTCCCGGGCGCTGCCTTTGTCACTGTTTCAGAAAGAGACAAAAAAAAGAAACTCAGCAGACGGCAGGAGAGAAAGAAAAAAGGAGAAGAGCTTCTTCTTCTTCGAGCCCTCCTTCTTCCTTTGCTCCGTCTGGCTCCGGCCTTTGTTCGCCACTCCGGAGTTATATATCATGTACACGATGCATGAAGTTCACCTTGTCAGAGAAACCCAACACAACCCTGCTGCCGTCGGTCACTGCGACTGTGTGTGTGTGTGTGTGTGTGTGTGGACGCACATGGATTGGCTGATGATGGAATGCATAATACAGCTCAGGTGTGAGGCAAGCCTGTCATCACCCCCATGGCTGGGATTGCATACGGCCCCTTTTGATTCCACCTCCTTTTATTTTACACTTACCTTTTTCCCCCCTTTTCTTTCCACTGACTCCCTTTGACCGCTTTCCACATGCATGTAATCTGTGTTGATAGAAAGCTCTGGAGATATCTTCACGCTCTTCCCCCCCCCCTTGATGAAGAACCGCCTCTGCCAGGCTTCGCCCAGAGTTAACCTGACGCACAAGCGCGGCGCCCGTCGGCCACACAGACCCCTCTCATCTCCATTTAAAAAGTCGCCCGGATTCTTCTTCACACCACATTCTCACTTATCCTTGCATTTTGTCCAGGCAATCTTTGAAAAGAAATTCATTTTCTGATCTGAAAGTCCTCTTCTGGTAGATTTAAAGGACACAGGGATGAAAGAGCCGGCTTCAAAATCTGTCAAACTGAGATCAGGCTTAAATTTAAACACTAGAGTGGGCTCGATGCGATGCGTGTTACAAGCACGCCCCGGAAAAGGCCACGATTTTTTCACCTTCTGCTTTGTTAAAATGACTTTCAAGAGAACATTATTGATTTAGTTAAGTTAATTCTACCCCACAAATGATTTGTTATTACAATGAATATACAGTATTCTTGCGTTTTTATACAAATCAGCCCATTCTAATGCCCTGAAACAAAGTCGCACAAAATCACGGTGGTATTTAAAAGTACAACATATACAAAACCACTGGATAAAAAGTCTTGCACAAACTCTAAATTCTTTATATCCTGCCAAAGAAACAGAAAAGATGTATGGGAATACTTCATCAAGGAGATTCCAAAGTTCCCCCTTGGAATTTTTTTATGCATTTTTGCTCATTATCTGTCAATAGGATCCAACTCTGCTTCAGGAATGTTAGGGTTCAGGCTCGGGGGCGGGTGGGGGGGGGATTCGTGATTTAATTAGACCCTTTAAACTTGGCCAGTTAATTGGTCTGTTTGCACTATTACATATCCAGTAAACTGGATTCACAACACAAACTCCTGTGGGTGTGATGCCAATGCTGTGTGAAGAAACAAAACAAATCAAAACAAAAAAAAAAAACGTTGTCTTTTTCTTTAAATTTCTCTGAGAGGGAGATATATTTTGTCAGATGCTTAGGCTGTAAAAAATCGGGATTTGTTCGCAGAGAGACAGTCTGAAAGTGCCCTAGGTCACTACATAGACTACATTTCCCACATTTCAAATGGGCTCAGTAGATATCATAAATTTCTGACATTTACAACTTTAAAGTCTTAACGGCATATTTTTTGTAGAGTTTACAAGGAGTTATCCAAAGAGTTCTCCTTGGAAGCTCATAAAAGATCAAAATGGCCTCACTAAAACCCTTAACTTAATGCTCCAGTAACAGCAGGTTGCATACCAGTGGAGTGGGTAAAATCACAGCAGCTCCACTCATCACATGCAATCTCTGCTCTTATTGGAATGTCAACCAGGACCACCGTGTTAACTACTACAGCGTTTTAGTCCTCCAACTGAACAGGAGGCTCGGCATGAAGCTATTACCCCTCGCGAGGAAGCGCTCAGATCTCGGTATACTCACTCTCTTGTAATCCAAAGAGGGGCGTGTGCTCCTCAGGTTTTTGTCGCAAGACTGAAGAAGACGTGGTTAAACCACCGTGTCTGCACCCACACAGCTTGATCGTGACCTCCCATAATATAGGAAGCTCCTACCACCCTCAGGTCAGACCTGAAATTGTTTCCTCTTAACAGTAAGAATAAAAAGCTATTATATTATATGAGTGTGAGTTTCATTAGAATTAAAATAGTTCACTTAGTGATGGGATGTTAATCAATCGCCCCAAAATAAATCCATTTATGCCAAAAACGATTGCTTTGTACTAACCAAGAGGTGATTTTTTTACTGGGCAGAGACATGCAAACAGCCCCATAGGTTCGTCATATTCTCTGACAGTATCAACACAAACTGTACTCACAAACCCACACGATGCAAACAACCCAACAATGACACCAGCAATTCTCCGCCAGAAATCTATAGCCGCCAAGGCCCCACCTTTCAGATGGAAATATGCCCGTGTGTCATCCTGCCGCACAAAAGGGGGGAGGCAGGTGGGAGCGTGGCGCCGGGGGGTCTGACCAGTGATTACGTCTTAAATACATATAGATGCGGCTCTTTGAATGACTCGGTATTGAGTGGAAGATTGGGTTAAATTAGATGTTAATCAGATCCGTTCTCCTGTTGGTGAACCGATAAGGGCTTCGGGACCACCTCTCTGCCAAACACACACCGTAAACACGCGCACACAAGCCCACAAACCCACAAACCCACGGTTTCTTGCCTCTTTTTTATGGTAATGCAGGGTGCGTGCCTCCCCATTTAGATTTTTTTTTTTTACTCGCTCTCTCCGTCCCTCAGAGAAACGCCGATCGTTCGCTCACTGCATTTAATAACAAAGAGGCAGGGGGAGATAAGTTGTGAAGCTCAGACTGAAAGCAGCCTGGAAACACATTTACTTTTTTTCAGCAGGGTTGAAATAGCCCAAGTTAAACCCATATGGGGAGAGAGAAGGGAGGGGTAATAAAAAAAAAGAAAAAAAAAGAAGAAGAAGTAGAAGAACTCCCTCCCTTTCAAAATGGAAAATAAGGCAGCGGTGAAAAGTGTTGTATGAAATCCTTCAACTTCTGAAAGACTCACGGACAGAGATGATTGTGCTCTGGGATCCTGTCGCCTCGTTCAAGCCACAATCGAAAGCTTTTGCCTCCAGATGACATATTCATGTATTGGGCCAAATAAGCATAATCTAACTATATTGTGTTGCCTTCAACTGAATATAAAGTCATTATATTAGCTTCCAAATACGGGTGTGGCCTACTAGAATCGCCAGAGATATGGATATGGGATTATATGATGTCCTTACACCCCCGAGATGAACGAAAAGTATCTTCATTTTGTGCCATAATGGCTGATCCATGGCTAATATTCAGGGGTCTAAAGGGGAAATGTGTTCTGTTTTTTTTCTGTTTTACGTAATTAAAGTGAAAACAGTAAAACGGTAGAAACCTAAGTCTAATGTGTGTGTGTTACCTGTGAAAATGTTCATGGTTTTAGACTTTTTTTTATGCATAAACACCTCACCAGGTGGAAAAAGTGCAAGCACGACTGGTTCCACTGGAAGATTTCCACCAAGGGGGTGCAGCAGATGCATGTGCCGGGAGAAGGGGGGGAGCGGGTGGTAAGGTTTAAGTTGAAAGGTTTCTTTTTGGTCTTTTCGGGCGACTGTTGCGACACACTGTACAGCGTGCGTACGCAACCTCAGATGAAACGTTGTGTGAAAACACAGGTGCAGGGCAGAAAGTCAACGAACCCGGCGCCCCCTCACCGATTCTTCGAGCTGCCGCATCTCATGTTGTGCCATCAATAAACCATCACCGCACCAACCCCGAGACACAAATGTGGTAAGTTCGAGCAAACGACACCTATGCAACAGGATTAAAAGACTTTGGTGCCACACTGGCCTGTGGAATTAGACGACGTAATGGGGACGAGGAAAAAAAAGTTCCATAAAATCATCTCTGCATGCAAATAAAGTTGAATACCCAATCAGATTAACTTTTTTTTTGAGACACGTTGAAAAGTGAGATATTGACATACAGCAGCTTCATGCAACAAAAATAACATTGAGGCAAATTTCCTAAAAAACTAAGGGGAAAACAGTTTCTGAAAGATCAGATATGGGAATGATGCAAATCAGAAATGAACAGATAAAGTAAAATAAAAATCAGCATTATTTAATTACTTAAGTGACCAAAAATCATCGCTAAGTTCTTCAAAATGTGGGTAGTGGCTAACTTATTTGTAATGCCAGATATGTCATCTAATATTTACAGTGTTAGAGATGACCAATTATTAAAGAAAAATAAAGAAAAATATAATCATTTACTCTAATCGGTGAGTAAAATCAACATACATAAAACATTTCTGCACAGATTTTGGGCTTTTCTCAAAATTTGATCTCAGTACAAAGGTTAGAAGTCAGTAAACAGAATGTCTGGTGCTCATATTGATTATTTGAATGAAATGGTCTATAAATAATGTATATCTTTATCTCTATGTCTATATTTATATATACATCTCTCTCTCTCTCTCTCTCTCTCTCTCTCTATATATATATATATATATATATATATATATATATATATATATATATATCTTTTTAAAAAATATATATATTTATGTATATATATAAATATAAAACACAGTAGAAAAATTAAACACATATCATCAGACTTTAATATTCCTGTAGTCACATTCAATAGGGAATATTTTCAAAGCTACTTTCTAGTCCCTATAACAGGTAAGACAGCTAATGGACAGGAGCATTAAGTACACATTGTCTGTCTGCTATGTCATAGGACTTCCAAACTACCTGTTATATCGGAGAGCTGAAATACCTTTATTCATTTGAACTTGACCGTGTTTTGTACTATAACGCTAAATCTTCTGATTTAAATACAGTGGCAATACAACGGCATGCTAATCAGCCATGTAATGATTGTATGATCCCACCCTTTCTACATCTTGAGGTGAATTTCAAGGTGTAAGAACAGAACAATAGTCTAAGTTATAGCCTCTGTGTTTGTCAGCTAAAAGTTGCACTAAATAGTCCATGATTAATATTTAACATTGCTTTTGGTCTCAGGTTATTTTCTGACCTGTTTGCCTCTGGCTAGGGAGTAAAGATTTGAGTGATGGTCTAATTTATTCCAACATGGACTACATGATGCTCCTGTCACTGCTTTAGGGGATCCTGGCCTATCCCCAATATGGTTCAGACACAATGATTGTCTCTGTATAATTTTTCCACATGTCCACTCTGCTGTGACTTTCTGTTTTTGTCAACAGTGTTTCATTAACCAGCAGATAATTCCTTAATATTCACTTAACAGCGTGTCCAGTGCAATTTCTAAACAGTTGAATAGCTTTCCATACGTGTTAGTTTTGAGTAATATACATTACAGATTGTTACCAATACACTGGAACTACTATGTCTGTGTATAGAAATGTATTCATTCATATCAAATGTAAAATGTAATGTAATTAATGTGATCATAGTTACAGGGGGCTATATGAAGGTAACAAACTCAATAGGGGCTATGTACCCCCCAAAAATCTAAACCTAGACTCACCCCTGTAGTATTTATTGTATGGATCATTAGAGATGTAAAACATGTAATAAACACATAATTTTTTTGACAAGTGATTATGAATTTCAAATATAATACCATTCAGTCTATCTAGGAGTTCAGAATTTCTGTTAAATAGAGACTTGAAACCCTGTTTTTGTTTTCGAGCATGGCATATGTATTGTGTTTTAAATCGATGCTAATTTGGAATGATCAATTACCATAGAGATTTCCATGTTTTCTGTAACTCAGTCATTTTAAATCTAGAGATCTAATCCCTAATTATCTCATTAAAATGAAGCAAGAAAGCAGTATATAAGCAAGTCAATAAAGATAAACTCATCGGCCTAAATTGTATTTTTTTTGGATAGAGAGTTGTAGGCCACGGTTTTGTGGGTTTCAGTAATTACGCAATAACGTTCTGACAGTAATGCATCACTGTGTTGCGTTCCTTCATTTTTGTCTCCGTGCAGTGTGTCTCTGTGTGTTTTCCCCTCCCCTGGCTCATTTGGCTGTGACTTAAAACCCCTCAGTTAAGACTTTTTTTCAGGTCAGGGGAAAAGAGATAAGACAAAGCCATTTTTCTCACCCTGGTCACCGCCATCGTCCAAACACACCACCCACCCCGAGCCCTCCGTCATCCCCCACCCTCCCCCCCGCCCACCACCCCCCACACAGAACGGCAGGCGTCCCGTGTAAGCCTTTATTTACATTAGCCACAATACTACAGGTGATCAAAACAGCATGGTCGTCTCCCACGATTAGCCCGCTAAAAGCTAGATGTGTTATGACAAGCTTCCTCCCACTCTCACCCAACGTACACAGTCTCACACACACACACACACACACACGCATACACGTATATGTATATAATTATCTACCACTCCAACCTGGGCCAAGGTGTTATCTGGATATGTAAGCACATCGTGGGCATCTGGATATGATATAAAACCTATTTTAGAAAAATCACACAATGCTGCAAATTGTAAAAGATTTTTAATTTTTTTTATCTGTGTTTCAGTCAGAATCTCCTATGTATATACAAGTTGATTTCATATGAGTCACCTAAGCCTCTGGTGAGTCGTTTCATCTGAAGTGTTTTTTTTTTCCTACTGAAGGCCCAGTCTAACAAACCCAACAAAAAAAAGGATGGCTATCTTTTTCTTGTCAAGCCACTCATCGGTTTTTGAACTTTTTTGTAGGTTTCGGGACGTGCAAACGCCAGTTTCGTGTTTCGCCGAGAGACAGAGAAGAACACAGGACGGAAGTTTAAAGAAAAGAAGAAAAAAAACGGAACCCAATAAAGGAGGACACTTCTGAAGCTTTTATGACAAGATACCGAATTTTAATTTGAGTTTGCGGAGGCGTGGAAGAGAAAAGCAGTGTGGTGAGCCTTTGATACCCTGCCGAACGGAGTCCTTCCCCAGCTGTGTTGGCTAATTTGTTCCTTCGGTCCTATCTCACCCCACCCTCCCAGCCTCCGTTTAGCATTATTAATCAAATTACACCCACTAAACTTTCTTGTCTTACTGAAATTGTCATATTTTTCCTTCTTCTTTCCGTTCCCACTTTCTTCTCGAGCGCTTCTTAAACACATTCTCTGTGACAGCTAGTTTTAATGGCAGGCCGGGAAAAAAGAAAAAAAAAAAGAACAGAGGCGGACTTGTCATTCAGAAACAGTGGCATCAGGTTAATGATTTAATTTTTTCAATTAAGATAAAGCAACACTCTCCCCTCCTGACCTGCGGGGCAACACCCAACATCAAAGCGACGCTCCCCTTTAATTGTTTTTTTGTGCGCAAGAGTGAAATTTCAAAAAGACGGTGGAAACGCGTGCGTTCGGGAGTTTTCTCCAGCCACCTCCGCCCGGCTGTGGCCCCCGATCATTCCAACCCTCCCGTTCGCACACCCCCACCATTAGCCGACGATACGCCATTTACACCGGCGCCCCGAGCTCCTTTTCCGCCCCCCCCCCGCAAAAACACGTGCCACTCCTTTCGCTTGTTTGAAGGCGGCGTTTACAGTTCAAAGTTGAAACCCAATTAAGTCCAACCTTATTAAAGCCATTTCTAAGCACACACACACACACACACACACACACACACACACACACACACACACTGGGTTGGCTATCAAAGCCGGGCATCTTTTGCCCTCTCTCCCCCGCCTCCAAGTCGAAGGCTATATACTCTGGTGTATGAAATTACCTTTTTTTTTTAACCAGAGGAAAGTCATTAGGAAAACCATTTGAATATGCAAATTTTGGGCGAGATTAAAAGCTGCTGATGAGGGCCAACAGAACATGGCAGGCAGGGGAGGGACGGCAAAGGCGAGACTTTTGCTTTGGGCTTGTTCACGAAAGGCCATGGCAAAAAAGTTATAATCGGGAAAAAGATCTTTCAACAAACATCTATCAGTATTCACACGAACCGTCAGGCATTTTGCACAGACTTTATTTCCCACGATCATCTTTCGTTTTATTTCGCAACGCAACTTAAGAAAACGATGAGGGTTTAAGGCCTCTGTCCAAAACGGCACAAAGCGGCCCTGAACGCAGCATTGGCGTGGGCTGATATTAAAGATGATCTGAGCACGCCGCTCGGAGCAGGCAGCCTCCGCCGTGTCTCTGTGCAGCTTAGCATTGCCCCCTACTGAAACCTGACTCCTCCATCCACTCTCTGCAGCTCGTTCACTGCCTCCTGTTCCCTCCCCTGCCTCGTGGTTTTCTTTTTCCCCTCTGTTTTTTGGCTCTTATTTATTTTATTTTTTTATCAGCTGTGATAGGGGATAATTAATACCTAGATTTTCACAGCGGGAAACAGAAAAGCTACCTCACCCTAGGGTGGAGTTACTCAGCATGAAACAGCAACGAGGAGACAGAGGAGTTTCCTCCAAAGTTCAGGAGGTCAACTTACGGAGACACAACCACCTTTTTTTACCCCTTTTTTTCTTTTCTCAGGTAACCAATTTCAGACTTGGTCGCCAGAGGAAAAAGGGCGTCGCTGCTCCCCGGATAATTGCCACTCCATGCCCATTCTGACGGCATTTAAGACGAAAAGAATAGCTCTTTCTGCCTCATTCTCACTTTTTGGAATCTTTCCCCCGATCGGCTCATCGAAAGTTGAAACAAAAATGATGAAACAAGCTAAATTACTTCTTTTTTTTTTGGGAAGTGCCGTTTTTTTTTGTTTTTTCCCCCCCTCAGTGACCTCAATCTCTGTGATTCTCAGAATATGTTGATGAATCCTTGACATACAACTTCATGAGATGGTGTGTGTGTGTTATTGTGTGTGTGTGTGTGTGTGTGTGTGTGTGTGTGTGTGTGTGTGTAGCCAGCGTCTGGGCAGCTCCCAGGGCCGTGGCGAGGCAGCGGCTGCTGCCGGTTAAATCCCTCAAAGTGGGCCCGGCTGTGTCCTCTTGCCAAAGCTGCCCGCCTCAGTCCAGAAGTAATCCACAGCAAATTCCTTCAGCCTCAGTATCACGGGCCCCGCGCCGCGGAAAAAAAGAAAGACGCGCCTGCCAGGAGGGGGGGGGGGGGGGGGGGGGGGGGGGGGGGGGGGTGGGGGCGCGCACGTGTACCTCGCGCGTGCACGCGTGCGCAAGTCGCCTCTCTCCCGTTCTCAGCACGGACATTGTGACTTTGGGGGGGAAGAATTTGCGCATCTTTGCGCGGAGCGTCGCGTCCCAGCTTTGCGTCCTGTTACGCAGGAATGCTCGGACGCGCGGGATTGTGTGTGTTGCGCACGGCGTGGGGGGGTTTGGAAGGGGGGGGAGCCCTGCCAGCTGACATTCAGACTGTCATTTTTTTCTTTGCCTCTCTCCTTTGGCCGCTCTCCCAGCCAGCGGTTTGTTGGCGGCCCGGGGAGAAGGAGGAGGCACTCCACCCGCCTGGTTGAGCATCCCCGTGCGCTCGTCCCCCCGGTGATGAAACATTTGTTTCTTTATACAAGAGTGGGGGCATGTGAGGAGGCGTGGGGGAGTGCGGAAGAGAGGCAAGTTCGAGGCGATATTTTCAAGAGTGGTTTTTTAAAAAAAATTGTAAGAGGCAAACAACACCCTCTTGGTCTTTTTTCTCTTCCCTTACTTGATTACATGCGATGCAATTATTTGTTTGTTTTTTTATTGCACTTTTGTGGCAGGATTGGGGTTTTCTTCTGCTTTGTCACAAATATCAAACTCAAAAGGCCTAGTAAAAGGCATCTCCCAGCAGTTAAGCGTTCTAATAGGCCAGGACACACCCAATTCATACGAAGGGGTCTTCATCAGGCTTCAGCAGAGCTCAAGAGTTGGAGAGGCGTCTATTTTATTTGAATCAGGTATGCCGGAACTGGGAAACTTGGAAAAACACAAGGGCTGTGTGTCTTTTTTTTAGGACCATAGTTGGGAAACACTGGTATAAAACATGCGTGATTGAACCTAAGTTTAAAAAGTTCATCTATACTTTGGAACTCTTAATCTTTTTGAGAACCGAAAAGCTAAAACTGCACTACAAACACATTATAAAGATCTGGATCTCAAATACCTTGTACTGTGCATTTGAATTGTGTACTTTGCTATGAACCAGGGCGCTAACTGTGGGGAAATTGCTTCAATTTGAATAGGATTGTCTTTTACTGTTTGCAGCGTTGCTGACGATTTAACGTAGCCTAAAAAAAAGCGATTACAGCCCACTACACGTTTCCCTCTTCACCTTAAGTGACAATAGCACAAAAACTGCAGGTTGGTCATGTGAAGCACCTCTCCGGTCAGCAGTAAAAATTTCAAAAGGTTTCTTACCAACCTCGAATGACCACTCTCCAGAGACAGCAGCCATTCATCTCGCAGTGTCTGATTGGACAAGTAACTGGTGGCAACGGAGAGGTGGCATCCTCCGACTTGCTCTCTCCGTAGCAGGAAACAGCAGAAAACAATGAAATAAAGTGTACGCTGACATTTAATGAGCTGTCTCTCCCTTCTCGTCCTCCCCGTGTGGGACTTAAGACGTTCGATTGGGAATCTTTGAAGTTCCAAACAACAACCTGGACATTACCGAGTCCTATTTAGGAGGGCCTCGGATAGAGAAAGCCTTAAAGACACGCAGGGAAAAAAGCAACGCTTGGGCTTCTTTTAATGTTCACAGCATCCGCCCCCCCGTCTTTCATGTCTATGCTATCTGGAATTAATTGCTTTTTTCAAAGTGTGTTCGTGTTCGTTTCGGCATGCACGGAGAGCACGTTTGATTTGGAGTGCGCGCCTTTTTTTTTTGGGCCCGTTTGTTTACTATTTACAGCGCTTTTACACGCTCTACGCCGTTTTTGTCGAGAACCCGGATTGCACTCGGGGCTCAGACTAATTTCTCTTCGCCTCTCCATTTCATGCGAATGGCCGAATCCTTAAGAACCCCCCCCCCCTCGTTTTAAGCCGTCAGGTCACAGAAGCAGCCGGAGTGACCGCGTCCCCTCACGACAGTCCCACTGGGAGGCCGAGTCAGCAATCAGAAGTGGAAGGAGCCTAAAAAAAAAAAAAAGAAAAAGAGAACAAATTGAACCCAAACAGAGTCTGGTGAGAACCAGAAAAAAAACCCCCTCTGTCACTCCCTTTCTGTTCCATTTTCGCCATTTTTTTTTTGTATAAAATGTCAGCTAATGCAGTGCGGACTGGCGCCAGCAGTATGTATGGCTGTACGGTGGTACCGTCGGTAATGTGTTTATATAACATCCCTCACATTCCATGCTAAGAGCCTTCAACTCTCCCAAGTTCATTCAAGCAGGACCCACACACACACACACACACACACACATACACACACACACATACACGGATGTACAGGGGGAACTGCAGCGAGCACAGGCTAATGCATTCAAAGGACATCCACATGCATGTTCTCAGACATGCAAAAATGCTCGCGCGTACTCCCATATTCTCGAATATCCGCCGTGGTATTACAGAGGGGATCCCAACACGCTAGAGCAGTGCTCTGGCCTGAGCTGGGTAAGAGGAGGAGGACTGAGAAGTTTAGCTTCTAGAGACATCCATCATCAGCAGGCAGGCCAGCCGTTAAAGCCCAGGGGCCCTCTTTTTTTTTTTCGGACGCCATTTCTGTGTTACCGTCACTCCGCTGACACCGAAGGGCGGCAGGGAAAAGGGAGGGCCGCAGAAGCATGGAGATTTACGCCCAGAACAGTGAAACGCGTTCATCCAGAGCTGAACGTGTGAACCCTTCTCGTTCATCAAACATGTTTAATGTTTGGCGTGCTTTTGAAGGGGTTTTGTGTGATGGTCATTTTGTATATTGGTCAGCAAACTCCCTTGGCTCAGGGCAGAGTTTTAATTAGAGCTACACTGTTCAAACTCTTATTTCAAGTAGGAGGGTGCCATTTAAACATATGTCGAATTATCATTCGAGGTTAGGTTTGCATGTTGTCCTGAATGTAAAAGGTCAATTTGGAATTCTGGGTGATTAAAGTTGGATTCTGGACTGCCTTAAACGCAAAACATTTGATAGTAAAACAGTTGTTGATTTGTATCGGCAATAGTTAGAAACTGTATCTGTGGATATCAAGCTAAACTTTTACTACTTGGGTTTTGTTTGAGGGATGCTTCAATTTCTTTATAATGCACAGTAAATCAGACAATACATCCAACAAACACAAGTAAAAATATGATTTTATTGATGAAATTGAAGTGGGAAAATGTAGACGCAGGCAATTGTCATGTAAGAACAAATGTAACTCCAAATAGATGTGAAGATAAGTGTCTGGTGATCAGAATGGCTCGTTAGACTGTTCTCCTGCTAACCGCACATCATAAAAAACCATGAAACGTACTGTGTTCAGAACAATTATATCAATGCCTGTGTTAATATCATCCCTCTCAATGCTCTAGTCCCTTTTTATCTTATTTATATCTAGTTTTTGCAATGATTTGTGCTTTGAGCCATTGTGATTGAGTACCTGGCCTCCAAATGTTATATGTAATCCATTACAGTATACTTAAAAAGGAAAATAATTAGTATGGTACATTTCCAGTTGATATGGATTTAGTCAGTGATACTAAAAGAAAATGCAGGGTTTGAAAAATGAAAATCCCTCTCCAACCCTAAGTGAGTTTGTTTAAGCATTGGGGGTTCAAACTGAACCTTTCAGAATGCTACATGTTTCGCACGCAGTAAAGCACGCCTAGGGAATAGTTTGTCCAATCAACTCTTTCATTTAAGTGTTCCTCAGTTGCTGAAGAATCTAACTCCGCCACCCAAAAAAAAAAAAAAGAATGCTGAGATGGTTCCAAAGCCAAAAGAAATGTTGCAACTTTTGCCAATTCGACGCAACCTAAACCGGCGCCAGCCAAACGGTATAATAGGGCAGCTGTTCTCCACACACGTCACATCGGCAAGCAAAGGTTCCCGGTAGTGCACGGACCCGTGCAGACAAAGCCTTTGATGGCGTGTCTGCCAAAGAGGTGTGGAGCGGAGCTGGATGGAGAGCCCGGGCTCTTTGTGACGCTGCCAGGCTCCGACACTCTTTACCGTCCTGCCAAGTTCTCCAGCCGAAGACCCACCAGCTCTCCCTGCCCTGCTTTCTCCACACAAGGCTCTCCACTCCATCTGTTGCACCGGAATGGAGTAACTCCATTTTTTCCCACCCCCATCGGTGGATTTTTCCCCCCTTTTTTTATAAACAGTGGGGGAAATAAGTATTTGACCCCTTGCTGATTTTGCAGGTTTGCCCACTTACAAAGAATGCTTATTTTTCCTCATCAGATGGTTATCAATTTTTTTTATAAATTCATATGATGTGATTTTCTGGAATTTTCTTTGGGATTCTGTCTTTCACTGTTAGAATGTACGTATGATTAAAGTTATATATCGTTGCATTCTTTGTAAGTGGGCAAACCGGCAAAATCAGCAAGGGGTCAAATACTTATTTGCCCCACAGTACACTTTCCGCCATTTTGTTCTCGGGGCCGGAACGAGGCTTGGTGGTCACCTTTTTTTTTTTTTTTTTTCTTCCCGTTTTTGTGTATAATCCCTGTCGGGAGTGAAAACTTTAACTGAAAAATGTTTATTTTTTTGGTTTTCTTCCGTGCGTGTAAATATTTTTCAATAACCCGTCGTCGTTTTTTTCCACCTTAATTCCTTCGCCGAGCCGAAGACCCACCAGCTCTCCCTGCCCTGCTTTCTCCACACAAGGCTCTCCACTCCATCTGTTGCACCGGAATGGAGTAACTCTTTTTTTCCCACCCTATCGGTTGATTTTTACCACCTTTTTTTATACATTTTCCGCCATTTTGTTCTCGGGGCCGGAACGAGGCCTGGTGTCAAAGTCTCCGAAGTCTCCAGGTCACCTTTTTTCCCATATTATCCCCGTCAGGAGTGAAAACTTTAACTGAAAAATGTTTATTTTTTTTGGTTTTCTTCCATGCGTGTAAATATTTTTCAATAACCCGTCGTCGTTTTTTTCCACCTTAATTCCTTCGCCGAGCCGAAGACCCACCAGCTCTCCCTGCCCTGCTTTCTCCACACAAGGCTCTCCACTCCATCTGTTGCACCGGAATGGAGTTACATATTTTTTCCCACCCCATCGGTTGATTTTTACCACCTTTTTTTTAATACATTTTCCGCCATTTTGTTCTCGGGGCCGTAACGAGGCCTGGTGTCAAAGTCTCTGAAGTCTTTGGGTCACCTTTTTTTGTGAATAATCCCCGTCGGGAATGAAAACTTTAACAGAAAAATGTTTATTTTTTTGGTTTTCTTCCGTGCGTGTAAATATTTTTCAATAACCCGTCGTCGTTTTTTTCCACCTTAATTCCTTCGCCGAGCCGAAGACCCACCAGCTCTCCCTGCCCTGCTTTCTCCACACAAGGCTCTCCACTCCATCTGTTGCACCGGAATGGAGTAACTCCTTTTTTTCCCACCTCCATCGGTGAATTTTTTCCCCCTTTTTTAAATTTTTTTTTAACTTTATTGCCTTAAATGCAGATTAAATGCATCGTACAGGCAAAAAGAAAGAGCCAGGCAAAAATAAAAAATAAGTAAACACAAAAGAAAACAATAAACAACAAAAATAAAACAGAAATGGGGTCCAGTCTGTCATACTGTATATTTCCCCTTTTTTTTATATACATTTTCCGCCATTTTGTTCTCGGGGCCGAAATGATGCCTGGTGTCAAACTCTCCGAAGTCTCCTGGTCACTTTTTTTCCCCGTTTTTTTGTATAATCCCTGTCAGGAGTAAAAACTTTAACTGAAAAATGTTTATTTTTTCGGTTTTCTTCCGTGCGTGTAAATATTTTTCAATAACCTGTCGTTTTCTTCCACCTTAATTCCTTCGTCGAGCGCTCGCGTCGATAAACAAAATCGAGCGTTTGACAATGGAGGACGTCGGAAAGCGCATCGGGTTGGCGGGCGGGCGGGCAGGGAGGTGGGGGGGGGGGGGCTCGAGTCAAAAAGGCATTGAGTTGGCTCAGCCATTGTCTGCGTTGACACCCTAATCCGCCGCGGCAGGCGCGCAGGTGTTGTGCGGCATTCAGGTCCTGCAGGCAGCTCTCGGCGCGCGCCGTGGCACCTCTGCATTCACCCTGATGTCTCTACAAGGAAACGGTGGATCAGCGTTCGGGCCGACTCAACGTCAGCTGTCACGCGGCCGCCCTGAGAAGCACATTTACAGCACAAAGATCCCCTTAGAACCGTCTTTGTGTCAGCCATTGTGCCCGCCGCTCCTTTTCTCCTCGCAACCCCGTAATGACGACTGATTAAATCCCGGGAATGCTAGGTGTCAGTCGAGCGGGGCACAGGTAAGCTATAAAACGGAGGGGTGGGGGGGAGCTTCAAAAAGTAAAGTACTCCTGATGGGGGTTTTATCCCGCTGCCTAGGTGTCAACTACAGAGGGAGCGAAAAAGCACACGGGATAATGTGTATCTGTTTATTCTATTATTCGTAGTGTATCTTATTGTCACCTTGACATGCTTAGAATGCATGTCAGCCACTGGTTTAAGTTTTTATTTTTTATTTTTTCTGGGATTTCTGCGCGAGCTTACAAAATGGATGTGTTTACCTCTTTTCCCTGAAAGCGCTGTGTTGAATACCTGCGTGTCTGAGATGAGGCTTATTAAATTTGATGAGTGAAAAAAGAAAAAGGAAAAAAAGTCTTAACACTTTATCTCGCCCTTTGTGTTGTCCCATTGGTATCTACCTAGAGCCAGGCACTCTCCTCGGGACGCCGACGGCAGCCGCGAAGATAAACAGGCCGCGTTTTTTTTTTTTTCTCTCCCTTTTACCCTCTTTTCTCTCCCCTTTTCATGATATGCGGTCTTATGCCCATAGCCCCTTGATAATAGGGTGTAGTCAATCAGAAATCCAATGCAGAAACTCAGAGTGTGGTGTATCTGTCAGCTGACACGACAACAGTGAAGCATGTTCTGACGACTGTTTTGGATTTTGGTATTTCCTCCTTTCTTCTGAGGGCTGGCTGATGGATGTTTGAAGGTCTGATCTGACACTTGGCGTCTGTGTACGTGGAATCAAAGAAACATGCAAAAGGAAAGTAAGCAGATGGGTTTTATTTATGAGCAAATAGTCCAGTGAAACACTCCCCTCCCTTTCATTCCTCCAAACGAGTCAAGGCTATGGAGGGGAATACGTACGAAACCAGATCTTTTCCCCCTCATTCCATATCTGTGAATTAACCAATTGCTCAGCAATTGCTGAAACACTGTGATTGACAGCAATTCTTGCGAAATGGACACAAGCAAAAGGACCATGTCTCATTTTGGGGAAGTCCTTGTGTCTTTAATTCATTTTCTTAAGTTCTGTCAAAGCCAGCGCCCCCTCTAAAACCACACCCAATGTTCAAACGTGAACTTTGTGTATTTATAAATGGGAGAACGACAAAGTTCCCATAGGGAAATGAACAACAGCAGGAAAAGCTGTTCTCATTATTGGAGGACCAAATGCCAGTTTGTCATAGCCGATGGCGTCTCTGAGATACGCACAAGGTGACCTTTCTTGTCAGCGGCTCGATGCAACTTCATTATTCTGAAGCATTACTGATAAACACAAAAACAAGTCCCTAATAAGGAGACTGAACATGAAGAAAAAGGGATGGGAATGCTTCACTGCTTGCTTTTTCACTTGTTTTGAGTTTTTTTTTTTGTTCTGAAAGATTACCGATGGAATATCAATGTTGAACAGTGACTTGGAAATTCTAAAATACTTCTTTTAAACAGCTTCTCTTTGCATCTTTTACATCAAGTTCAAAGCAAAGGGAAAAAATAAGACATCAAGACATCAGTTTAGCCATTGTTTGTTTTACGTGATATGTGACTATTTGACCAATATCATTTGATGAGTTTCAAATTCCACTGAAGTCAACAGGTAAACATGGAAAATAAAATAAAAAGATTTTCTTAGCAATGCTCTAAGGTTATATCAAATTATATATGATTCTGAGTGGGTGTTCAGTACGTTGATGTGTTAAGATTGTCTATTCGCTACAGCAACAGTTGACGTCCTAAATGGGAAATCGACTTTATTTATATAGCTCCTTAAAGATTCTAATAGTTTTTATTTTGTCATATGCACAATAGATACACTTGGCCAGTGAAAGGTTGAAGGTAAGAAATGTGAAATTATAGCTTACAAATTGAAGAAAATATTAAGAAATACACATGTCCTAATTAGTAGTAAAAGCAAACACGTCCATGGCAGGTGGACGCCATGTTGAAAAAAAAACTCTTTTCACTACCAGTCACCCATTTACAAACAAACAAACCCTTGCACAACATGTTTGAACACACAGTGATGGGTGCACCCATTTGGCAAGGTGTCTTGCCAAAGGATCATAAGATGTGGAATAAAACTGGGAGTCAAACCACCAACCCTTCACAAACCCTCCCTAGAAAAAATGGTTCCCATACCCTAGCTCCAACCTTCAGATCGACCAGCAATTGCATTTATATAAGTCATTTTAATATTTCATATTGGTGGTAAATCTTTTTGAACGTCAAACACACTGTTAGCCTTAAACAGATCTGATCTAAAAATGGGATCTTGATTATGTGCTATTGTATCAGTTTGACTTGGACTTAGTTTTAACAAACAAAAACAAAACCATAAGCAAATGTTTTCCTACTGAACTCTCGGCTCTGTTTCCAGTTCTTGTATTTTGTTGGTGACAGCAAACATGTAAGTGTGTGGACGAATTCTAAGAAGCCAACCAGGCGCAGATTAGAGATCAATCAGATAGACTTCCAGTTAGGTTAGCTACATGAAATGTGAACATTCAGACAAAAAAGGACTGACAGTGAATTAGCGTACAAAGTTTTTGTTATTCATAAACTAAAGCAAAGCTAAATCCAAGGGCATTCAGACACGGAGAGACAAAGTTAGCCAGAGAGAAGGAAAGCAAGATCTTTGCTGTGTCAGCAGTGCGCTTAAACCGACTCCAAAGATTAATCACAGGAAAACACATACACCCCATACACACCCTCAGACACGAACGCACACAAACAGACGTGTGCACGCACAGGCGAAAACCCACAGTTGTATATCTCGCATTCCCAGCAGTTCAAAGTGTGGTTGGTTTGAAACAGATTAAAAACTGTCTATGAAGTGATGCATTGCAATTGTCATAGCAAGGGGTGGGAGAGATTTTTTTTGCATAAAAATCCCCTCTTTCTTCCCACCGCTATCAGCAGCGAGATGGAGAACTCACTAATCCTGCTGTGGTCGCATTTGCATCGGTGGCAAATAAACAAAAGCAAACCATTTTTCATCTCCAGCGCCTATATTAAAAAGGAGATGGCGGGGGTGAGGCGGCGAGGAGAACTGGTGGAGGGGGGGGGGGGGGGGATGAGGGAGAGAGGGCACCCAGACGGACCCTTTGGTGTCAGAGAAACGCCTGCTGATGTTTGGTCTTGGTAAATGGAAACCACTGTGGCGTGCTTGCGGCATCAGTCCCTCCTTTCTCATTCCGAGGAAACGACAGGGGAGAAGATGGGGTGATAGACGCGTACGGGAGGGAAGGAGAGAATAGCGGTAGACGCGGAAAGACCCGACCCTGACAAATTAAAGTAGGAGAACAAAAACACAAAAGTGGCCAAGGTGTCAAAACGCCAAAGACGGCCTTCGGATGGGAGCATCACTGACCAAGCTATTGACTCAGTTTGGGACGGTCCCGAGTGGTACACACAAGATAATTCTGCCTCGTGATGAGGTGAATGATGAGGAAACTGATGTGCCCTGTCTTGTGAAATCATGTATTTTCCCTCATCTGTCCTATCAGTGTAGTCAAAAGAACCTGGGAAAGGATGAGTAGGCTATGTGGGCAGAGAGTAGATAGAATGATGGCTTCCTCGATAGTGCCTTTCTACTGAAAGATCTCAATACTTAATTTTTTATCCTATTGCCAAAGAGTCCCATGTCTTCTGACTTATTGAGAATCGTCACTATTCACCTTGCCACCTCGTGAAAAGAGTACAGAGTTTTTTCACACCTTTTTATCTGCTTAAATTTAGATTTGCGCATTTAACAGATGCTTTTATTCCAAGCAACTTCCAAGGAGAATAAAGAATATAATTCTGAAGGCCCATTTTCCAGGCCTCCTCTCCGACTACGTCTATTCAGGTCAGTTCCTCCTAAATGCCGCTTAAAATTTTGTCAGCACGTCGACAAAATTCACTCTGAATCGTGGATTTTCAACTTCACAGCACATTCTCCCTGTAGCTTGATGATTTCATCTCCAAATTAGTGCGTGCGCATGCAAATTTTCCAATGGCGAGAAACAAACAGACAGCCTAACCGGCGTGGTTAGATTTAACGGCTTATCCCACTGCCGCAACGCAATCAATATCAACCAGCGAAAAAAGTACCCCGAAACTTTTGTCACAAACGATCGGCGTCAACAGCTAGGAGACACAATTTCACATCCAGCGTTATCGGCCGCCGTTTGATCACCACACGCCGAGAACAATTTGTCGATTGGCTGTGGATAAACCCGCAGCCCCCGTTGCCTTTTCTTCCCTCTGACCCACGTGAAAAGAGATTAGCTATTCAAGGCAGGCAACAGAGTGACAATCGCCACATCAGATCAATATTACTTATCTCTCCCTCTCTCTGCATTACACTCTTGGTACAGTAATACACCTGGAGGAAGCAGCGAGTGTGCGGTGATTAGATTAGGCCTTTACTGTACACAAGCCTACACACACACACACACACACACACACACTGATAAGAAAGATGCTACTCTGCCTCGTATCCAGCTGCGGAGTGAAGTGGAGGGATAAAGACTACATGCCCAGGGTGTTTGAGTTTATGCTCTTTGCGAGGGGACGCTGTAAGGTCATTGATCAGCTGATGGGCAGAGAGTGTGTGCATGCTTCCTTTTACTTAATGGCGGCGTGTGGAATTTGCTCCCTTTTAAATCCTGAATTTTTATCGAAAAGTACTACTGAGAAAAACTGAAAGCCAAATTTATTACGATACATGTTCACAAAACATAGCCTTAAACGGGAGTATGTCAGCGCTAATATTACACTACTTAATGACACTTAGAGATGGCTAACCAAGATCGGAGATCACATCAAATGGCATTTAAAAACTGGTGGTATTTTGAGTTTGCACGGTATCCCTTCCCAGTCTCATGATTAGAAATGACAGGATATCCCTAGCCCATTGGTTGAGGGTTCATCTGACAGGACAAGAGCTATGACTCATCAACAGTAAAACATTTAACATGTAACCATGTGAACGGTAATTGTAATATAATTAACTAGTAATAACTATCTGCATCTCTTTTAACCCCTGTAATGTACTATTCCCCTCCAACCATTTGTGAATGCTAGTATATGTGTTGATTGGTCTGAGCTTGGTCTGAACCCGGTCATTCTTATCTTCAATTAATTTTTTAAAAATTTTTCAACCAACCTATACCGCATATATATATATATATATATTTAGTGCACATATCACTAAGACACACTGAAACAGACTATTTCTAAAGCTGAATCCATTCACTTTTCAGATGGGACTATGACATCGATACGTCCTAATTGTACAATGTCCCTCTCTTAACCACACAACAGCAGCTGCTCCAAGCAAAATGCAAATATGAGAAGATGGGAAGAGCAAATTTGCGATGCTCAAAAAACAACAAAAGAAATGTGTTTCACTGAGAGAGATGCTTGAAGTTCACTGATTATTAGAATGACGTAAATCCTTAACAGTCCTAAGTAACTATCTGTAATAAACAAAACAACAACTGTCAGCTGGAATGAACAGAATTTAAACCACTACCATGGAAAGGTCAGTGGAAATCCCACAATAAGTCACATTATGATCAAAACTGCCACAAACGCGCAGGGGGGAAATGATTTAGATTTGTCATTAGCTGTTTCTAAGATGATTATCAACGCTGAACTCTTTCATCGATCTAAATGACAACCTTTGCCACGCTAAAGAACGTTTGGCTAACTGCTGTTGTTTATACGTGCATATATGTCTAGTTCGACCCTCTATGTGAGATGATTGGATGGATAGAGAGAGCGGTCCGCGTATTCGGACGAACCATTGACTTTTTTCCTCTCATTCTTATAGATAATTAGAATTCCCTGGATGTCTGCATTGCCCAGACACTTCCATAATTACATTGTCAGCACAGCGGCTGATTAAAGCAGGTTTGTGAAGTATGGTATTAGGCCGGGCTGTGTCTGCATGTAGAATGGAAGAAGAAGAAGAGGGGGCGGGCTGGGGGGGGGTGGGGGGAGCCCTTTACCTGCCTTCAGCTTTTTAAAAAGAACTCTGCTGACGCTCATGAGGCTGGTTCATGTTAGTTATTTTGGTAATTAACTGAAAATCTTCTTCCGGGACACTGCATTGTTATCACTCTTTTGTAATGTAAAGAGTTATTATTTGAAGCATTTACTTGCTGCTCCGGTTAGTAAATGAACGAAGTTACCATAACGTTCTTTCAAATGCCCTTTAAACTTGATGCAGTTGTGTGTGGTTTTTCTTTAAAAAAAAAGAAAAAACCCAGATAAGACATGCAGTAACATACGAGGATATCTTGATAGCGGATTTTATCTGGTCTTAAGAGTAGCTCTGGGGGAGATTTGATCTTTAAGTTCCCTTTAGGCTGCTTCTGGGAACAGTCGAAAGGGGAATTTAAACTACTCATGATGTGTAAAAAGTGATGCAGCAGCTGGAATTTTTGTGGTTGATATGCACATCTGATTGTTGAAATGTACATGGCCCTTTTGTTGTTTTAGGTTTCCTAGTTCTTTGATGCTGACATTCACTATAAATCAATATTTAATCTTTTCATGGTAGTTTATTGGTAATTAAACTTGGAATTACAGGATAAAGAGGGATGCAACATGTTATCTTTCAGTGTAAGACAAAACCCACCATTCTATACGATGTCACAGAAATACCTGAGTACCCCTACAGAGATGTCAGATAGCTTTGGATATGCAATCTTGGAGAAAACCTACCTTACAGCAAATGTCCGTGCCAGCATGTCAATCCAATTCAATCCGCAGTAAGTGAGATAAACGTTTTCTATGTGCTAATAGAGTTAGAAATACAGACTTTTTAGATTTTTTATGCCATCCAATGTCTATTAAAGTACCCTATTTTACAGTAATACATTTGGATTAAAGAAATTTGAGTCAGCAATCGCTAACTCAGGTAATGTTCAAAGACCTTTGCAGGGCCTATAGCCCCTTTTAAGTTTTAAACTCCAATCTCGACCAAGTAGTTTTCTACACTGTTGGTTGCATTGGTGAGTGAAAACAAATGGTGAGACGCACATCTGAGCATCTCCACTCACCCACATGACATCCTTCAGTCCGCATGGCCAGTAAATGTAGCACTAGTCGATCTACTAAATGCTACGATACTGTTTTAATGTATGGCTTATTTCTAGCTCTGTGATAAAAAAAAAACTACAAAGAAAAGCAAAAACAAAAGGGAATCAATAGTTTTGATCAACACGATTGCTGTAATTTCACAACATTATGCCGATATTGCATTTATTTATGCATTTAAAGACCCATGATTGTCTAATCAAGAGATGGTATAAAACGTGGTGCTTATTTGGAGATAGGACATCTAAAGAAAAAGCCGAGATGAAGAACCTTGTCACTCGCCACCTCCCTGCCATCTCCTGCTTCTGTTTCTCTTCCCATAGAGCTGCATCGATATTTACCCCCGACCTCACATCCTGATTTATCGCCGCTCGGCGAGCGCGTGACGGCTTACTGTATCATACCTCTCTGACGGGTCGAGCTCCGGGGTAGGCGAGCGTCCCCTCCTTTCCTCTTCCTGCCTCCGTCCCTCCCTCCCTCTCTCCCTGCCTGCCTTTCTCCTGACCTTGCAGCTTTACGACTGCAGTAATAGGCTGCAGATGAAGAGAGGAGCAAATCCACCGGAGATAATAGACAAATCATCTTCACCAAGTGGTGGGGTAAAAAATCCCCAGACAAACAGACAGCCTGTGTGCTCTTGGACACCCCCTTTAAGGAACTCTAGTGTTGATAAGTAATTATCCCTGCCCAAAGGCATGATGGGATTCGGGAGGAGAGGAAACATCTGTACGAATATGTTTGCGGTATCGCGCGCACAGTAAATCTTTAAAGAACGGATTGTGCACCGAGAATCTGTGGATCAGTAATTAAATTAGCGATTGTACATGCACGATTTTTATAAGTATGATACCGCATGCATGCATGTGTTTAATGCCACTTCCATTTATTTTTGTGTGTCCCTAATACCACTTAGCTGGGCTTGGATCTGTGGATTTTCCACTGGCCTCTCTCTTCCTCCTTCCACTGTCATCGTGAATAACAATCCACTTAAGATACACAAGAAAAAAAAAAGAAGATAAAAAAAGGAAAAGGGGATATTAAGCCTGAAGACTAAATTAACATACTTCACCTGTTGATCAGACAAGCTAATGAAGTAGTCTTTTTCTGCGTGGAAAAGCAGATAGATCCAGGAGGGGGGAAGTTTTAATTTGACAAGAAATTAAATTTCAAAATTCAAGATCGAATAACCGGACACAGAAATTAGGAGATGTGGTCCTCTGCCGCAAAAGTGGATGACGGCAAGGTAATGTGACCTGACAGGGCAGGAAAAGGATGCGCGATGGATTTGTGGCTGAAAGGGATATTCAGGGTATTTCACATAGAATCATGAAAAAAATGTAATAATTGATTACTTGCAGCATACGTGTTTTTTTTTCTCTTATCTTTCCAAAAATAGTAAGTATATCTATAAAGCTTAATAGCCTATTAAGTTGATTATAAGATCAAAGTTTGAAGGCCTTTAAGAAAACAATGTGTTTTATTTCTTTGGCCTTGAAAAACGGGATAAAAAAAGTCACTTTTACAAAGTGGGAGCATTGTGTTTTAAGATATGGTCAAATGACACCACTGAACCTTTGCACCTAACCAACCATCTTGCGCACTCACTGCTGAGTTAAGACTGGTTTTTGGACGCACAAAAGAATCGCACGACTCACGCTCTGACCTGTGGCCCAGATTATCTGGGCTGACCTCAGACAGGTGAGGTTGGAGGTTTTAGGATTTGGTAGTGTGCAATCAAATGTTAAAACTAACAACCGCTTCATCAGTCCAGCCTTTATATGTATTGTCCTTCAGAATGCAAGGCAAAAAAACAAGGGAAAAACGAAAAGGTCACTCAAATAGCAACAATGCAGGCCTTTTAAAACTAGAAAATGGTCATATATGTCTTTCTCAAACTAAATATCAAAGCCTTATAGAAAGGGTTGAAAAATAATAACGTTTCTCCAGGTTTCTCTAAGTTAGATCTGATGAGCAATAGAAATATTCAAAGATAAATTGCTGACTTTTATATCAAACACATCCACAGTGTGTCCTTGCAATTGTAAAGTGTCTCTTAGGTCTCAGTATTACACTGATTATTCATTGGGGATTCTGAAATAGGTTTTGTTAGTGTTAAATGGCAGTGTAGCATATCCAAAAGCCCAAACTTTAAGCACTGAATGGCCTGTTGAACAGACCTTTCTGCAAACTAAACCAATGTCATTTTGACAGGTAATGCGTAATGCATAAAATCCTGAAAATCATTAAGGACCATGTTTTACCATGTTTGAGAAAATACATTAAAAAGAAGAAAGAATCAAAAGAGCATCTCAGATGATTTTGGCTATAAGTTTTTCGTTTTGTTTTTTACTATAACTTACTTTATTTTGGAGTCAGGGTTTTCCATATGCAAACATAAACCCCACAAATAGTGCGTTTGTGTCTGATATATTAACAAAATAAGTCTTAATCGTGAATGTGGTATTTAGTGGGAAACTGACAGCCTTTTTTTTGTGGGAAGAGGGCAGAAAAAGGCCTCCTATACGACCTGCAAATAAGGCAGGTCACAGGACCAGGATGGAGGAATGAAGATGGAGGAAGGGGAGTCGGAGCTTAGAGCGGAGACGGAGCCAGGAGAAGGTAGAGGACGGGTGTCAGGACGGAGCTCAAGGAGCAGTTAGAGAAAATAAACAGATGGAGCTTTGAGGATATTCTATCTGAAGCTTAGTCCTGTTGAATATAAATATGGTGGTGGGTAAGCCGTGTAAATAGGCCTGTGTTTACCTGTCTGCACAGCCCAAATTAATCACCCATGCCGCCACGAGCCATGAGGGAAGGGAGAAGGAGAGAGGGTGATAGTGGTGAGGTGGGGAGTTAGGAGTGTAAACACAGCTAAAAGCTACTGGTTGGCACCGTTTTGTTTTGGTTAGGATACAGAGTGAGTGATTAGGCTACTCTGCTGTGATGAAGGGATGGCAGGAGTGATGGAGCACCACGGTGGGGGTGTTATGGTGTGTGTGTTTGTGGGCGAGAGACAAAAAAGGCTCTCCATTATCAAGGGTTTTTTGTTCCGATTCTGAGCCGTTTTGAAGTTGAGCTGCAAGAACTTTTTAATTGAATAAAACAACTATATAAAAAATCATTTAAACAGGCTTTTCAGTATGACTAATGAGAGCTACATCTGTGTTTTAAACAAACCATACAATGGATACATTCTTATAGTGTATTTGTTCAAGCTAGGCAGATATTTTTTCTTTGTCGATCACAAGGTAAATTTAACTCAAAACCGAAAAAAAAAAGTTTGATGAAGGCATGCTTTCACGAAAAACATTTGGAGGGAATTAGCTAAGCTGTGGGGTGCCATATAAAAGCGGTGATACACAAGTCATGCTCGGCATGGCGTCAGTACATGGAGCAGAAAGTGCAATCCTCAGGGACAATAAAGGGAAGAGATTTGTATAAAATGTTCCGATACACAGACAACTACATCAACTTAAGAAATAAGTAAACAAGGAGCCTTTAAGATTAGAGATGATTGAAATGAGTCCAGTTTGACCAGACCCCTATGAATCTAAAATTAGCCTTCAAATTCTGCCTTTAAGGTCGTTACATTTAAAAACTGACAAATATCTCCTTTACGCCACTTACGTGAGGCATCCAGATCCATATGAATTAACAGCGCAGAAAAAAAAAAGAATCTATTCAGGATTCAAGCAGAAGTTTATTGGTTTAAAAGACTGTGTGGATGTTTTCCATAAACTAATTTATTATAAGCATTATTTTTTGTGGTGCAAATGTGTAGATTAATCACATGTCAAAGCCATTCAATAGGCGGCCATATTCATTTTGCGTACCTCATTCTTTTGGTCATTTGCGCACTCTATTTTTATTTATTTATCTATTTTTTTGTGTTTAAAACGAGCGCAATCTTTTCAGTGAATTCTGAAATTCCATCAACCTTTACTAATGGAATGGATCCAGACATACAGAAGAATTTATAAACGTGACAGCTTCATGAGCTAAAGCTAACGAATTACTCCGGCAAACAACAATATGACTTTGGACCAATTTTTTCTGGAATCTGGCATGCCCTTTAGTTTCAGAGAGCAGTCCGCTGTACAAAGTAAAGCGCACATATGTTCCGCGTTTGCGTTGTTCTCCGCCTCCACTGATGGAATAAGGAGTCGGATAAGATGGGGCGCTGTGAAAAAAAAAAAAAGGCCATGGGGTTCGTGGCGTTTGTTCTGGATTTTCCATTATGTGATTTGGCATGCTGATGCTTTTCATTTCAATCATTAGAATTCAGCCGGGATCAGGAGGGCTTTCAGGTGCAGGAGGGTAGGGGAGCTGCGTTTGGATTAGTGGTCCACGTAATGGCACTAGGATAGACTCCAAACGAGACTGATTATAATGCCGTTTTCTCATACCTGAACCGATTAACGCAGTTTCTTACTCGCTTCTTCTAAAAAGGGGGAATGGTTTAATTTAATATATGCTCGGTGTTTAATCGTAAGCCCTTCGTTTTAGGGCCTGTGCAGAGTTATTCTACTGGCTTGAGAGCAGCGCGGGCCTCTGCGGCGGACTGAAGTTGTACTTAGCTTGAATTTTTGAATCCTCAGAACTTTTTCATGCCCTTAAAAGACAACCGATGAGACATAAAAAGCACTGGTTTTGTCAAGAATCAATGTTGATTTTAAAAAATCGATTGAATAAGCAGTTGCATTGCTAAAAGAAGGGGTGGCTCAATCTATTGCCTCCCATCAACGTAGTGCATTAAACAAACAAAAAAAAAAGACAACATTTTTAATTTAAAATGCAAAAGAAGACTTCAGTCAATCGCAAGAAAAACTAGAGCTTTTTCTTGTAAGTGGAATGATCCATCAAACCTTGAATTGTGCAAAGAGTGAGAAAAGAAGCAGCAGCTGTATCTCAACCACATTCTGGTGAGTCTCCCATTGACTTATTCAGGAAGGTGAAATCAATGAGTAGATTCAAGGAGTTTCTAAGTTTTTCCTCTTGAATAAATGGGTCCATTTGATGGGGACTACGGATGTGTTCATCCGTAGAGCGTTACATGCATTAAAAGCTTTATAAAGAGAAGAACTCCCAATCATAGCATGTCCTCCCTAAGAACATTAACTTTGATTACATGCCTGATACTAATTTTGGGAGACTTTCCGTATATGAATGTAAATATACATCTATAAACTTTTCCCAACAGTCGCAATGCTTCCAACTTCCCCTTTGAAGCACCATCGCACATATGAACATTCACACACAGTACAGGTGCTATTTGCAGCTGAACGGGCAAGCAGTTGTGACTGACCTGTATTAAATTGCTTTAATCGCGAACACAGGTTAGAAAAGAGGGGCAGCACCGTCACCTCACAGCAGGAAGGTTACCGGTTCACATCCCAGAGGGACTTGAACCATTCAGGGTAGAGTTTGCTTGTTCGTTGGGTGTTTGGTGGGTCATTTCCGAGTTCTATGGCTTCCTTCCACTGTCCAAAAACATGCATTTAAGGTTAATTGGACAGTAAAATTTGTCCCTAGGAGTAAATGTGAGTGTTTGTATCTGTGTGGCCCTGTGATGGAATGGTGATCTGTCCAGGGTGTACCCTGCGCATCGCTGGGATAGGCTCCAGTCCCCCCCCCCCCACAACCCCTTGGGGGATAAGTGGTACAAAAAACGGATGGATGGAGGTTAGAAAAGCAAGATCTTCTACCTCCACATGACAATCTATTAAACATTTTAGATATATTCCAATAACAACTTACAAAATGTTAAGAGAGTAGCTTGACAGATGAGAGGAATGAAGAATATTTCTCATTAAAGTTATTGTTATAGGTCAGTTTATAGTCTACTGAACAAACACATGTTAGTGATAGCCGCTGAAACAACAAAATAAAACAAGCTAGGCATGTTATCTTTTCCAAGACTAAAGCAAATGATGGATCAAATGGACAATTAGTTCATAGGCTGTGTCATGGTAGCCGTCATAAAGGTTTAATTGATGTAAGTTCTCTGAATTCAAGTCCTCGAGGGCCACCGTCCTTCAGGTTTGATATGTTTCAACACATCTGATTCCGATTAACTGGATCTATTGAAAAGATTCTTAAGTTTTGCACAGGATTGCTAACGGTGCATTGATGTGAATCAGGCCTGTGGACTCCCATATAATTTGTTTTTTTCTTCTTATGTAGTCCAGTTTAAAGAAAGCTACAGCTCCTGTACCCCTAACACTGTCAGCCAAGTCATTTCTGCCTCGCCGCAAACTTTTCGGATTCCCGGGACTTTAAGAGCTGACAAGAATGGTCCGCAACGACACGCAAACGAAGTAATGCTTTTTTAGTCCGACGTGTTTGTCTCGGGCTAATTCCTCTCCGCCCCGCGACAGCCTCGACCTACAAAGTCTAACGGCTCTGTCATACCTCTTTTCTCTCGCCCGGTCTAACTCCTCACTCTTCACAGGGAAAGGCCAAAGGGTTTTCCTCGCCTCCCGTAGTGTGAAATACAAACTGTCATTAACTGGGAGAGGGCAGGCGGAGGGACTTACAGGCGAGCCATCAATACAGATGATGAGAAGAGGGGGAACAGAGAAAGCCTCTCCCTTCATTGTGTTTCAATAACTTTAAAAAGGAAACTAATCCATTCTCCTCTTAATTGCATGCCACGTCCCTCGATGTGTCTTCCCTCCCATCTCGACATAATGTGGAGGGCGCAATATTTAAACAGACTTCTCGAGATTCCCATTTCAAACGCCGTAATGAGTTTTTTAAGGAACATAATGGTCGACATTATATTATATATTTTTAGCAGTAGGAGGTGAGGAGGACTAAAAAAGGCGTCCGAGTTAAAATTGGGTTTGTCTTTTCAGGGGTTGGCGGCAGGAACGTAAAAAAAGTGTGTATGACAGCCTATGAGGATGCGCGTGCGTGAGTGTGGGCGCGGAAATCTTAACTCCGACATCGCGTGTGAAGAAGACGCGAGAAAGGAGGGGGTGCAAGGGGAAGACGGCGTACTGAGGATTAAGGTCTAATTTCTCCTGTTCTTTCATTGAGACCGCGCAATCCAAAAAAAGATAGATTGGGACTTTTAATTACACTGCGGTAATTACGGGCCAGATCTACCATTTGAAAAGGAAGAATTAAAGTTCATTTTGCTTTGCTAATTATCAAAGCTTGTCCTGATGCATGCAGAGTCGAACCCCAATCACCCCCCCCACCCCCCCCCATCCTCCCATTCTCACTGATCCCAGCAGCGACGACGGACCTTGGATCAGAGATACCAAGTAATTAAGGCAAAAAGGTTATGTCCGAAAGTAAAAGATGTGTGGGCTTATTTGGCTGAAAAAGCCCTTTAAAAAAAAAAACTGATAGGGAAAAACTGGATCCCGTCTTTCATTTTTCTAATTCTAATTCCGCCGGATCTAGCCTCACTCCTCTGCCGCTATCAGCCTTTGCACATTACAACATTTCACATTCATCAGCCTTATTCGCAGGAGGCTGCAGAACAGTAGCTCGCCGGAGTAATTGGGTTGTTTTTTTTTTTTTTTCTTCCTTTTTTCCCGTCCTTCCCATCTTCGGTTAACCCAGTCTCCCGCCTCCCCCCCCCCCTCCCCCCCCCCCCCCCCCACACCCGACTCTTCGTCCAGTCAAATCTGCACTTGCTGACATGCAGTACGGACGCACTATGCTCCCTAATTTTTACATTACATTGCATTAGCTTCACCAGGTTTAAGGGGGGGGGGGGGGGGGGAAACCAATACAGGAATCATTTTATGGCGTTAAAGCAGGAGCTGCGATTTGGGCTCAGGAGTCAATCTGGCGCATGGTGATGATGGTGGTGGAGTTAGCGGGGTTGGCAGGCCTGATTAGACCGACTTAGGCCGGGGAGTCATATATGTGCTATTTCGCTGATAGGGCTGCGAATCTGGATTTCCTGCTCCAGTGCGTTCATGGAGCTAAACCCATCCAACCGAGGAGGCTAGGCAAAGTGGGGAAGGTGATTTTTTTTTTCTCCATCTCCCGCTCGCACACATAAACTCCGGCGCTACGAAGCCACACGCATGAACCCCATCGCCTCGCCACAACCCTCACGAAATCTATTCGGAAAAATATCCGTGTGCGCGTGTGACAAAGAGCAAAAAATGTATTCATTGAAGGATTCTGGAGGGGGGGGGGGAGATCAAATTTTGCTTGAGTGCAGTGCAGGCCTCATCAAAAGAAAAAATATTTTAAAAATATGGCGAAGAGTAATAGGTGGGCCTTGCCTCCGGCAGTGGCCCCCCTAATTAGTTTTTCTTTTTTTTCCCGGATGTTTCAAAGTTGGAGTTCCGACACCGGCTTGTGGTCTTCCCGGCATCCTTTTCTCTTTTCTCTGTCTTTCTGTTTGTCATCCAAAACCTGCCCACCTGCATCCACGACGCCGCCGCAGCCCTCTGGACCGTTTAGTGGTGACACAATTACGCAATTGTGCCAGCAGACAAATGCTGTGTAGGACAGTCGGGGATGGTGAAGGAGGGGTAATGCAATCTGTCTCCATGCTCCTTCTCCTTCTCCCCCCCCCCCCCCCCTCCCTCCCCCCCCTCCCCTTCCCCCCTTTTTTTTTTTTTGTCCCGCTCTGTCATCCCAGGCTTGTCCATCTCGGGCCCGGGGAACAGTGGGGAAGCTGTGTGTGTCGGCTCTTCCCAACAATTACCTTCAATTACGGCTCACTGCAGTGTGGCCCTATAGTGAAAGGCTTAGCCATTAGGGGAGACTCTCCCCTCCCTTTCCCCGCGCTCGGTTTTCTGGAGTGTGGCCAGGCTCCATGTGAAAACGACCCAAACAGCCCCCCCCTGCTCACTTTACACGCCCCGCAGCTCACTTTACGTGAGCCAGCCCCGACCAGACTACCTCACCGGCCACTCTGTTAATTCACATCTTTCTCTTCCCCCACCCCAACCCCTCTTCTCAGCCTTCACCCCCCCCCCCCCCCCCCCCCCCCCGGCTCTTCTTCCCCCCCCCTTCCCCCTTCCCCCCCCCCACCCTCCTGTCTCCTCTTCACAGTTGTCCTTTTTTCTTAGACTCTCCTCATCCACCGGGACCTGATCCTGTTGTGGTAGTTGGAGAGTTCAGGGGCAACACAGACAATGGATACCCTGAGATGGGAATCTCCCTCGGTGGTTTAGAATACACCGCGGCCGACGGATAACCGGAGAGTTTTCAGACGAGGCCGAGTTTTAAGCTTCTTCGGGGGGTCACGTGCACATTTGGGGTTGTTATATTCTCGGGATTTCACGTGGGATTTTTCGTAGTTCAACTATTTTTGCTGTTTGTTTTTTTTTAAGTTGTTTTTTCTTGTTTTTTTTTTTCCATGTGAATGTAGCCAATCCATCTGGCTACTGGATCCAGTCAACTCGCCCTTATCTGATCACCTCGGCGAGCCAGGTGCGAACACAGCACCTTATCTCTCGGTGTTGTATTTCTATTCCAGAGATAATTAGCATACCATTTGTCCCAAAACCTGCAACGCAACACACACACACACACAACACAGGGGGAGAGAGAAAGAAAAAAAAAGAAAAAGCCACATCTTATTTAGTAACGAGGGCTGTAGCAACAATACGGTGTGTGTGTAAGCAGCCCCGTTCCTACCGGAGCTCTGGGCCTGTGAACAAGAAGGTCCGGCTCAGAACAGGACAGCTGTGTCCGGAATCCCTCTTCTCCGTTACAAAAAGGGGCTGACCACAGCCCGAAAGCTGCCCAAAACCTATCCCGGCAATGCTCCCTGCTCGCATGCTCAGGAAACCCCTCCAGGGCTCCCCCCTGGCCACATCCAAAACCTGGGCATCGTCGCCACCGTTTTTATTTTTTTTTCGTTTTTTTTTTTTTTTTCATCTCGCTTTCAAGGCCGGCCAAGTGCTTCTCCTCCTCCTCCTTCTCTGTGCTGGTTTTTCGAGCTGAGAGCCCTTCCCTCCTGCCACCTGGCAGGGCGACTCGGCCCGCTGCTCTGAGTGGTGTGTGTGTGCGTGCTTGGTGCGTGTTGGAGGGTGGGGGGGGTACCTTTGGCTCCGGGCCGCGGTGTATGCCTGCGCTTTTGTCTGAGCATTGTTCGAGTAGGTGTGTGTGTGCACAGGAGCAACAGCAGCGTGTCCGTGCGTGTGTGTGTGTGTGCGGACGCGTCCGTGGCTCCCTCGGTGTGCGTTTGCCTATCTAATACCCCCTTGTTCGGGGCAACCGGACGGGGTGGGGAGGAGGGGGGGGGGCAGTTTCGAAAACACGTCAGTGATTTTGGCTCCACGGTCAACGGTGGCACACTCTGCTTTTCAAGCACACTAGCGGTCAGAGCTTACCTTTCAGCCAGAAAACGGCCGAGCAGACACTCACCCTGGACGGTACCCAGGCTACTACCCCAACCCCCCCTCCCGCCACCCGAAAACACACACGGACCGCGTTCACATCCATGTGGCACACTTAACCAATCCTCGGAAACACGGTAAAGGAATACTCTGGCTGATCCAAAAGGAAGGGGCTATTCCAGTTTCACGTCGAGTGGATGCCTTTATGATGATTTGGTGTGTGTGGGAAAGTCTTTATGAGTCTGACTTGTAGCGGCCATGATCTTTCATGAAAATTAAGGTAGAGGGAGGGGTCGGGGGATGGTGGTGGTGGGGGGGGGGAGTATGTGATGAATTCAATTTTCATCTGGGTAAAAGTTTGCAACCGTCCCAAAATGACAGCTGCGAACCCGCAATCAATCAATCAAGACTGCAATATGAAATAATAGCTCGCGCTGCCTGTCTTTTCCCTTTCAACTCGGTGCCGTCAACAGTCCCGCTCTGCCAGGCCTGTCTGCGTGTTGATTTATTTCTGTTTTCCCCTCATACAATGTAATGACTGTGTGTCGTAAAGCCTGGGAGAAGCCACCCGCATGCGTTCAGTGTTCACTTTCACCCCCACGAGCGAGTGAGTAGTCTGTTCGAAGCAACGAGACTGTCACCTGCCCCCCGTCTCAAAGGTGCAAAAACTCACTGTTTAAGCCAATCAGTTTGATCTGCCGCCAAAAAAAGGAGAAAGCAGTTACTGTGTCTAGACGCGGCCTATAAATCAGGCATTCTCCCGCTAATAGAACGCCGACAAAAACAGACTATTAATCAAAGCTGTGTGTGTGTGAATCTAATAAATTTCACGACAGGCAGACAAATAAACATAATAACAGCTCCACTCAGCTCTCTCTCTCTAGTCGAATAGGAATATGACGCAGAATGTTGGGAAAGTGCTGAGATGACCCGCGGGAAGTGAACGTTGCCATCAGCACTGCAGTTTCTGACTGTCATTGCAATCAAATGAGTCATGTGTCATGTAAAGGAAAAAAAAGAAACCTCCCAGGGACACACACACACACAAACCAGCTGTTTTTTGCCGATTTAACAGAAAACATTACAGGTTCGTTTTGGACAAGCTCCTTGTTTATCTTTGAGAAAATATCCTCTTAAGGATTACAAAACACTCCCAGGCAGTTGCCAAAATGTACAAAATTTCGGCCCGTAAAATAAAAAATGATGTAATGGGGCTTTGTTATTGCGTGAGTGCACGTTGGATTTTTTTTGGTCCACTTCCAAGCTGTGTTTGACAGTGAGTTATTTATTTATTTTTCGTGATAAGCTGCAAGTCGGGATGAGAAGTTTAGATGAGAATCTTCTTTCTGTTTTTTATTTGTGCTGTTGTTTCAGCCATGTCAGATAGCATAAGCACGCTGCAACAACTGGGATACAACTCAGAGGCTATCAGATCTGTAATTGTCTGCGCCTCTTTTGAGCAGATTCTTTGGGGTAATATCTACAAATATAATCCGCAAACAACTCGATGTGCATAAACTGGTAATGTGTCTGTGGGTGGGACGCCAACGCGAGTGTGTGTTACACAAAATTAAAAAAAAAACAAAACAAACGAAAATAAAAACCCAGTAGAATACACATCTCTAAAACCGTTTTGTTTCGGATGTGTGCGCCTGTGTGTGCTTGTGTACGAGTGAAAGCAATATGTGTTCCACATGCATCAAGCGGCCCTGATAAGATTTGAGTTGTTTTTCTAATTAGAACTTGCTGGAATTGTGATCATTATTTTTTTCCCCTCTCAATTAAATGATACAGCCTCCTGCAAAAGGACCCTCTAATCAGTTTGTAATTAATGCTGTGGAATTTTTCTCACCGCGTACCATTTCCAGTTTCCATGACCGAGGCAGAAAGGTTGAACGAAAACTAACCGCACATTTGCTGGGTATATTTTACAAGTTCCACTGAAGAAAAAAAGAGCAAACAATCCACAAGAGAGGACAACTGGAGGTTCAACACTGTGATTTAATGAACTTATTACGATAATAAAGTTAATGTCAACCTTCTGAGTGAGGATGAATTAGCTTTTCAGGCTCCATACTCTGTATTTACCTAAGAAAACACCTCAAATGAGACACAGTTTTGACTACAAATATTGAAGCTGGATATTGTGAACCCAAAAAATAATATCACTGAGGTGTTAAGCTGAATTATATTAAGTTAAACTGTGCCTGTACGATTATAAATTCTGCATTATAATTGTTTAAATGGTATTGCTGACTTCCCTGTAATGCTAATGCTATATTTATAGCCACGTGTAGAAATAACAATAATAAAAAGACATATGCATAGATGTTTCCACATCCATTAAGATTTTGGAGGTGTAACATTTTAAAATATGTTTCTCTTTGGAAACCAACAAACTTCTTAATCTTCTGGTCCTACCACAGTCTTGTTTTTTTCTTTTTGTTTTGTCATGCAGCCGAACACACAAACTTTTTTTTTTAATGGCATAAACAAACTTACTGAAACAAACTGAGATAACAGCTTGAAATAAGGCTAAAAAGCACCAATATCTGAGTGGAGACGTTTGTCTGTCATTGTATTAATCCAAACAAGTTAATTTAAGTGTTCATCATAGGAAAGCAACTAAAAAATTAATCAGGATTTTTTTCTGTGGTGCCATCGGTTATTCGAACTTTTCCATGTACATGCTGTACGTTCAAAGACATCTAAACACCTCAAGAGGATAAATACTAATGCTTATGATTCTTTTTTTTTAATCAATTGACATTTCACAACTGTTAGAAAGACTGGCCTTTAAACACACATATCCCTAAACTGGCTTAACTGACGCAAACCTGTCTTTTCCAGGAAATAGACAGGTTTTCATCAGTTCTGTGGTTTAAGATTAAATGATAAATATTGTCACATCTGCATACGTAAATGTGTTCTTAGTATTTTGATTTACAAAATACCCTTCTGCCTTAATCATATGTTTTTTTCCTTATAGTAGCTGAAATCTAAAACAAAAATGTGACAAAAACAATATTTAAAAAAGCTGTAGGCTTGAAAATGAACTGATCCTCCTGTAACTCTGAGATAAAAAATGTAAGCATAAAACTTGTTCCCTTCACTAACCTTAACCTGTAACCTTATTCAGAAATAGTTAGGTAGTTTGTACAATATGTTGAGCCAGAATTACCCGAGGAACACATGAGGCAGTTTTTCTATCTTTTTAAGCTTTAGGGTATCGCGCATCCGTCGGTAACTCACAAACACACCTTGTTAGATAAGTTAAAAATGTTTAGGTTTCAAACAACTAAGATAACAGGCCGCCTTTGAAACGGCTCCCCTACATTTGGAAAGTTAGATGGGAATGGTAAACACCCAAGGCTACCATAACTCAACCGCAGCTAGCCGAAATGAGTTTATTTTTCCTTCATAAAAAGGTTGGATCCAAAATCTCAAGAGAGATCCCACAATGTGTCTGAGATAATAAAAGACTGTCTAAGCAATACAAGCTTACACATGCTCTCTGTCTCAGCCTCGCAATCAGTCATTTAGTCAGTCAGTCATTCTGCGGATAAGGATCTGGATGAGCTCAGGTGATTACACTCTTTAGGCCAATGCTAATTGCAAGGTCTTTGCTCTAAGTACTGTAAAAGTATTAATTAAAGCAAGCCATTAATCAAGGCCTTTGGCAGAAAAACGGTGAGGCTGACAGCGAGGAGGAGGCAAAGAGAGATTTTTTTCTGAGGGCAAGCGAAGTTTCTCTCTTTGACTTCCTCTGTGGGTGTGTACGTTTAGATAAGTTGGTGATCAGAAACTTCTTAGGTGTCTTACACAAAGGAAGCTGAGGAGGACCGAAAGGGTCATGCACTTATGTAAAAAATAAATACTTTTTTAAACATTTCTTTTTGTTTTCACAGCTTAATTAGTATCAATCATACCCTCACATGGCTTCTCTTATCACTCCAACGCAGATGACGCCAGGCTCTTTCTGAATCTCAGACTTTCTCTTTGATCCTGTCAGATGAACTCAAAATCTCTCAAAACTAAACCCCCAACATATCAGAAATAATCACCTTTCTATCAAGCACTTGTGCCATGCAGGCTCCTGGGAACTTGGAGAACCAGCTGATCTTTCTCTCAGGGCATTCATTGACATAAAAAGCTAGCCAGCCTCTGGTACAATCCCTGGTTAAATTGTCATCCCTAACAGGACTCCACCATTCCAGAAATTTTAGAACATGGTGACGTTTCTGATCTTCAGTCTCCCTAAAAGGACACGTTACACCCCTGTTAGACAGACTAACTGAGTGACCTTTGTATCTGCTCCCACCTACCTCAGTAGTCTCTTACAGACCTTAGGTTAAGCCTTGGCTTCTTTATTTCTCAAAGGTACAGTCCCTCATTGGTAGAATGACCAACCAAGTGCTACCAGAGCAGGGGTCCCCCCTTCTAATGTACTTTTCGAAGCTCATTTAAATTTCCTTCCCTCATCAAACCTTCCCCACCGTTTTACATCCTTCTACAAACTTTATTTGACAGTTCAGGAAAATCGGCTCTCCACTCGCAGAAGACCCATGTTTCTTGTAAAATGCTATCCAAAACATTTGCGCTTTAGATAAAAGCATCTGACACAGGCATACATGTAGATGTAAAATTGTTTCATTTCACTGTTTCATGTCTTTTTGGATTGGTGAAACTACCCATCTTTGTTTCTGAGACTCTTTCATATTCCTGTTACCATTATTATGACCACGATTGTCCTCCACTTTTTTGCTAATCAAAGGACCTGATTAGTTTTTACATGTTCCTCTCATTATTCATTTAATAGAAATTTAGCAGCATTTCATTTTACTGATTTTTGTTGATCTCAATATGTGCTAATATATCCCAGTCAATAGTAAACTTTCTGTTTCAACATTTAATGTTTTCCGTACCCTATGCAAGTTGAGTACATATTGGTTATTTTATAATAAAATTTTGTTTTTGTATATGTTTATGTAGTGTCCTAACTTCTTTTAAAAATAGGGATTTTTCCAAAATGGTGACTATCACTCACAGTTGCTGTGTTTCTAAACTGCATTTCACATAGGATTTTTTGTTTTACTGGGGATTTTTTTCCCTCTTCTCTTTAAAGCAGGCGTGTGTCCTTCTTAAGTCCCAACCAAATGGAAAACTGGAAATTCTAGCATTCTGTTTTGCGGAAAAGTCTCCGTCGGTGATTCATTTAGACTTTCATTGGAAAATGATGTCTCTTGTCAAGTTCATAAACCTCAGCCTAAAAGGACGTAAAAGCCTAGCAGATAAAATTTACATCTGCTTTGTTCATTACTGTTGATGAGAATGCTTTCTGGAACTGATAACTTAATCAGAGCAGAGTACTAGATGCTAAAATGTTTTGCTTTTGGGTTGAATAAAGGATTTATGTCTATATATATATATATATATATATATATATACATATTTTAAAAGAGTTCATAAGAGTGTTATGTGAGAATGGAGAAATGGCTTCAATATGTTTACAGTTATAGGACCAAACTGACTCCACGGGTCTATAAGAAGCCCCAAACTGAATCTTGCTGTTTGATAAGAGCTCAAAATTTTTTGTAGAAGCCTTGATGACTGCGCTTTCTCAGGGCTTGCTCTTTTTTTTTTGTGCAAAGTCTGGTCCACGGTCAAACTATTGTGGCTCAGAGACAGAAAAATTCTGTTAAGAAAACTTTTTTTCCCTCCTCGCTCAGTAGCCACCATGGATGGGGGAAAAAATAGTCCATCAGGGCCCATGAAAGAGGGGTTTGGAGTAAAAGTGGGGTGAGAGATTGCTTACTGTTCTACAAACCATATGATTTCATCTTTCAAAAGTCCAATCTAACGTCTCATATTCTGAACATACAATTAGGTTTAGGCCCAAGTATATGGATGTCTGGTAAAGAAACAAGGAGTAATCTTACCATGATTACCAAGTTTCTGGTATGAAAAACCTGACCCCATTTTGATAGCAAATTGCTAAACTGAAAAAAAAGCATCCTTGAATGTTTTCTTTTCCCCATAACTTGGTCTCTTGCAATATTTTTCTATAACAAGAAGCAAAAACTAGGTGGATTTGTCGGGATGCCGCCAAGGGGTAAATATCAAGGGATTAAAAAAGAAAAGCAAAAATTATGCATCCATAATTAACTTGCACAGTTTTAATGTGTACTCCTTAAGTTAACAGTCATCTGTTGACTCATTTCCTTCTCGGGCTTTCCATGGCTTATGCACTATAACCCCTTCTCATGAATAAGTCTTATTTACATCTGTATAAGTTCAACGCTTACAGCTTGTGACACTGGTAGTCTATGACTTGGCCAAATGGAGTTCCATACAGACATGAAAATTATTCACATTTATTTCCGTGTTCTCTTCCCTCCACTTGAAAGTTTAAAAATCATGCGCTGCCTCTTAATCAAAAGCTGCGCTTATTGCCTTGAGCCTTAATTTTATACATATGCATGTGTTTAAGCCCCAAATGTGCAGACGGACGGTGCAGACAAGAGCAGGAAGGAAATCCTATTATACCCTACCTGTGAGATGTAGAGCAGTAAGCCCTCTGACTCCCAGCAGAATAGGCCTGGAGAGACAAAAGGCATCAGTGCTAAATGACCAAAGGTGATTTTAATCACATACTCTTAGGAAAAGAAAGACCGAAGAAAAAATAACATCTGAAAACCAATTCAGTGAACAAAGGCCTGAGCGTTCCCTTGTGGAGAAATCGAAGAGGAAAAGAGGACAAGTGAGAAAATGAAAGCAGAGACATAGGGTTTTATCGCAGTTTTGAGTCAGTGAACTAAAGGTTGAGGTTCAGAGAGGATACTAGGGAAGGGAGGGAGGGGGAATTAAAAACTCCCCTCCAGTCAGCAGGGATATTTAATCCCTATCTCTTTCTCCCCATCGTTTCCATGAACCCGATGAACATTATTTTCATGTCTGTTCCCACTTTGTCTCCTTTCCCAGACCCATCATTTACAAAATGGCAGCTGCGGGCCGGAGGATGATGCTCAATTTGTAGAGCATCTAGAAAGCAAAAAGGGCCGTGAGAGACAGGGGGCCGGGGTCCGTGCTCGGGTTTCCCTAATGGCTGTGCTGGGGTAGGCCAACATTCTGATCGGCCTTGTTAAACGATTTTTCTGGGCTTGGGTCCCAGCCAGCAGGACTCAAGTCGCGTTGTTTTGTCCCATTGCAGACGAACAAAATGAGCGAAAAGGAAGTGCTGTCAAGATTGGGAAGCTCGTGAAAGGGGAGGTGGACAGGTTGGGGGATCGTATGGGTTTTATGATCCGACGGCAAGTGGGTTGGTCCTGCCTTTACCGAGCACAGAAAAAAAAACAATTACAGACATCGAGACCAAGCGAACGACTTATGGCAAAATGTTTTGTATCATAGGTTTTCACAAAAAATTTGTGCTAGAACGTGAAGAATGCTAAATTAGTGCGGAAAAAACTGATCTATGAACAAAATCATCACATCATGGTTGGTCAACTTATTCCAAGTTCTGTCAGCTATCCTTGCTCAGCCCTGTTTGCGATAAGTTGCCTCAGCAATTTTGATTGTTTGTTCGGTTTAGGTTTAATTATTCGTGTTGGAGTGTTCAGTCCTACTTCAGGGGAGAGTGTGATATTTTTTTATGTCAAATTTCTCTCATTCATTGATGATCTTGACCTGCCCAGGGTAATATGATGATCTACTGTTGTGGACAAAGTTGCTTTGAGTGGGAGGTGACTGCTCTGTCCTCATGTCTTAATCAGATTTGTTGAAAACAGTTGAAAAAGTCCATAGACCTGCAGATGCCACCTTGTATCTCTATAAGATAATGTATATTACTCTTTCAGAATGAGCCTTTTTATCAGGTACTCAAAAGATATCCAAGTATAAAGAAATACTTTGAGTAAAGTTTGGAACCGGCAAAATAATGACTTGTTTGACTATACATTGACTTGTAGTTATGAGTAAATATAGCTGGCAAGGCATTTGAGTGCAGCTTTAAGTTTCAAATGCGCCTGACAAAACAAGCAAACAGCTGCAACAACAATATAAATCTCATCATGCTAGTATCTACCCTAAACAAATAGTTGCCATAGCATTGATTCCTGGATAGATCCACCCACCCCTAGAAAGCACACATTGATGGAAAGCTGAGCTGATACCTAGAAAAGAGGAAGAGCAGTGGTCCAAGAACATCTTTTTTAATAAATAACAATAAAATAATAACCTCAATTATTCTTTTTATGTCCCATGTTAAACCTTTTCCATATTCTTTATTTGAGTTTGGGTTCAGTTTGTAAAGATGTTGATTTTTGGACATTAGCAATGGCATACTTTCTTTTTTTGTTGGCCATACAGACACATTTCAACCTTAAATGCTCAAACCATGCACACATGTAGTTAATTTTTCTTTTACTAATATAGTATTGTCGCAATCTTGAATTTTACATCCTCGGCAACATAAAATAAAAGTGAATTATAAAGTGCAATTCAAAACTAAAGTGCAAAATGAGCTTGTGATACATCACAGATTATCAGCACATCTCTGTTGAGCAATTTGGCATTTCAGAAGAAAATGAGAGTGTCAACCGAGGTGAACGTAAGAAGATTCATGCGATAGTGACTTGACTTTGAAATCGCAAGAACTCACCATCCTTCATGGCACCCACAGGTAAGGCTGACTTAACGTGAAGTTTTTAGCATCAATGAAGGAGGTGTATACTGTAGCATAGAGCATAATTGTTCATGGTCAGAACACTTTAAATGAGTACAATTCCTTCCAGGAGCCCAGCACCAGACTGGCAAAGAAAAAAAATATAATCCAGCACCCTGAAACCAAAATCTCATTAATCTTCTTTTAAGTACAATTTAGCGCAAATGTAGGTTGGCCTTGGTTCCTTGAAAGACGTCTATGCGGCGTGATTGTACGGAAGCTGAGAGGAGGAGCAGAAGATGGTCGGTTAGCGAGGCGGTTTGCAGCATGCAGACGAAGGTACATTAAACTCTCTTTCTCCCCCCTTTCCATTACGCCTTAACTTATCCACGCTCTTTTGCAATCCCTTTTACAAGGTCAACGAAAAATTAACTTGAAATGTATACCTCCTCCAGCAATCACTCCCTCTCAATTTGGGAAATTTCTTTCATGCAGGAAATTGTGGGTGTGGAAATGAAGAAGAGAAAAGGCCCTCGCAGACCTACCGTTCTCTTTTCTCCCCCTTCTCTAAAAATCGTACAATTCGTGACGTTGATAATATGAAGAGTTCTCACTTAATTAAACTTGTACACGCGGTGCAAAGTTTAAAAAGGAAAAAAAAAAATGCACTCGTGTGATGCCGTGAAAGTGGGCAAATTATCAAATACAAATTAATTAGTGTTTTGAATCCGAGTTCGGAGCAATGAATTGCATTTAGAAAATTAAAAAGATATGGCCGTCTCCTCACTCTGCCAGTGTGAGGATATAATTTATTACTCGAAAGTTCAAAAATAGGAGAAAAAAAACACCACATGCACAGCGCCCCTCTAATTTTACATATAAGAATGTGGAAATGATTTTCATAATAGCTATCCCCTAGGACAATACTCTGCCAAATTCTAATTAAAATAAATATGGAAATGGGGGGGGGGACAAGTGAAACAGATAGACATCGTGTTTGGTGTTCAAGGCTGAATGTCGCCACAGGTCATGCGTGTTTTTGTCTCATTGCAAAGAGAGCGTATTCAAGTGAAAACGAGAATGCGTTTTTTTCTTTGTCCGGGTCACAAAGAACTTCAAATAACCCGCTGAGTAAATGCCAGGTTTGACCACCGTCCGGGGCCTTTCAGGTCAGCGTGATGCATGTTAATAGTGACTATGAATCGGCAGGCCTCCCGAAGGCTATTTCCACTTTGCAAACCGCCCAGTTAGAAGGGTTTTTAAAGCAGGGCCGCTCGAACATCAACGGCTAAAATGCGATACGTCCGTCATCTTTGACATTTCACTCTGCGAATCTGAATATGAATATGATGAAAGGGGAAGCCAACGTTCCCCTGAAAGGTGCGAGGTTTGCCGCTCCGTTGTCCTCCCCTTTACAGACGCGGACGCTTTGCGCTGACCGGCCCTAAACGACCGAGCCCGGGCCTTATCTGGCCCCTTCATTCAATTCTCCTTCAGACATCTTGTTCATTAAATCCTTTCGCGCTACCCCTTTTTTGCCTTTCCGCCATCCCCTCGCTGCATTTTGTTGCTCACGGAAGTTGAGCAAGGACCATTATGCGGCCCCCGAATGCCGGCGCGGTTCGGGGGGGGGGCGTCGAGTTAATTAACAGCATGTCGGAAGAGCGGACATAATAGTACGCCTCCGAAAAAAAAAAAAAAAAAAAGCCTTGACATTGAGATGGACGGATAAGTGATTAATTGGGTTTTTCTTATTGGCACAATGGCGGAAAGGAGGAAGGTCAAGGAGACTTTGACGGAAAACCACAACTGTATCATGCGCAGGAGTGGACGGGGGACGGACGCAAAGTCGATGGGAGATAGAGGAATCTGCGAAACAAAGTAATTACACCTGAGACGAGGGTGCGTGGGGACGCGGGTCAGGCCAACCTGACTGTTTTTTTGAACAGTCATCTTCGCCCAAATGCGGCTGTGCTCCACCATCTCAAACCTCCTCTCCTCTGGGGGACGGTGGGAGCGCCCCGGCGTAGAATTCCGGCGCGGAGATGAACGCCGGCGATAGAGGGTCGGGAAAAGGGGGGAATACGGCGAGATAATTACGGGCGATACTCGCAATTGCGAGCGCAGCGGTGTGAAAAGGTGGGCCTGCGAGATAAAACGCTCATCAGAGAGAGAGAGAGCTGGATGAACAGATGCAGGGAGAGGTGGGAATAGAGAGGGAGGGAGGGAGGGAGGCGGAGACGAAAAAGAGGGAGAGGATAGCAAGGTTAAAGACTAAGCGAGATTAAGGTCGCGCTTTTGCATAGTGACGGGTTTCGGATGGCGTCAAAAACATTCAGGACGAGATGGGGGCCCAACGTGACGTATCACACAAAATCTACAAGCCACAACACTCTTGTTAACCCGATTCTTTACTTGGAAACCTGAGAATAAACCAGAGTAGGTAAAAAAGCCTAAAAAATTACGTTTATTGGATCACAGGCAAAGTATTTTAGCGAGACAAAACCTCTCTCTCAGGGTCTCAGTCGGCCAACAGCCCCGAGATCTGGGTGTGATGGGCATTATCTCCTTAGCTAGTTCAAAGGAGGACTGGACACAACCAAGTCCTATTGGCTGGTTACGTCTGGGCATAAACAAGCCAGGTTGTAATTCATGTAGAATACATTGGAATGTGGTAGCAAAGTGTGTGTGTGTGTGTGTGTGTATGTGTTGACCCAAAACCGTGGATCTAATGCAACAGTAAAAGAAAAAGAAAGAAAGGAAAAGAGACACAAAATATAGTTACAAAAGAAAATAAAACAGTAATTTGTATGCTAACTTTGTATTCTATCATGTGATAGCATGTTGTAGCATAAATAGCATACAATGCTACCATGTGATAGCATACAATGCTAAAGTGAGTAATTATAGCCAGATTCTAACACTCTTCAGAGCAGTCAAGTCTGGGTTGGAAGTTTTTGGGGAACGTTTGACTGAAAGTGATGAACGTGATGAGGCGGTGGGGGTGAAAAAGAAAAAAAAGCGAACAGTTTGGCTTTTATCCCACGTAAAAATGCTAATAAATTAAGTCAAATCACCCTTGTTGCTATAGTTAAAGGCCGCAGAGCTCCAGCCACCATCAGAGGAGACGACAAACAACCGGCCATCAGCGAGCAGAGAGGAAGGAAAAGCAAACCTGCAGATTCTCTGCAGCGGTTGGCTTTTCCTCTGCACTCTGAGTGGAGCGCTGCTGCGCACGTGTTCACGGGGAGAGGCCGCAGGAGATAAGGGGGCCTGTCAAAAAACCCGTGGCCTTGTTTGATACGCCCGTGTCCATTCGTACAGGTGTACCTGTGGCCACAGCAGCAGGAGCTACGATTTTTATCACCATGCTACTTTCCGTCCTTCGTTCTCCCCCTCTCGTCGTCACCGTCTTACCCTCTTTTCCTCTTTCGTGCACAAACAGCAGATAAGAGGCAGAGATAGCACTTTATGGCGTGAGTGATAAGGAGACGCCACACATGCGTCCCATCGAGGGGGAAAAAAACTAAACAAAACAAAAAAAACCCCGGCAAAACCCAAATGAAGGCAGCCTTATCAAAGACATCTGACACTTAATGCAGCTCCATTTTGAAGTAATATGCGTTTCGCAGTGGCCCTAATGGATTTGAGATTTCAGGAGCTTTTTGAGTTTATTGATTCATTTCGTACACTCTGTCCTCTAAAGGATATTGCGAGGCCAACCTGAAATGTGGGCAGATGCGGCAGATACTGGTTTTACAAATGCTTTACTTGTTTTTTAGTCTTTTTGTTGCTGTGGCAAGCTTTAATAAATCAGTTAAAATCATTAAAAAAATTGACAGAACTTCAATATTCGCCTGTTTTCGGAGAGCCTCTGTGAAACGGTACGAGGTGTTCAGATGTGTTTGCGTACGTGACCTCGAGCCAATAATCTGATCTGTCTTTCTCATGCAATTACTCATCGAGATCTGCCGTTTCCGGTAGAGAGAATTTTAAGAAAACCCAAAAATGTCAACCGATTCAAATTTAAAGTTGCCTGTATTCTGTTTTTTTGTTGTTGTTTTTTTTAGCTTATCACTAAATTTGAATAATTTCTTTTGAAAGTAAGTGAACAAAATACAAATTTTCTCTCCACGGTAAGTGGAACTTCGCCTCTTTTCCAGTCAACATCATTATTCGTCCGAATGCGTTTCTGCGGGATAATAACAATCATAAGACAAACAAATGAATTTATCAAACTGCCTTCAAATGAATGCGGTTGTCACCAGCTTTTGAGCGCCGTGGCAGAAACATGATGCCGAATTTATTAAAGCCCGGCCCTCTCCCTCACGCTTCCCCTGCAGATGCATTCATCTTTGTGACGAGGGGGAATATGAGTGAGATCCCAATCACGGCTCAAGGTGCTTTATTGGGGCCTTGTGCGTGTTTTTAGGGGGAGCGTGTCTGGCTGCAATCAGGTGGGCTTTCACGAATAAGTAATGGCATCGCCAGGAGATACTCGGCAGCCATTACATATCTCAAGGAAATATACGGGTTATAAATCATTTGGCTGGTTTAAAATGTGTAATATTTTTCATACGCTGACCTTACAAGGGTGGCGGTGAGGTTTGAGATTGCGGCTTTAATAAAGAAGAGTGACGCAAAATGCATACGAAACGGATCTAAATACGTTTTACGACCTGTGGAAACACAGATTAATGCTATGTGCTTTTTCTGTGTTGCCGGCCTTCCCAGGGGTCAACACTTTTCATATACCAAGCGAATTGCTTTATTATGGACCACCAATGTCTTCCCTGAAGTGATTGGTGGTGCACGCACCGTTGCCGTACCTACGATATTTATGTTTGTGCCGTTCCCGTGCTTAACGTGTTTGTATATTGTACACCAGCTCAGAGTAAACCACTCCGTCTGCTCTCCTTTTTTTCCCTCTTTTTTTTAAAGCTGGAAAACTCAGAGACAGATGTGTTCCCCTATATGCGAAGAGGAGACCCAAACCCATCCAGACATTATCTGCCTCCGATCCGAGCCTCCAACGGTTGGATAAACAAGTCCCTTTTCCGAACTGTGTTTGGAGAAGGGATAGCGCCCGCCGCGCAGGCCGCTGGGCCCGTGGCTGGAGCTAAAAGAGTCCACTTTGTGCAACGCACCGGGCGGATATGAGGAGCAGATGTCCTGTCTGCTGCCATCCAGCTCTAAAGCAAGAAGGGGCTCGCAGGTCGCTAAAGATGACTAGCTGGAACGCTGCGGCCCCCAAACCCCCCCAAATCTGTTTTTGTGGGAGTTTGTGTATGGTTTGAAACAATTTAAAGAAATAGCTTATTTGTTACAGGCCTCATTCTAAGCATTTCAGCAGTCAAGTGGAACCCTGTTAACCGTTTAAAGCCTGATCCAAGAATAAAATAAAACAGAAAATTACTTTTTTTTGGTTTGAAGTCTTTATTTGGCCTTTTAACAAAATATGTAAAAAGAAAAAACTGAAATACATTTTTGATATAAATAATTTATTACTATGTGATAGGTCAAGATTATTGTTTGTGTAGTCTTCTGCCCCCTGTTATCAGGTGTATCTGATTGTGTACATCAGGATTTTGAGCAGAGTTTTTACCATTAAATTATGCAAAAGGTGTCAGACGCAAAACATTTCAGAAACCGTATGTATCAAATATGATACATTTGGCATTACAGGGTTTTTAAAAAAAGTGCTCTTAGAGCCCCTAGTGGCCACAGTCTCTCAATTTGCTGAAAAGTTTGTGCTTAGTTTCGCCAATAGGACCACAAAAAAAAAAAAAGAAAAAAGAAAAACGTACAGAAATGAAAGAAAATGAGTCTGAACATAGTTAAGAATCTCTTACATTTTTATAATTAGCACAGACACCATCTTTTCTATGCGCTTAATTAGAAAGGTTTTCTGTCCGTTCTCCCTCTTTTGTTTCACAGGACTGTCACCAATCCCCTCCGAGACACTAAAGCTCCAACTCCTTCCATCCATCCATCCCTCCCTCCCACTACTCATTTAAACTTTTCTCTTTTTTTTTCTTTCCCCCAGAATAATGCTGATTTTATCTCGGTCATAATTGCAGTATAATTATGAGAGGTAATTCTCCCGTGGTGCACGGCCAGGTCTGCCGCCACAGCGTGAGCAGAATCTGCTCGGAGGTTAAACTCCCGATTTGAAACTGAGAGGCAGGACGATGGAGGAGGATATAAGAATGAGCAGACTAGTTAATGGGGTGAAGCAAAGAGTTTGACCTTGATTTTTTTGTTGCAGAAAGTTTCTTGTTTTTTTTTTCTTTTAGTTTTCATGAGAAAACAGACATTGTTTAATTGTTTGGACATTGTAATGAAGAACATCCCTTGCATTTGACTCATTTTTTATTCTATAATTGTCTTTTTTTAGGCTAAGATTTGCAACAAATTTCTATAAGATAAAATCATTTGAAACCTGTACAAGAAATCTGCTTTTATGTCGCAGTGTCTTCTAAAAAATCTCTTTCTAGATCACACTCTTTCCCTGGTTTTCTACTCACCATTCTTTTTAGGATCATAATTCGATTAATGTTGTAGAATGTGTTGTATCCCTCACAAGACTATTGGCTAAATCAACTCAAAAGGAGATTACATTTTGCCTTAAAGTCTTATATTTACAGTATGTGTAACCAATGGTGATGAACCTGCCCTAAAGGGTGTAGTTGACTTGTGGGGTTGATCTTTACTTCAAGCTAACAAAGTAATATATCTAAGGGAATCCAATGGAAAAACAAATATTAAAGTGGTTTTAATGTCCGAACATAGCCAAGATTTTAAAAAGCTGTTGGTCTGGTATCATGCACAAAAACGTACAAAGACCAAACGGCTCCTTCATGCATATTTATAACTTTGTGCAAACAAATATATTAAAAAACCCCTCCAATGCTTGCTAAGATAATTTGTTTTGGGTGCTGTGGCTAATCTGGGTGGGCGTATGTCGCCATAATTACATGTGGGAAAAATGTGCTTTAAAAAGAAAGTCAGAAAGTGTTTCAGAGCCAGGGGCCTGGCAGCTATCAGTCAAACTTTTATCAAGATATTCCAAAAAGCCATCGCCAATTCAACAAGTCTCAGTTCAATTCCTTTGA
>JABUIW010044429.1:2229386-2259280 GCA_013363375.1 Menidia beryllina | reverse complement strand
CCCCCCCCCTCATCTATTCCTCCTTTACAGCCCTTTACCTCCTTCCAAATCCTTACGCCAACTTTGTTATCTGCCCGTTCATGGGGATGCTCGGCTCCTCCCCGACTGCTCCGATCTCAAAAGGCTGGAACTTGAGAAAGACCACGTTTGTGTCCCAGAGAAGCTCTTGTCCTCGCTCTGAATGGGCTTTAAAAACTCACTTTCACCACTTCGCTTGAAGGAAAAAAAAAAGGAAAAGAAAAAGAAAAGGAGACACACAGCTCTCCCCTCGCACATGTACCGTATTACTGCCCGTGTGGGCTGGTTGTTTATGTTTGTGGTTCTGGATATGAGCAATTAATTCACTATTTCTCTGGTTAGCGTCTTTTAGGGCTTTTTCTGATGTCACTCAGAAATGAACTTTTTCCTCCAAACAGCAGATTAAGTTGATGTGTTTTTTGTCATGTGCTCATTGGGTCTGCCGATTACATAAATATAAAAATGTTAAATATATAGATTATAAATAAATAATTTAAAAGTCTAAAATGAATGTAAATATTGGAAAATAAAGGAAATTGAAGAATGTTTACAATTCATTTCACTATGTTGCAAATAAAACAACTCAAAATGAATCTAATAGCCTCAATCTTCTGCTTTTACTATATAATTAGAGATTATGTTTGTAGGACGATGGAAATATTAGAAAAAAAACAAGCCAGAAAGCATAATTAAACATGTGAATAGATTAATTTTTCCCGCCAAGAAACGTTCACGCCTTTTTAAAGTTTTAAATGCGTCGTAAGCTACTTGACATTCAACCCGTGGCACCATGTGAAATATGATTAAAGAAATTATTATGATCGCTTTCAGGTTGGTCTTGCTGTTCTCACGCCAACTACCTGCACAAGTTGCTGCAAATACAACATGGTCTTCTTTTTTTTCCTTTAAGTGGTTTTCGTTTTTTTTTTGTTTCTTTAGCACTATTGGTTATTGACAGTGAGAGTGTATGTGAGGGTTCTGTAAGTGGAAAATGATGAGCAGATAAGAGATAGGCCCTAATCAGGGGCTCCATCATGAGATAGTGTTTTGTGGTCTAATGAAACTTCATGCAGGGGCAATCTGAATTCTGTGCAACACAACAGGAAAAAGTCTTTTTTTTCTTCTTCTTCTTTTTCTTCTCCTTTTCAGCGCTGCAGCTGAAATAAATAAATGAGAACTATTCGACGACGGCGTAAAGATTAACATTTCTGCAGTGCATGGCGATTCGCCCCGTCTTTTTATGCGACGCGCCGCACATGCAGGACTGCAGGATTCCACAGCCCAAGATAATTAAGGGTGAAAAATCCTTGTCATTGCAGGGGGAAGCTCTTTAGGTACCAATTCACCCTGATGAATAAAACCCTAATTAATCCACTTAATCTGCTGCATGAGATAATTCCCGTTTCCACAACCATGCACTGTACACTGCCTGTTCTGAATAATAAAGAGGTCCAAGAACAAAAAAATGAAAAATAAAATATATATATATATGTGTGTGTGAAGGGAGGGGAATGTCTCATCCCAACTTATGTGATAAGGTCTTGATCTCTCTATTATTTTGCCCTAGGTTTTACAGCTGGTGCTGTACTGTTGAAAGTGTGTCATAAAAAGGCAGAATGAAAGGGCCAAAGATCAACAGTAATCATCATCTTACAGGACCTCGCGGTGGCATTGTGCTGCCCTCCATCGTACGCCCGCAGCCATTTTTCATCGCAGCCGTAAATATGACAAAACGGGCTCAAACCAACTCGCCTTGATTTAGAAACGAGAAACGGACGCGGCTCCGCTTTATTTAGGTTATTATATACAAGTGTGGGGAGGAAGGGAGAGATATCTGTAGAAGGAAACTGTGCGGGGAGGAAAAAAAAAGAACAAACTCCTCTGGCTTCTTCTGAGGATGTAAAAAAAAAAGTTAAATGAAGAACAATCAATTGAAGATCTTTGAAAAATGAGAAAATGTCAACGTTTTCATGTCTTCTCTGTGCTGCTTGTATTTCTGAAATTTTTTTCTAGGGAACATAGGTAAAATTCACATATATATATATATAAATATATATATATATATATACACACACATATATTTATTTTTTTAAAAAGTCCCTTTACTTACACAGGAAAATTTGCAAAAACTAAACCTGAAACATAACTGCAAATAACATTCTAGGTGTGAAACTGCGATGCAAAGTGGGACAAGTTCCTGTGATTGTATATTTTTTGTTTTGAAGAGAGAATTCATAGAAAACCAAGCGTGCTCCTCCACTGTGTCCGCCTCCTCACTTGTGTGCTTAGTCACAGAAGAAGCAACGTACCCCTGTTCAATTCGTTGTGCCGTAGAAAGTGAGAAGAAGCTCGAGTTTCTGTGACTGGGCGTGCGGTTGTTTCTGGCGCTTTTCTTGTGTGTTTTAGGTTACAGCCGAGCAGCTTCGCCTGCTCGCCGTCGCCGTCGGGCCCGGCCTGGATCGCCTGCCCTGTCGTCGGGCGCCATTATACGGCTCCCTCTCAGGCTCCTTAAAGTCTGTTCCCCTCGACACACACAGCAGTGTCCAATTCAAACTGTTTACTGGGGGATCTTTCGGAGCGGGGCACTGTACCAAGCAGAGTCAGAGGCTTAGCGATTTTCCCTTTTTTTTCCTTTTTCTCTCCCCTTTTTTGTACGGGTGTGCGCATTAAATCAAATTTCATGTTAACGTCCAGCGAGCGGCTTATGACTTGTCACCGAATCGCATTAAGCGTGTTTATCAATACAGTTTGGCCCGTGAATTATTAAAAGGATGGCTCTGGCGATATGGCTCCGTCTGAGCTTAATCACTCATTATAATCCACGGTGGATATAGTATTCACCAGCGCTCGTGGTAGGGGCCGGCCTCGTAAAGACCTTATCACCTCGTATCCGGGAAATCGATATTGCACACTTCACACTGATAAGCAAATATGTTTGAAAAAAGAAAAAAAAAAGAAGAAAAAAAGCAGTTGGCTATTTGAAATGCAGCATGCAGCCTTTGAAAAAAGAAGGAAAAAGAGAAGAATTCAGGTTCAAATCCGACAAAACAAGAATGAGCAATAATGAGAAGTCGAAAGAAAAAATAAAATGGGATAAAAGATTTGATCCAAACTGTATTTGACGTGTCAGTCCTGCTTCCTGGAGTCCGCGTCCCCCCCGTTTTAAAAGCCCAAACTGCGGCGTGGTTGTGGGGAAGTTGCTCCACGCGCCTTTTCTGTATGTGTTATTACTGAGTGTAGATGTTTATTTCAGCGGAGCTCTGGATCTTATCAGGCTGATGTAAACATATTTGGTGTGTTTTTCCCTTCGCTGCAGTGCTGATAAAGAGATGGGCGACGGCCCAGCGCTGACAGCGAGGCGCTCTCGGGTTACCGGGTCGCCCATTCAACGCGAAATCTCCCCAAAACTTACTTAGTTTGCTTACCCCCCCCCCTGTTTTTTTCTTTTTTTCCCTGAATGGACCTGCAATTCCAACAGCTTTTTATTTTTATCAAAGGAAATCTTCTGCAGGAAACATGCTGCTGCTGAATAGCTGCAAAGAGCTGAGCTCCGGTTGAAATTCATGTGAGTGTGTAGAGAAACCAGCAGCTGAATACGACCATGGTATTTTGGATTTTCGAGATTTGAAACTGGCAATAATAGGAGAGATTACACAAATTAACTCTCTTTTTCTACTAAATTCGATCAAATCTACCACTTGCACTGTGCTTATGTCAAACATAAACTTCTGTCTCAGAATTTGTGGCCTATCCAAATTCTAAAGACAGTGTAAAAAGCATTATTTCACTCAGCCACTGCTTAGGGTTCAGTTCCTTCTCAAAATTTCTCACAAGACGCTACACTAAAGACACTGTAGGCAGCTTCAAATTCATTTTTGTAGTCACCGGATGACTGAAATAACCAGAATATGCTTACAGTACTAGACAATCTGCTTGATGCCATTTATCTCATCTTCGATCGACCTCTGACCTGAAATGTGTGATCTATTATCTGTGAGTAGGATAGGCTGTGTCACCGCTATTTTTCAACCCTTTCTAGATATTCATTTGCAGACATTTTGATTTTGTCCTTTGAAAGACGACTAAGGGACGTGCCTTTTAAATCCCGTTCTGTCAAATCCTTCAGCGTTTGGATTTCTGTTTCAACTTTTTTCTATTAGGTGCCACTGGCTTTAGCTAGAGCGCATTTGGACCGCTTTCTTTATTCACTCGCGTTCGTGAAATTTGCTTGAGAGATTTTTACAGCAAAGGAGACGGCTATAACAAGCGTGAAACCCCAGGCTTTGACAGAGGAAACAAGTAGATCTAAGATATCGTCCAAGTCTCACACATCTCTCGAAACCAGAGGCCGATCGACAAAACATTATGAGGGGTTAGGCATCTGCAAATCAAAGCCTTTGCCTCTACCCTCTTTCAGTCAGATAAAAAAGGGAGGAAACGAGCAAAGTGTCGTCTGGTGATTGTCGCCATCCTGTTTGAAGCGGCGATGGTGCCGCTATAGTGTTGAAAGGGTTTGCAGGGTTGCTGGTGCCAGCACGGAGATGCATGCTGCGCCGATGCCCTCAAACGCCGCAGACAGGCCTTTTCGGCGCTTTCCTCCCAGAGTCTCGAAATTCACCTAAACCGCCTAAGGAGATCAAGAGTAGCCGACCGGAAAAAGGCAGCCGTCAGAAATAAAAACCTAAGCCTCTCCTATTTTTGTCGTCGCTTCCTTTAGCTTCATCTTAATCTTTGAAATCAGATGTTTTTCTTAAGTTTAGGCACTTTTTCTTAATCTCTTCTGTTCTTTCAGATGACGGTGAAACAACAGCAATCGCATTGACTCAAGAAGGGGGGAAGATCAAACGCAGTTGGCGAGATAAATGTCTCCTTGGCTCAGTGGTTGCGTTGGTCGGGTCAGATACGTTCGCGCTTTGTCAGCTTGTTTAATATCTTTTCTTTTTTTTTTTTTTTTTTGGGCATGACTCATTAAGCCATTTTCAGATAGTCAATCAAGAGGGAGTTTCCAACATTTTTTGAATGCATATGCGATGAACGTCAGCACCGGGCGATGTGCATCAGCAAACGACGTGACTGCGCTCGGAGTGTGTGTCGGAGTGTGTGTGTGTGTGTGTGTGTGTGTGTGGATGCAGCAGCACATATCTTATCACCGCCGCAGATTAAAGCCCCTTGCCTACGATAAGGCCCCCCGAAACAGGAGGAAAGGCAGCGCTGTGAAAGCCCAGATGGGCGATTACGGGGCGGCCTCGGCACAGGGGATCGGGATGGGGACGAAGACCTCCGTTTGTACGATAACTAACCCCCGCCATTATCGCTCTGCTCCCCGGCCTTCTGGAGAGCACTAGAGGTTTCACAGCAGCACTAAAAGTCGGCACGTCTAAGGCCGTATCCGCGACGGCAAGCCTGATGTCCCAAAAAAGATGGAGCCTAAGCTCCCAACACTTGTTGAATGCATGTTTATCCTTTTGTGGCGGTTGCGGGTTTTGTCATTTCCTGCATTAGCTGGAGTTTGATTGGGCTGCTTATCACCCACTCTTTTTCTTTACGAATAGATCAAATTTATGCTAATGACGTGGTAACATTTGAACCTTTGGGGATATTTGCACAGCAGTGGAAATGTCAGTTATTGTATAACATATCCCCCCACTTTTTCTTTTTATTCATTTGACTTTAATAGCTTTTCCAATTTTGTTTAAAAGAACAAAAAAAAAAAAAGTAGCCCTTTTGACAGTTTTCCCAAGACATTTCTTTGCTTTATGTTTCAAACCGAAATGATCAATGCTATAATCAAAATGGCAAAGTTGCCTCAAAGTATTTAAACCTCATCTTAGACCGTCGGGTGTGACAAGTTCCCCACAATCGATGACAATCAAATTGAACTTGAAATGTGAGGGTTTCTTCTACCTAGAACTGTAAACTGCGGGGGACCAAACTTGAAAGCAAGAAAGAAATTTAAGAGAGACAAGTTACCCATATCTGATGGAGTTTGTGATTCGAGGTATGAAACTGTTACCGACCTACAGTGCAGTTATTACAGGGTGATTAATACCATGAGATGAAGCAAAAAACAAACAATCTATTATGTAAGACACAGATGAACATATTCCACTTTATAATCAATTTACATAAATCACACAATGATAGAATATGTTTATTTTAATCTAAGTGAACACTTTAGTTTGATCTGATGTAGAGCAGATATAGATTTCTGATTTAGCATTTGTAAAGCATTTGAAGCAAACAAGAAATAACTGAAATGGATTATTTCCATGAGGGAAGATTATTATAATTATAATCATCATTCGTTAGTGCCATCTAGTGCCCATTACCCCAAGTTTTTTCTTCTCACATGGTATCCACGGAACTTATCCCCCCCCGTCCCGATTCCTCTTTTGTGGGTGTATATGTCCCCATGAGAACTTTTCAAAATACTTTATTTTTTCAGGCTACAGGACTCGTTCATTCACCGATTCCATTCATATGGCTCTCTTTCCTGACCCTTTGACACTGATAGAAAACGCTCATTGTGTGATAGGGGAGAGCGTATCTTAATTGGCTGCGGTGTTATCGCCTCTGTTTGATAAGCTTCTTTGTCTTGTCCATCGTTGGACAGCCAGCGCAGATGGAAAGGGGGGGGTGGGGAGCTATTGGGGATCGCGTCACGTCATCCTGAGACTTTTTCTATCCCAGTCCCCCTCGCTGATGACTGAGAGGTGAAAAGGGAAGTAAAGAGCAGGATGCGTCAGTTAGCAGGCAATGCTGCAGACACTCGTAGCTTCCTGCTCGCTGCAAAAAAGTCACAAAGTGAGGTCTCATAGCTTAGCGAGTACGATAACCATCTCCTCTGAGATTGGACCAACACTCACCACTCTTAGGTTAGGGCGCTGAGAGATAGAAGACACAGGCCGATAAAAGGAAGACGAAAAAAAAAACTGAAAAAAAAAATTAGAGAGCTACTTTCTCATCTGTGTTTTTGATGTTTGCCAGTGGCAGCTCAGATAAGCTACAGAGCAGAACATCCCACATCCTTGTCTTTGTATGAATGGGTGCTTGTAGGTTAGAATGTCACAGTAGACGCTTAATGAAGACATGTGTTTAATGGTGCAGTGATTCATCCAAATTCACCCGGTTAGGTATTCTTAGAAGACGTTCAAAGGAAACCTACTTGAACGTACCCCTTACTTACAGCTAATTTTAGTAATAAGTGTAGTTACTAAATAATATGGTGAGAAAGGTTACATATTTCCTCTATCCAACACACTCACAGAATGTCACAAGTGTTTCTCTCTTTAAGTGTCTGGTGAAGCTAAAATGTTGATCTGATAAAAGTATAACTGAATTAAAAGAATTTAGAAAATATACTGATTGGGAAATATGAAGTCTTACAAATTATTAAGGTTCTGCATGCAATCTAAGTATATCTATCTACACACAAAATAAAGAGAACTACAGTAAAATAAAGAGAACTAAAGTTCGATGTTTGTTCTTTTCACTGAAATCAAAATTCTCAAAAGTGAAAATAGACATTTGGATAAAACATTTGATCTTTTTCTAATCAATTTGAATCTAATCTTATTTAAATGAAAACAGTTATGCTGAAATGCAATCAAATTATAAATAAAGCTGCTCTCATTCACATATTGATACATTTAGAGGGCTAAACCTGCCACAGACTGTGTCTGAAAATCATGTAAAAGACTGCCGTTCTGTCCTAATAAAGTCCAGACCACTTAAACCAGCATCACCTGAATAGAAATACCACAAATTCACCATCCAGAAATGCAGGAAGACAGCATCAGCGATTCGTAGAAAATTAAGCTATACACTACATATAGATGAGGGATGATGAGGGACAATGCCCTAAGTTTCTTCTCACTTTGGCCATAGTGTTGCGGCACTAAGATCACTTCAAAGGCTCAACTTTTGGCATGCATACTGGGAAAACATTGGTGGGTCCAATCCATGGAATAGAACTGAAACAACATGATACGTATGTTCTATCAGCGTGCTGAACACGATACAGTTTCTATCTTAAGCAGTTTCCATCCATCCTTACTGGAGGAGAAAGTTCTTCAGCTAAACTCCATCCTTGCTGCTAATCTTGACACATTTGCTCCTCTAACATCACTTAAGGTTACTTTCATCCGCTCTGCTCCATCGTATACTGATAATCTGCGTTCTATAAAGGTTGATTGCCGGAAAATGGAGTGCAAATGGCGCCTTACGGGACAGAGTGTCTACTACTAACAAGTGGGAAGATCTTCTGAGGGGCTATCATAATCTAATAAAGTCTGCAAGATCATCTTACTTTTCTCAGGCCATTGTTGATAATCAAAATAATCCCAGACGCTTGTTCCAAACCATAAACAGACTGCTTCAAGTTAATCCTGTTTCCACCATGCCTGTTTCTCAGTAGCTCTGAGATTCTTTTCTACAGTTTTTTAATATAAAGATTGTCAAAGTTCGCAAAGAAATTTCTGTTAATCCTGACTGTGCCACTTCTCTCCTTCGCTCATCTTGGTTCACAGGTATCTCCTCCACTCATTTCTCACTGCTTGATTTTGAAGTTCTCACAAGGGAGGTATCCAGCATGAAATCAATCACTAGCTTACTGGATCCAATTCCTACTATTCTATTTAAATCATGCTTTGCTGTGTGGTGCCCTACTATCCTGTGCATCATAAATGAATAACTTGTCGCTGGGGTCGTTCCAGCAGTATTGAAGACTGCTGCTGTTACGCCTGTACCTAAGAAGGAGAATGTTTCCATGGATGATTTTAACAACTTTCGTCCCATCTCCAATCTTCCCTTTTTGGCAAAAGTACTTGAGTGTGTTGTTGCAATCATCTTACAGCCAATAACCTCTTTGAACCCCTTCAGTCAGGGTTAAATTTCAGTCTTTTTAAATTCCGTTGTTCTTGTGACAATGACAACAAAGATTAATTAATCAATTCATTCATTCATTCATTCATTAAATAAGAACCAATTTTCCCCTTTACACACTAATTTCAGCCAACTCTCTCTAGGAAGTCACAAAGGCATCAAGTATACATTAAACCACCAGAACCACTGAAGAGAACCACCAGTTCTAACATATAGATAACTTTTATGGGGTCAAGTTGACTTTAATTCGAACACAACTTGTTCTCAACTGGCTTTAATTGTTACATTGTACATTGTTTCAGAGCCCTGGTGTAAAAGGTACAAATAAAACACCCAAACAAAATGAAAAAATGTCACTTTTACACACAGCAACAGAAAAAAGCTGACAGAAACTTCTAAAAAAAAATCCAGCTGATATGTCCTCAGTTAACGTTAACTTCTAAGAAACTTCTAAAGAAAAAAAATCCAGGTGATTTGTCATCACTAGACGTTAACATTTTAACCCCTCACTAAAGAATAAAAAAGACACACACTTTTAAGCCAACCGCTTTCTTGCTACATCTCCATTCTAATTGAGAAATCAAGGTGAGTCACTGCTGCTCTTTCAAAAATTCACGGAAGACAAACACATGCCACAAAAAATAAAAGGAAAACCAATTGAACAACAACCGTAAGAGCAGCCGCCGCCGGAACGTGGGGGGTACAGAGTGTGACAAGCTCCCCTCGCTCTCAGAATTTTGAAATGGAAACGTGTAGGTAAGATGTGAAAAACAGAATCGCTTTCAACTTTACTGTGAAAAACCCTGCCAGTCATTTGAATCAAACTTGTTGTCTTCCTGCGACAGCCCTGGTAGTTTCCTCGCCATTCATGTGGTTGAAACAGGAAACTAAACAGTGGCTAACACTGCCACATATCATTGCTCAAGAGCGACTTCATTAGGATGCCTCATCTTGATATTAAAAGTCACATTTTGCCATGTTTTTTATGTAATGTTATACTGTTAGATAAAAACGTTAAATACTTTCTGACATGTTTTTCACTTTTTTTTATTAAAAAAACTTTTTATTGGATAACTTACACACTTAAACCTAGTTACAGCAAGATACACTGAGTCAACACAGTGTATGTTTCACTTCCAATTCATCACCCACTGCCTGTTTTTACATTAGAGGCCTGAATGTCACGTTGTAACTGTGGAGGGAATCAATATATACACTATATTGCCAAAAGTATTTGCTCACCCATCCCAATTATCGGAATCAGGTGTTCCAATCACTTCCATGGCCACAGGTGTATAAATTCAAGCACCTAGGCATGCAGACTGTTTTTACAAACATTTGTGAAAGAATGGGTCGCTCTCAGGAGCTCAGTGAATTCCAGCGTGGAACTGTGATAGGATGCCACCTGTGCAACAAATCCAGTCGTGAAATTTCCTCGCTCCTAAATATTCCACAGTCAACTGTCAGCTGTATTATAAGAAAATGGAAGTGTTTGGGAACGACAGCAACTCAGCCACGAAGTGGTAGGCCACGTAAACTGACGGAGCGGGGTCAGCGGATGCTGACGCGCATAGTGCGAAGAGGTCGCCAACTTTCTGCAGAGTCAATCACTACAGACCTCCAAACTTCATGTGGCCTTCAGATTAGCTCAAGAACAGTGCGCAGAGAGCTTCATGGAATGGGTTTCCATGGTCGAGCAGCTGCATCCAAGCCATACATCACCAAGTGCAATGCAAAGCGTCGGATGCGGTGGTGTAAAGCACGCCGCCACTGGACTCTAGAGCAGTGGAGACGCGTTCTCTGGAGTGACGAATCGCGCTTCTCCATCTGGCAATCTGATGGACGGGTCTGGGTTTGGCGGTTGCCAGGAGAACGGTACTTGTCTGACTGCATTGTGCCAAGTGTAAAGTTTGGTGGAGGGGGGGATTATGGTGTGGGGTTGTTTTTCAGGAGCTGGGCTTGGCCCCTTAGTTCCAGTGAAAGGAACTCTGAATGCTTCAGCATACCAAGACATTTTGGACAATTCCATGCTCCCAACTTTGTGGGAACAGTTTGGAGCTGGCCCCTTCCTCTTCCAACATGACTGTGCACCAGTGCACAAAGCAAGGTCCATAAAGACATGGATGACAGAGTCTGGTGTGGATGAACTTGACTGGCCTGCACAGAGTCCTGACCTCAACCCGATAGAACACCTTTGGGATGAATTAGAGCGGAGACTGAGAGCCAGGCCTTCTCGTCCAACATCAGTGTGCGACCTCACAAATGCGCTTCTGGAAGAATGGTCAAAAATTCCCATAAACACACTCCTAAACCTTGTGGACAGCCTTCCCAGAAGAGTTGAAGCTGTTCTAGCTGCAAAGGGTGGACCGACGTCATATTGAACCCTATGGATTAGGAACGGGATGTCACTTAAGCTCATATGTGAGTCAAGGCAGGTGAGCAAATACTTTTGGCAATATAGTGTATGTATGATCAATTTCTTCACTCCTCTCTGGTAACTTTCCACAAGTGAATATTTTAAAGGTTGTTCTTCTTTCTCATGGGACTTTTTCTTCCTTCTAGGTCTCAGAGAAAGTCTTCTTTATCTCTTAATGTTTTGGATTGAGGGTTGTTTGGTACAGGTGCAGGTTACTCTATGATGGGAGACAGACTATACAATGCACAATGATTTTTTTTTTTACTTCGGAGTGACTTGACACATTGGATGAGTGTGCTGGTGGCTCTCACTTCATGATTTTTTTCCCTTTAATACATTTTTTATTTCCTACTCACTTGGAAGGACTAAGGCCCTTTCTTTAGAATAGAATTTCCACAACAGTCACTAATATTTCCTCCTTGTTGGAAATTCCGACACATTGTTAAAGTTAAGAAAAAGAAGAATAACCTGATAACGCCGACCTTTGTAAAATTATACACAATTCTAAAGAATGTAAACTGGTTTCAGTGAACTTCTAATTAGAGCTGTGGACCTCTCAGTCGAGATGAAAAGTGGATGTGATAGTTAAGGCAGTTTTGAGCATCACAACAGGAAAGTTCCAATATTCAGATTTTGGCCACAAATTTTGTGTTGAGCTTTTTCTCTCCAAACATGTATGAGCAGATGAAACAGTTAACACCCCCTCCCCACCCCCACCCCCCCAAAAAAAATAAAAAATTGAAAAGTAAACCTGGGGTTAAATGGTTGATCCATCCAGCGGTAAAAAAGTAAATCCAGTATGACTATCAAGACTTGAAAACCAATGTCTGTTCGCCATGAAACATACACACAAAAAACAAAACAAAAAAATAGACAAAAGTGCATGCACAATTGTGTCATTCATTTGTTTCGGGCTTGTTTCCTTTAAATAATACTTAAACAGGACATAATTTCACGGCACACTTTAAAATGCCACTTACAAATAATAAAAAAATTGTATTACTCTTCTGATTAGGTATCATAATTCATATAGCAGGAATAGGGCTGCATTAGAACAGGTATCTCTACATTTGATAGTCAGTAAGCCCATAACAGTTTAGCTGAAATATCATATTGCCTCAACAACTCATTGGCGCTTGTCGATCTGCTCTCCTCTACTTTCTTTCAGCTTGCATTTGTTCACAGCTTTTACTTCACATGTCTGGTTTGTGAGCGGAATTCTATAATGATTATGAGAAACAGGTACGGCGTTGCAGCTGTTTGGCGGAACCACCCCAACTGGGGGGAGGTGGGGGGGGCAGCCTGGGGCTCCCACCTTCCTCCCCCTCCTCGCCTGGTTCTCCCAGAGGAGCGGCCGTGGCGATGGTGATTATGTCACCACTTAGTGAACTAACTGACACTGATGGGTTTGAAATGCACTCGGCGTCCCAGCGGGCCCCTGCCCTCCTCGCCCCCCCCCCATCCCCCGCCCTTCCGCGGGTCTGTCGGGCCCCTCTGTGCTAGGTGTTGGGTTACCCCAGAGTGACGGCAAGGCCAAGTTCAACAGCGCAGCCAGCCAGCGGCTCTCTGAGGAGACTGTTTTGCCCGTTTGGAGGATGGATGGGTGGGTGGGTGGGTGGGGCGGCAGCAATACGGGGGGCTCTTCTGACTCACTTCTGGTCCCCTTCTGGTGTACCGTTGCCCCCCTGCGATGACCTCTTCTCCTATTCCTCCTTTTCACCAGCCCATCTCGCTAAAGTCGACCCCAGAGATGCGCTATGAGTTGTTTTTTTTCCTTTCAAATACCACCAAATATATCCCCGGCACATATGTGAACGGCAACTAAATTGTGGGTAAGCTAAGTGAATTTAATCTCCACTAATAGTGATGAAAAGCTTTGCTATTAGCTGGTTGGCTGGAATGTTGTGTAACCCCCCTCCGAGCAACACCATACAAAGATGCTCAAAAAAACTTTTGAGATTAATTATTTTCCATCAGTTGTAAAAGAAGCTAATGTTTCTTGTTCTGTCCTTTTATTAGTAGATTAACAATACTACTTGCGCATGTTGAATGCCAGTAAAAGACTGAGAGAAAAGTAAAAGAAACCTGAGAGTGGACCTAAATCTTTGCCATTTTGCGCCATTACAATGTAAAGACACTGCTACCCACTAGGAAGGTACTACGCAGACTGGGAAAAAGGTTGTAAAACACTTAGGATAAAAAAAAATAAGTGTTTACAACACAAGATCCAAAACGGGGAAATAAAGAATAAAGCAGATAAATGTTCAGTGTATAGAGTGAAATTAACCTACGAATGAAATGGTCAATTTTTGGCTTGAAAACACATAAAAGCTCCCATTTGATTTGAAACCCCCCCTTTGGATTTTTGTTTCTAATACCAAAGCGCATGTTCTTTTACACAAATGGGTCAAATTTGCCTGCTATGTTTTCATAGGCTGATAAATACTTCAGATGTTTTTAGCAACAGTAATAAAAACCTTGTGATCAATTAACCCATACAGACCATGCCGCAACTGCTACATGAAATGTTTTCGTATCGCATTTGCATTTTTAGTCGGGTGTTTAATGACTTTAAAAGGATCAATATGACAGTACAAAGTCGGTCACAAACAGAAGTCGAGGATTCAGCCATGTTTTTGTCTCACTATGAGAAACAAAATGTTTGAGTAGATGCTGAGAGCGCACATTCATCAAGGGAAATGCGCTTTGTGGTTTACAAGTGGCTGGCGAGATTGTACATCCAGTTAACAGAAATTGCCAGCCAGCCAGAATATTTCGAGCCAACAGATTCTGAGAGAAGATTCAGCTCAGTTTCCTGAAAAGTGTCGAGCGCCACATCGCAGAAATGATAAAAAACGGTTTTGGTGCCGCGGGGCAAAAGGCACATTTTGCAATAACAGCAAAGTACGCGGGCATGATTAAAACTAAGTATAAACTAAAAATGAATGTTGTTAGATAAAAAAAACAAGTTGTGATGCCAAGAAACCCAACCACATTGTCACAACTAATCCAAACATGAGCAAGCTATGCTATATATGTATCCACTTTATGATTATGCATTTGCAGATAGAGTAGATGAACACACTCAAAACTGCAAAATAGCAAGGTCTTTTTTCTAAACGGTCTTAAAATCTGAATTCTAAACACATCATCTGTTTTGTTAAGGATCTGATTATGAGCAATAATCCAGCTATTACTGAACCATACTCAACCTCAAGTAGATAACTGCCACAGTGTCTTCATATAGACTAGATATTCAAATCAAACAGCATTGCAGCTAGAATGCACTTCACTAACAGGAATCATTTAAAATTGGATTCTCAAACTATAGCACAGAAAATGACCAACAAGCTATCTTGCAATTGACCCTGAGATGAAAACATGACATTGGCCAGTGTTGGTTTATCTTGAAAAATGAGGAACCCTTTTCCGGTGCCCATGTTAACCTAATGTTTTTCTCGGTTTCAGTTATTGACTCTTTTCTGATGCATTGAGTACTAATAGAAACGAGAGCTGTTGCAGCCTCTGAGAAGCACCGGGGCGACAAAAGGGTGGCCAAATGGCATCGTCTCATATTATTGTCAATTTCCATTAACCATTAGAAGATTGTGACGTTCCAATTATGAAGTCAGTCTTCGCCCTCCTGTCCTACACCCCCCCAGAACTCCCCTCTCGCCTCGTCGTATGTTACTATGGAGAGACATATGTGTTTAGTCTATTAAAAGAGACAGCCGGCATGCTTTGGGGAGGTGACCCTGGGGCTGGATGACAGCTTCAGTTACACTAACACATGAGCTCTCTCAGAATCTCCCCCAACCTCCGAAAAACACGCACTCAAACCCCTAAGAAACGCCGACCGTGCTCTCGTCCCTTCACCTCCTCGGCCTTGTACCTTGAACTACTGACCTCCCATCTTGCCTGACCTGGCAATGGAGCGCCAGCATGTGTGTTATTTTTCAGCTGGTTAAAGGGCTGCGAGAGAGGGAGCTAAATTGAAAATTAAACCACCGAAGAGGCAGCTATGCTGATGGTCACGTCGATAGGTGTCAATGGCTCCTGCCTCTTTGCTCTTTGCTTTCGCAAACGTCAGCTCTTACTGTGTTGCTGATCTAATTACATTTAGGAAATGATATAATAACTGTATCCACCTGTGGCAGTTCACATCGTACTAATCTCTTCATTTGGATGTCTGAGCCCAGGTCTGCAGATAGCGGCATGCACACCGAACCTGACCTCTGCTGCTCCTTTCTTAAGGGAAGTCTTTCATAACACTTAGAAAATGCCATATAAACAGTTAAAATCAGCTGGGATGGGTAACCTATGCATGTTACTTAAAGGGAAGTCTCAAATATCTTTGTTTCAAACCCGGTTCACAAGGGATAACAGCATTTGTAACACCCAAAGTGCTACTAGTTCTACTTCGCATCTTTACATTACATCCTTCTTATGCTAGGACTAACAAGAAAGCTAGAATTAGCCCTGTTAGAGTAAGTTTCTGACTATTCTTGAAATTCACAAGGGACACTGTATTGTAGAACTGGACTGGAGGATTGTAATGCCATCCATTTTTTTGGTAATTCATAAAGAGATGAGGTTGACATGTGTTTAGCCTGGTGATTTACCATCAAGATCCTTGCAAGGTAATGCTAGTTAGCCAAAGTGACACGTGACAGTTTAGGTCATTAAAAAAAATCAGCTTTGTGTAGAAAATCAAGGTATTAATATCTCAAAAAAGCAAGGTCAATTTAGTAACCAACCACTGTATAATTGCTTATATTGGTGGCTTTATAAGATACAGAAAACGTCAAGTAGCTAACTTAGATTGATGAACTGAACAAATACATTTTAATTGACTATTGATTGATTTCATGTCCTTATTAATGAATTGTTACTTTGTTACTTTGTAAGAGCATGTGCTGGCTTTATTACTGACACGTTTTGTCAATTAAAAACTGTCAGACTGTCCGGAATTTAAGTGAAATGCTAATATTTGTTGGAATATTTTTTTTTCCGAATATGTTTCTTTGACCTAATCATCTAAAACTGAAATCTAAACAGCTATCATAGCAAAGATTCAGTGTTATTTGTTAAATCATGCTAATTATTGCTAAATCATGCTTTTATAAACGCACATACAACATCTATAAAAGCAAATAAATATTGGATTTGTTGTGTACAAGGTACCAGAAGCCAAAATTATGTTAATCATTTATTTATATGTATTTGGTCTTTAGTGTATAGAAATGTTTACAAGGTTAATCATTCAAAATTATATTTTCTTTCAGTACGCTTCATTCAATGGCACATTACAATGAAAAAGTATAGGGGGTGGGGGTGGGATATGTAATTTTGATAAATTTGATAAATGCGTTAGGGTAGGTTTGTGTGGTTTGATAACGGAGTTGAGCACCAGTGACCACATTAGGTGCAAAGCAAGATTCAGATAGCTTGCCCAAGCACACATTCACATACGTACTGTGAAAGCAATATCCCCTGATGACACATAAAGTCAATACTAATTAAAAAGTTTTTTTTTTTTTTTTTTAAAAGTCCCTCCCCAGTGAGCCATCATCTACATATGTAATACTGCTTCTCACGTCCGGCATAAATATTAGTCTTCGTCTTGACAACACATTACCCACTTTAAGCTGGAGGTTAAACCCCTGTGAGTCTGTGCCAGAAATGACACATAGCATGATGAAAAGAGGCAGAATGGGAGGAAAAAAAAAGAGGAATGACAACAATGTGAACGAGAGAAAGAAGGGTCATGATGGATCCACTTTGCGGAGACGTCATGGATTTCTAGGGTCTTCAAGCGCAAGGGGATCTGAGGGCTTAGCGTTTCCTTAAGGCTGAGGCCTAGGTTTTGACTGTGAGAGAGGAGACCAATTAGGCCATTAATGTGAGTGCTGACGGGCGGATTACTCCCTCAGCTCTGCTGCCCTTTAGAAAAAGAAAAAAAAGAAAAAAACGAAAAACCCTAAAAGACAGGCATTAATAACAATAAGACTGGTAATAACCAGGGTCTTAAAGGGACAGCTGTACCCTGACATAGAGTTTGTCCGAGTTTTTGCATCTCAAACTTAGCGTACAGTGTAATTTCTCACTGGTTTTGACGTCACGGCCTAATGTCCTTCACAGCTGGCTTCGTACGTTTGAAGCTGCCAAGGAGGCTTTTTTGTGCACTTCCTGGGCCCTTTGTTTGAACTCTGGACTCTGGACTCTCAGACTATTGTTCGATCACGAAGGAAGCATTGTGTTTTTCAATCAGCGAGCGGTACCTTGAAGTTTCAAGGTGAACGGAATCCACAGATGACCCAATCACACACCTAGAGCCAATGCTCCCATGCACACCCAGACACGGATACAATGCGAATTCACACGTGCAGACACCGTGTCCTCGCATTGCGAACTTTACTACATCCTCTCTGTTTTCCAGTACTTTCAGGTTTAAAGTTACAGGCCAAGAGTCAGAGGTGAGGAGTTAGGGCAGCACGCTTATAATCATCACGCAGGTGCTCCATTGAGCTATGCTCAGCTGCAGGACAGAAGCGTCTACCCTTAAGAACACAGATCGACAAACGCGTACACTTACAAATAAAGGCATTCACATGCTCCCGCGGTCGTGACCACTCTTCGGATCCCATGTAGTTGAAGTATTTTCTTACCGGGCTGCGAATGGGAGCGGGGAATCTGAGCAGTGCTGCCATCCCGGAGACAAAAGGAAGGGTGGGAAGATTGGCCCCCGGGGCCCAGGCTAAGGAAGCTCCAGGTTTTGGCTTGTGGACCTCAGGGTCGTAGAGGAAACAGCCAGGTGTTCCAACAGGAGGGAGTTTGTGGAACAATCGTAGCAAGACTCGTAATGGATTGGGTAAAAGAGGTATAGTTAGCTCGCTCGAGTCCTGCCGGATAAAGCAGCGCATTGAAAGGTTTTTCCTTATTCTTCAAATGGATTGTAGGCCAACTTGATGAGTACATTCAATCTCCAGCCTACTTTCCTGAAAGTCAGCATTGTTTCCTTGTCATTCTCTTAATTAGCAGTTCAGCCACCTTTAGTATCTCACAAGTGGGCCACAAAATTTCCACCAAAAAGCTTTTCCATAAAACCAAAAGGTCAAAAAGTTTGTAACGCAGTTTTGAGACGCTGGAGGAAATCAAAATCTGCAACTTTTCTGCAGTCTTCGGCAGGTTATAAAACCCATGTCCCCTTTCCTGACAGGTTCCTCCACAAACTTCAAGCTGAAGTAACACGAGAGTGCGATGCACAAAGCTCAATTCATGATGTGCTGGTGGCTGGAGAGGACGGATGGAGGCAGCCACAACACCTGCACAACTCATGTGGCCTTGCACTGTACCGCTACCTGACACAAAGATACACACACACACACACACACACAGAGTCTTGATATGCAGTACAAGACGAGGAGTTTCAAGGCCGAAAAGGAGAGAAACGCAAGCCTACAGCTGTTGTTGACCTAACTTGAAGCCCCAAAAGAGTGGCGTTCACTATAAACACTTTGGTTTATTAGAAATACTGTATTTTTTAAAAAACGTACATAAAAACTGTTGACTACCACAGTCTCTCCCTTTTGTTTCCAGGTGTTACACTTTTTATTGAGGTCTGCTGAAATGCAAATGTTGTTGACACAGTAACCCGGGTTATCCCTATTAATGAGCTGAGTCATAAAAACAAGTTCTAATTTAAATCAGTTCTATATTTCAGAATCAGTGGGTGCAAAATGACTGATAAAAGTGTGGATAAAATGCACGTTTGGTCATTCTGCTGGAGTTTTGTTTCAGTATTGCTGCACTCAATTTTTGTCTTATTTTTTCAACACACAATTCAAATCAGATAAATAAACTAGAGAAATTCTGAACATTGTCCCAAGCTGTGTAACAAACAAAATACAGGTAAGAATTTTATTTGCTTTAAAAATTTCCACAGATACATAATTTACTATATGTTGTGACACAACACAAACCACACCAAAAGGGCACAATTCGATTTTCCTTTTTTATTCTTTCTTATATCAATGAGTTTGAAAAATAAAGCTTTTTTTTATATCAATCTTCTAATTTGTGTCATTTTTTAATTGTATTTTTGTGAAACTTTGGAATCTACTTGTCTAAATGTTCTAAGCTTTTCAAGTTAATGGAGAAAACAATGATTACAGGAGTTTTTTTTTTTTTTAGCAATTTATGACTTATACTTCCTTTCCAGGGTGGTACCAATCCCTGATTACTCTTGCAGTTTGGCACACTTATACAAAGTTGAAATAAAGTTTTTACTGGTGTTCTGCAGTGTCCCAATCCCCTTCAGCCAACACCTGGCTCTGCTAGCGTGTCATATCATGACTAATCGTATCAAGTTAATCACTTCCAGATCAGATCAGAACATCTACACTGACCCCCGTATGGCCCTTCGACCTGAACAGGGAACCCTCACATGGGATCAAGACCATAAACTTATCTTCCCCCAAAACCAGACTCCACCCTTACTGTGTCTTGTAGAAACACGGTTATACTCTGCCGTTTGTTTTTGGTTCTAAAACACACTAATTATAGAAAACAAGACGTTTTCCTCCGACTGTGACTTGCCATCTGGTCTCAGACCTGAACTTTTTTTTCCCCAAATGTGAGGTTGGATTCTTAAATCTCTTCAATCTATTTGCGGGTGTATGAGCTGAAAGCTTCGGAGATGTGTTGTCTAATTTAGTCTTTTCCACGTCACCTTGCAGCATTCCTGAATTGTATCCACACTTTCAGCCCCTGCTTGGAACCTACAGCTCACATTTGTGAGTGTATTTCCTTCTTTTCGTCTGATCTTTTTAAAATACTTTCCCACCAGATCCAGCTTAGATGATTCCACAGACACATGCTTCAAGACAAACATGCAACCAAACGTTTGTTAGTGTTACATCAAATTTTTACATTTAATATTTTACTTTTTAATTTTCCATGACAATTAAAGTATGTTGAAAATTATTACACTATTTATTTGCAAAATTTAGAGAGATTTAAAAAAAAATCTTATTGCACTTTTTCCCACAAAATATTTAAAAATATTTCACCTACAGAGCCTTTGACCACATTATTGTTTATAATATAGTAGAGACAATGAAGTGTTTGGGCAATCATAGTGATATTTGGCTTCAGGCAACTTTTACCATGTTTTTCAGACTTTCTCTGGCTTGCAATAGATGGGGATCTCTCAAGGTTAAGCGGCGTGAACTTGAAAGTTTAATAAATATTCTGTCTCTTCGGTCCTTGTTCAAACAATCAGAAGTCACAGGCGCCTCTAACACGCTGACTAGCACACGCGAGTGCATGGCAAAACTTTCCAGGCTTTGCCGTTTCGACAATTAGTAATGTTTTTGAAAAGCACTCGGCGAAATGACTCCAGGTTAAGCTTTCACCAAAACACTATTGCTCAGATCTCTAAAAAGAACCTACTCTGGAGCTCAGGTGGAATGTTTTACGGTGCAGAAATCTGTTCATATCCTGCATCCTCATAATAAAAGTCTGCATTAAAAGTTTAAAAATGTTTTACGGTGCAGAAATCTGTTCATATTCTGCATCCTCACAATAAAAGTCTGCATTAAAAGTTTAAATATGGAAGTTTTAAAGGCTGTACAATTTTAGAAACAATCCCGTCGACTAATAGGGTCAAAGTAAAGGCTCAAGTCATAAATTATGTTTTAAGGGGGGTTATGTAAATAACACTTTTGAGTGTTAAACAATAAGTGGATTGCTTATAATTTAAGCCTGCATTGCAGTAAGCAACACAAGGGCTGTGGAAAAAGAAAGAGATTATTTTGTAAAGATGCTTATTCTTAATCACCATAACCCCAACAACCTCTGGATATTAACCTTATCAACAGTATTTAGATATACCTCAAAAAGGGACATATAATTGAATAATTAAATTAGAAGCCCTCTTCAAGTAAACCAAAAACTGAATTCAACACATTTTTTCCAAAAAAAGTTGTTGGGAAAGGATTTGATGCCTTTTGGAAGTCAGGGTCTGTTACACACGCTTAACATTTCACTGTAAAATGTGTGCTCCAGCTTTTACGCGACACTGTTCTCATTCCATAAAAATCCTTGGGCGTTAATCACAATGCAAAAATTGGAATAAAGTGGCGTTTGTGTTTCTGATTAAAAGCTAAGATTTAATCTCAACTTAAACGAACGCTAAAACCGACACAATGCGGTCAGCTGATCTTGGCCGGCCGTACCTAAGAGGTCCGCGGACAGACCCTGCCAAAACAAACACAACACAGGCCACTTTCATTTAAGACCCAAAAAGCACTGCGGCTCTGCCTCCCTTTATTCCACTTTCTCTATTCCCAGCCCCCTTCCCCACCACCCCTTTTGCTCACTGTCCCAGTCTGTGAGGAGAGGATTGGTGGGGAGAGGGTCAGGCGGAGGTTACTCAAATACAGTGAGCTTAGCCTCTCCATACTGTCCATTAACTATCAAAACACATGTGAGAGCGCTGGCCAGGATGAGAGCGCCCTGTTCTGGCTGCCATTGTTTTTCTACCTGTGTTAACTTTTGGTTCCAGTATAAATAAGCTTAAAACAAAGTCGAGTAAGCAGTAGGTGCTTTTCCAATAACACCCTCAAACTCTGACGGATCTATACGCTTCGTGTTATCGACATGATTTGGTAGCTTTACAGGGGCAGTTTTCCATTGAGCGTCCTTTAGTAGAAACAGTTACTTATTATCAGCATTACATGTTGTGTATTTAAAACATCAAGGCAATCATTTTAAATAATGTCTATATAGCTGTTTAAATCGTTTCTGATTAAAATAATTTCATTTGAATGGCTCCAGCTCAGCAAAAGGCTGCATTTTTCTCAAGAGCCATTAGTTTTTTGTTTTTTGTTTTTTTTCCCCTGAAAGCTCATTCCCATTTTATAATGTACTGGGCTTGCCCATGTAAAGCAATCCAGAATGAATACCTTGCATCCATTTAAAGGTCAAGATCATGTTTACGTAAACTGCAGTGACAAAATAAAAATAGGAATTTGTGGCATGTGGATAAATAATACCCAAAGTTTCGCTAAAAGTTGGTAGCGTAGGCTTTGTTATGTATGATAACGGTTAACAGAAGATGAGTGTTGGAAAACAAATCTAAAATAACGGAAAACTATTTGTCCATAAATTAAATTAATTAAAAAAAGTCGTGCTAACTAGGGTCACTCAGTTTTCTTTAAAAAAAGGAAAACTTCTGTGTTTAAAAATAAGAAGAGATAGCAAGTACTTATCTTACATCTATCTCCCTAATGTTCATCAAAATGCAACATTTCTCGACAGGATCTTTTCAAAGACTCAGACATGTTTGTGTATGTATGTGTGTAGTAAAAGCAAAATTATTGGATTTACAAAAACACTTAAAGCTTCCACACATCAGAACAATAACCTATTACGCAATCTGACAGGAATAAACCCCCATATCTACCTATTTTCTCAGTGATATAAACAGGGCTTATGCTGTTGGTCGTTCGTTCATGCATCTTTTCCCAACCAGTCCAATTCCACAGTTTCCTTGATCAAATAATTTGTTCAACCTTTTCACGATCAAAGCGAATTAGGCCCAACAGTTAAACTATATAGGGTCACTTCCCTCACTGAAACTTAACAGGGTCAGGATGCGGATGCATGAGGACAACGTGGGCTGTGTGAAGAGATGGAACTAACATATTAACTCGTGAGATATATGTGATTATCCATCCCTTTCTGACCTTCGACCCCAACAACCATAACATGTTGCAAATGGCCACCATTTGTCTCCATGAATGAACTAATGGAGGTGCGCGGGGAGCGGTCACTGGCGGGGTTTTATCGGTAATATTCAATTTCTCCTTTGAGTGCTTTAGGGGTTTCAACACCGCGCTCTTTAAACACATAACGAATGGCACAAAATGTCAGATCTGGCCCCGTCCGTCTTTATCCGAGCCCTCTAAAGTTCCCTTTTTTCTCTGCGCGCAGACAGACATGCCGTGCTCCCTCCGCTGTCCCCACTTCCGATCTCTCTAATGTTTTTCAGTCATAATAAATCTGGCCCTGACTTTCTAAAGCAAACAATGCTGTGGGGACCGAGTCCTCCAATAACACTTTGTCAGTTCCAATCAGGCCTGAAATATGACTCAACTGTCTGTGCCTCCCCATGCTTAAAGTACTCCCCTCCACCCACCATTTCCTCTCTCTAGCTTTTTTTTCCCTCCCTATGCTTTTCTTTATTTAGGCCGAGTAGTCTCTTACAGCCCTTTGCCTGAGCCACTCAGTCTCTTTCCCAATGTGATTACCAACTCCAGGCTGAATTGGTATTGTTTTGATAAACGTATGCTCGTAAAAAAAACAGGGAAAATGTCGGAGCGCCGAGTTCTGAAAGCATGGGAAATATTATTCCGCCACAAAAGCAATTTAGAAAAACTGCCCACAAGTTCTTGGATCCAGGCTTCAGATTCACGTTTGAAGGTGTTATTTGGGACTGATGCCCCCCCCCTTCCCCATAAAAAAAAAAAACAGCTTCCGCAAAGTTGGAAGAAAGCTCTAAAACAAACAGATTCCATTTGCATGTAGCCTGCATCCATGTAAAATGCATCCATGACAAAAGTCCGACAGCTGAAAACACATCCCGTGGCGATTTCATTTCTTTTTTCAGTTATAGGGTGGAAAAGTGCACGCACATCTCTCCGAGACTTTTGTGTAATCTCTACTCCTCAGAGTTGCCACAATGTCAGCACAAAACTACTGCGAAATGCAGTGACTGGTTGGAAAAAACTGAACGGATGACATTTCAAAGCCCATGCTTTTGTCAATGGTTGGGAATAAATCGGGAGTCATATTGTAAATAATTGAATTAATTAATTAATGGATTTACATTAAAAAAGTAGGAGTTAAACAGTAACCACCCAAAAAAACATATACATATTAATATGTATAAGCTCAACATGTCCACCTGTTAATTTGAACATGAAGAGATAAATGTTGTCCATTTCCCCTTATTTTCAATATGATGGTTATGCACAAACAAAAATGGAGCTGAAACATGTGCAAACAAAAATGGAAATAAAGCACAAGCAAAAAAAAATTTCTAGGAAACTTTAAAGTCAGGATTTGGTTTGGAACTCTTCATTCTTTAACACAGCATCACAAACTTGATAAATTGTGTTTGAAGGACGTTCCAAAAAGTAATATTTGGTAATCAATTAAATATTGTCTACCTCTCTGTTCTGTTCTCTATCAAGATGATCCCTCACTCCTTCAGTAATGCAAAGGTCTGGACTCTGGGGAGGGTTAATCTTTTCTTTAGACCTGTTGCAGCTCATTTTTGTTTAATTCTTTTGTCATTTGCCCTATCACAGCCATTCTTCCATTCGGACTAATTTTGATGGGGCCTCCAATAATCTATGCCTGCTACTTATTATTTTGTTTCCCAATATCCAGATTAATTCTCTTTATTCTAGGATACACTGTAAAAGATCCTAAGATTTGCCAAGTTTTCAGCTAGTGGCCCTTTACGAGTCACCTTTTAGGTATTTTCTTTTAGGCAAACCATTATTTTGGGCATTTGCTGGAGATACAGTCATCCATTTTCCTTGATGTCGTCCACCTTTGTAGCTACGGCCGAATGGGTCGATCCTGTATTTTTATTTGTTAAACTTTTTATGTTTTGGCCCCACGGCCTATGCTAATCAGAGCCGGCGCACACCGCTCCATTCCAACCCCTCAAACCCCACACGGAGACTCAGGGAAGCCATCAGTAGTGATGCCCCGTCGACCGCAGACTGAGCATGTTCCCTTCACACATGATTAATTCTACTGAGAATCGAGGGGTTTGGGGGGTGGGGGGGCACCCCAAAGAGAGAACTGCCCCAACTTCAAAGTCTCGGCAAGAAAAAGAGTCGCCGTGTGTAAAACTCCCTCACACACACATATTGAAAACTTAATATAACACAGGCTAGACTACCTTTGTAAATACACACATTCATTCGTATAAACAGACCTAGATTACTTCAAGGAAAGTTTACCTGACATTATCGGTGAATGATTGACTGGGGCTGATCGAGACCAACCCTGCTCAATATTTTTTAGATCAGCATTTAAAAATATACACCAAACTAAACACAGTGAAACTTCAAATGAATTCCATGATTTTTCTTTCCATTGTACCTCTACCTGAATAGGTACATTTCTTTAAAAGTTATTCATTTGAAAATGCAAATCATGTCGTCCTGCCAACAATAACTGGGATTCAAAGTATTTCAAAACTGTTTGCTACCAAGGTCGAAAAGAGAGTTGAAGTAGGTTAAAAAAAAAACAAATTTAACAAATGGTGGGAGTGAAACTAGCAAATCCAAGCATCTTCAAACTGATTCATAAAACAAAAACATTGTCATCTTATGGTCCAAAGCCAGAGAAATTAGAAATTTCCTTTCTAGGCTGGTTTAAATCAACACACTGCTGCAGCTGGGTTCATAGGCCTTAACCATTTTTAGATTTCTCAGTAGAGATGAGGAAATAAATACAACTATAAACAATGGCTGGCATAGCCAAAAAGCCACATAGTCACATTGAATATGACTTTGTTCAAAAATCACTTGAATGACAATGGATGATGCCTTATTGCATTCATGAAAATTTGTCAGTTTTTCTTCCAGTTAACTGTTGGACCATGCATGTATCAAATAACAGAAGAATATCTTCAGTTAGAATGCAGTTGCGGTGCAGTTAAAACAACATTTGCAGTACAAGATCAACTTGATGTCCTTTTTTGCTCACACTTTATAGGCTGTGTTTGCATGTCCGTGATTAGTTTAACCCCAACGCTCATCTATAATGTTAAAATGTTATCTATATCCATCTGTAATGTATTCATTAGCCCACCCACTCAGTGTCACCCACAAGCTGTTCATGATCCATTATCATATTCTCGATGAATCTAGTCCAGTGTTTACACCCTGGTCTCCCTGAGTGGTCATTGTAAGACAAACCTATGATTACTCATGGCTCAGTATTGGCGAATATAAAGAAATACACCTTTTCAGAAGCATTACAACATTTTTATTCCACTGTGTAACAACAGAAACGTCTCTTCTTTGTGTCTTAATGTAGAAATATAGAAAGGGGCATGAAAGGGGCAGTCAACTCGCATTTCCTAGAAAGCTTCAACTCGTGTGTGTCTGTTCAGCATGGTTGTGGAATTTTGCCCCGAGGCACAGCAACTGATGGACCTCACATAAAATCCCCTTTGCGGAGACACAAAGGGAGAAAAAGGGAGAGAAGAAAAGACAAGTGGGACACCTCTACCTGACAAATGGCAGCAACATAATGTAACCTTCATGGCACTGTTTGAGCAAAAAACAATGGGTTTGTGTAAGTTGTATGGTCTGTGAGCCTGTGTCGCCTTCCTACTGTTACAAGCCCCTATCCAAACACAACTTGAACAGTTTTGGAAAGTTTCCGTTCGGCCTTTGCGATTATTATTTGGATGGATAGCCACAAAAATCGTTTGAGTGATCTAACCCACCCAAAAAAAGACCTCTTATCAAACTCATGAGTAGCAATAAACCTGTTTTTTCTTTGCATTTGTCTATCCCTGCGCTTAAATGCTGAGAATGTTTTATAAAAATAAAAACCCGGACACAACAAAAGTCACCCAGCACAGCACTTTCCTCACCTCCTCCACCTCTCTTGTGACATTCAAGCTAAACATTCAGATGCAGCCAATCGGGTTGGAGCACCATACTTCCTGGATTATGACACCCCACCCAGTTCTGGCAGAGAGCATGGTGCTTACATAACCTTTGACCCCCGCTAATGCATTAATTGAGGGGGAAGTATGCGTGGGTCCATTTATAGTGATGGAGAGTATTGGTAATTGCCCAGTGACCCAATTGTTCTTTTTCATCATTGTCACCAAGACCCTGACCTTCTGCTTTTTAAACCGATGCCATATTGTGTTGCTCTTCAGCTGCATGTGTGGCTTTTTCTTTCTCAATTTTTTTTCTTTAAAGAGTTGGCATCAGTAGTTGTTGGACCAAAACAAGGAATCATAAAGTTCAAAGTGTGATTCTTGAAACAAACTTAAACTTGTATGGACTAATATGGATTTGACATTTTTCTCAATATTTATCCAGAATAACTTTTTAAGTACTATTAAAAATACGAAAAGAAACACACATGGAAAGGGTGGTTAGATTCCATTTCATTCGAAATTCTCGCCTCTGTTCCTTAATCACTTAATCACTTTATTTTATGGTTTCTTATAGTGTGTATTTTACATTTATCTTAACAAAAAAAGTTCATGTTTATTAGACTGTAGATATATATGAACAAAGTAATGCTACAATGTTGATGCAATGACAAAAAAAAAGTCGGACACATTTTTAAAATCTTTTTGGCTGAAAAAAAATTGGATTTTTGAATAAAAAGATGCCAACATTGTGCTCTGTTGCACTGAGCTGAAAACTGCCTTTTCAACTCAGAATTTTCAAACCTGAGAATAACTTTTAGTTAACTTAAGTTAATTCATAGACACATTGTGGAACACCCCCTGCCCTCAGAATCAGGATCCTGAATCAGCCGTCTGAAGCCTGCAGACGTTAAATAGCTTGTCTCAGCACAAATTTTCCATCTCATCTCCAGCCTAAATTTGACCGTGTTGGCTGTTTTAGTTGAACTGCTGCGGGCGTGCACACAGTGGCCTGTGTAGGAATGTTTATGAGTTATGGCGAGGGCAGAAAACACGTGTCAATAGTGATTACCATTACGGAGTCCCAGAGAGCCTGTCGATCAATTAGACGTCAGCCTCCTTCCCACTCTTAGACATAGCAATAACAAACCTCCGCGGCAATTAATGACGGCTTTGTTTTCCTTTGCGCTGCGCACAAGGTTGACCACCGGTAACACTAACAACACCACCGGCCGCACAAAACAACCACACTCGAGCGCAACACTGTGAAGAAAGTGGAACCAGCGATTCAAGAAAGAAAAAGAAAGATGGAGTGCTTAATAAGTCGAGTTCATACCCAGATGAGTCATCAACGCGCACTCAGACCTGCATCACGTACTAAGCGGTGACTCAATCCTATCATGAGAGTTGGCAGAGTGGTCCCGTGAGGCCTACTCTTGAGGACAGCCCCCACGGGATCCAAAGTGCATTAAGAAATTAATGTTCACCCTGGGATCCCTCCAAAACCTCTGACTTGACCTGTGTATGTGTCTGCGTGTGTGTGGACGGAAAATGAGATTTAAAATGAGTCAGGAGGTTGACTATTGAGGTCAGTAATTGATAGGATGTATTTTTGACCCCCCCCCCCCCCCCCTCCTTTTACTTGGCGCCTTCTGTTGGCCAAAGACAACTGGCCCTAAATAGCAATCTAAAGCAAACACCCATGCCGTCATGATTCTTTCTCAAGTCAAAAATCTGCTGCAAAAAAACCTTCTGGTGGAGGAACATTAAGGTTTTATGTGCCTCCGAATCCGGATGTACCGAAAGATTGCAGCTTGGAAACAATACAAACAAAAAAACAGAATGCCTGGAACAGGAAGTTGACTCTCCGATATGATCTCTGGATTCTGGTTTGTAACAGACAAAATGGTAAAACTAATAATAATAATAATAACATCAATAATAATAATGGTTGTCAGTAATTTGTGGCACTAATCATTTGGGAAAAAAGAAACTGGATTGATTGCGTTGTTTTTGTTGGCTGCCCTACTGGGAATTTATGGGCCGCTGATTGTTGTTAATGGATATTTTTAAGAAAATAATGGCCGTGTTTGTTGACAGGGGCACGGAAGTGAGGCACTGTGTTTCACTGTGCTGACTGTACGTCATAAATTTAGCGAAAACTAACCTTGTATTCATTGATATATTTTTTTAAATTATTTTTATGTAAATTCCTAACCCAAGAAGATTAGACACAGCACCTGTATCTCTTCTAGACCTGAGAAAACATTTGCATAATTTCCTTTTTCAAGTCCAGTATTTTAAAAGAGGTGCAATCCTAAAAACATAAAAATATAAACCCAGCCTCTTTTCACAAGGGATATATATTTCAGATACATTTTTTCCACATGTTTATCTAAAATCAACTATTTTCTGTACCGAAACATACTTGTTTTTGCCCTCATGCCTCTTCTTGGAGTACCTGGTGAGGCCACAGGTAAGTCAACACACCCCACTGAACACACGGCTTCTTCTCCTTTCATCCACGTCTTTTTTTTATTTTCAGTACATGGCCAACATCCACCTACCCACATGTTTGCACAAACATCAACGTACAGGTTTTTACACTCCCACTGGGAAGCCGAGGCCCCCACAGAGGTGAAAGAGCGATCAAAATTAAAACTTACTACACATTTTTCCCTTACTTTTCTTTGCCCTATTACGGCTTCAGAAGTTGTTATATCATCTCAGAGAAAAAGTTCTGAGGTGCTTTTAGAAAATCTTACACTCCGAGTGTTGCAGAATTAAATACTTATTCATACAGGCACTGCTTAATCACATATAAACACACACACACACACACACACACACACACACACACACACACACACA
>JABUIW010044429.1:2205537-2223954 GCA_013363375.1 Menidia beryllina | reverse complement strand
GTATTTAGCTGAGTTGCTTTTGTTTGTGATTCCCCCACACACACACACACTCGTTCTCTTTATGTGTGTGCAGACATTCAGCAAATCTGATGCTCAGATTGCATAAAGAGAGGCACAAGAGTGTGTGTTGGAAGGGGTAAAGGGGAGATTAGGAACTAAAGCAACTCAGCTAAATAAAATTAAGTAAAGAAATGAAGAAAAAAAAAGCATTTATCACGGGCATGAAATTAAAATAATTCTTGCTCTCCCACTATATCCACATTTCTTATTACAGTCTGTGTATTCACTAGATTAAAAATTGCCGCTTGATTAATACACAAAACAAGATCAGATTTAATTAACATCAGATTTAATTGAGGCCCCCACAATTCTTTCCCCACATTCACAGTTCAGATAGATGATCGCAAGCCTCAATAATTAAACAAATGTAAATCTACCAGCGCCTTTCAAAAGAGAAGGAAACACACTGACGGGCATCCCATGCAAGCAAATCTCTTCATTTAAAACAAATATATTGAACTTATTATTATTCCTTTATATAGATTACAATTTTGAGCAGAAATAATTTGGGAATAATTTAATTAAAGAGATAATGTTTGAATAAAGAGCAGAATTCCTCTATATTCTGACCCCATTTGAATAGATTTGATGACTGTGGTGTGTTTAATTTGCTTGATTCTTCCAGCGGGTATTTGTGAATATTCAGACGAACCTTAATCTAGATTAGGAGCCATCAGAAAAGAGAGCTCATATCCTGTTTAATGAAATCATATTTGCTCACGCACAGCCCTGAAAAGCCTCTTAAAACTGCTCTATTTACATGGCTTCACACAGAGAAGCTGAAACACCACTTTAAGCGTCCCCTGTAATTTCCATCGGGCCGCGTGGAGACGGCAGGCTTTTTTCGGGCTGCTGGAGTTTCACTCGTGTCGAGATAGAGGTTGTCAGTCTTGTTTTATTTTGTCATTTCAGTGACGTGAGGGCCCCAGCTTCTTATTTCTTGTTTGCGCGAGTTGATATTCTGCTGGCGTTTAGTTGTGGTATCATGATCAAAACCGGATAGCATCCCCCGTTATCGCCGCGTTGTATTATTTTCTATGGGCCAATATTTTCGCTATTATCAATCCAATCTGGAGTATCTTCAAGGTGTGTACGTGTGTGTTTGCCTTCTGTTCTGCTCTGTGGGACCGGTAGGTTATAGGGAACCCAGGCCGCAGGGCTCCAATAAGTACGTAGTGCCACCATGTGTCCGGTGAGGGAACCGCACGCGCCGCCGGGAGCATTTCATCCCCGGCTTGTTTGCATGTTTGTTGCTGAGTTTGTCTACGTGTCGTATTGTGCGTTCCTTGGAAGCCAGATTAAGGAATGTGAGATGTCGGACTAGGCAGACAAAACAAGTCGGGCCCCTTGATGCGAAGAGGACCTCGGAGGATGTGGGTCCCGGGGAATGTCAGATCAGATGAAAAATGGCTGTTCAAAGCCATCGATTTATGCTTCATACAGTACGGACGGTTTTAATCTCATGATGATGATTAAGCTTTCGCCACAACTTCCCTTTCGAGGCAATTAGGCAACGTTTTGATTTTATTTTTCTCAATTTCGTGGGCCTGTTTGTCGGGATGGGCCACATCCTGGCGCCACGGGGATAAAAGCTTCACGCCTGGGCTGCGATTACCTGTGCGGGCGCCCTGTGTGGCTTGTTTATGAATCAGCTTTTTTTTGTTCCAATTTTCTCCTTCCACATGGCTTTTTTTTTCTTCTTTTCTTCCCCTGTATCGCCCAGAGATACGGAAGTAGGGAGATGTAGACAGGCAACGGTCAGCCACACCTTACCACGCACGCCTCACCTCACCTGGACTTGACCCGCAGGTTGTTTACACCCCCCGGTTCGTCTGCGTATAACGATAAAAACCTCGCGCCTGTGCGACTGTGGAATGAAAACAAGTCGGCGGCCCAGACAGAGAGGAGTCGGAGATGCAACGCAACGTATGCCGCCCCGACCTGCTGACCGGCAGGGGGGACTTTCAGTGACGCAAGATGGAAAATCTAATCTAAGGGTTCATTCAAGACACTGTACGCCATCACGCTTTGAATTAAAGTGATACACTTAGACGTATTTGCTCTCAAATGCTAAGTCTGATTTACTCATTTAAGAAAATAAAAAGTCTTGATGGATTTTATCACATCGTGGTGGCCAAAACATCAACGAGGATAAAGATAATTCAATTCATCCAGAAAACGTTTTTGTTGTCGCGTTTTCCGTGTTTTCTTTTTTTAATGATTTCTCCCAATTCCTGATGGGAAGAGGTAATTTTAAAAATGTACATGTCTTTACTGTAAAATTTTCAGATTCCCATGAAATATTTGATTTGTGATGGTTGTACAGAGGTTTATCTGAAGAAATTTACTTCATTTACAGCGAGAGGTCAACTTATATTGGACTTTTACAGGCAGATTTGTGTAAACTGTGCCAGAGCACAATCAGATTTAAAAACAAACGCGCAACTGATTCTGGAAATGAATGAATAATCATAAACAAAAGTCACACACGTTTATAGCTGCGATGGCAAAACTTCACACATAGACAGGACTTGTGTGAAATCTTGACTTGGATGTGTATCTCTTAGTGATAAAAACAACCTTAAAAATATTCAGAAACGTTCAAAAATTCAAGAATGTCTGCTGTTTGCAAACAAACTCTATATTTTTATTTATTTTATTGTTTAAAGGTAGATGTTTATTTGAAAATAAACACAGAATCCGTGTATTCCAACCATGCCTCAGAAGGACACGCTTGCAAAGATCACCTCAAAGACATCGAGTCACCTCAAAGACACCCCCCCCCCCCCCCCCTGTTTGCACAGGACGACCATCGAGCTGGAACACTCGACTATTCCAAGCGTGTTTTGCGTTCAAGAGTCGGGCTTTTGTTTGGTAGAGAGGGGTCTGTTGTCGGAGGGGGCTAACCTGTGAATGACGTGAGCCTAGTGGGCTTCGGTTGAAATATTTTCTAAGTTGTGACGAGGGGACGGAGCGGACGCGGCAGCCTCTTGTCTCTCCGCGGACCCCTGAAACGGGCAACCCCCAAACCGGCGGTTCAATTACCCATCATGCCCTTGACCTAGGAGGTCAGCGTGCTTTGGAGGATGAAGCTTTAGATGTCCAGAGAGGGAAATGGAAAGTGAAGGGGGGGGAAGGGGGGGGATGCTTGTGCAGGGGAGGAGGGATTGAGAGTTAGAAGGGGTGAGGTGGAGAGATGGATTGTGGGAGAGTGTGAGAGATGGAAGGCGAGGGATGGTGGTGCGTGCGTGTGTGTGTGTGTGTGTGTGTGTGTGTGTGAGAGAGAGAGAGGTGGAGTCAGAGCGAGCGAGGCCTCAGCCCTGCTCTCTCTTATCTCTCCAGCTTGGTGGAGTTTTAAATTATTCATTCCCTGCTGCTCCCGCCGACTTACACATCTCCATCACACGGCTGCCCGCATCCGCCCGGGGAACAGGCGGTCGCCACGGCAACCTTATCGCAGATCGCAGATTTCGGCTCCAGAAATGAAATAAAAGAGGAAATTGGCTGTATTAGCATAAGAGGAGTCAGCCCGGAGTTGAATACACACATCAACCCCCCCCACACCCCACCCCACCTCACCCCCCCAACTCCATCCTCCCCCCTCTACCCCCCAACCCAAAGCTCACAGCAACACCCCGCCCCTGCCTCCTCTCCTTATCAGTACTGTCTGATCGCTGCTCTCCCTTTCTATATATTTTTTTTCCTAACTCTACCCCCCCCCCCCCCCCCCCACCCTGCCACCACCAACTCCAAACCACGCTCCCCGCTCCCCTCCTCTCCACCGCCCTCGCCACGGCTCTTTGTTCCTCCTTGCGCTCGGGAGAAGAATGGCGCGAGCGGGTGGGAGAGAGAAAAATAGATGTGGTCGCCGTGACCTCTGACCTTTTCACGGGGAGTAAACAATAAGCAATAACCTGGGAGATGTGACTCCGGCAGCGCCTCAGCCACTGACTGACAGCACACTTTATTTCCTGTCCAACGGGGGGCCTATTTTCCTCTTCATCATTTTATTATTGGCGTTTTTTTTTTCTCTCTTATGCTTCGTCTTTTATTCTTTTTCTCGTGCCCCGGGATCCATCGTCTCTTTTTTTTTTTTTTTTTCTTTTTACAAGTATTGGTCAGTAGAACCTGAAAAAAAAGGCAAGGCCTGAGATATTTCTTTCTGGCTTTCCGGGGGAATGGACGTAACTTCTACACGGTGACAGGCCTTGCCACGGCGCAATCGTTCTTTGCAACAAAAAAAAAAAAAAAAAAGGAAGCCCTAGTTCACATTAACATCTTCTGTCAATACATAATCTCCTACGGCCATCAGCAGTCCTCCATCACTTTGAAGTCACAAAGGCCGGCGCACAATGAAAACTCTTTAAGAGGCGCCCATAAATGTGTTTTCCCCCCTTAGCATCCATTCTAGCGCCACTTAACCATTCACTAACAAGTCACACACACACACACACACCCGCCACTTTCCCCTTAGTTTCCCCCCTTCTCCACCCTGACTTCCCTAATTGAAGTTAAGCGGGTGAGAAATGGCCACCATGTCGCCCCCATATGGTTATAAATGTCAACATACTCTTCCACTTAGATTGACACTTCCCTGGGGAAGTGTGTGCCTATGAGAGCGTTTGTTATGGTAATGGCTTTCCCTCCCTCTCGCATCTTTTGTGCAAATCAGTCCGGGCCGCGCGGGGGCCAAAAAGGGACAGTGGCAGCCACCGCGCTCACCGGTGACGATTTCTACTATCGTCAACATCATTACGGCAACTTTGCTGAATGTTATTTTAAGACAGCTGTGTTTGCTTGTGGTCCCCCCCTCCACCACCACCCGCCCCCACCCTCCCAAACTGCGACATGAATGAAGGGATTAGCGTTAGCATTCAGTTTGTTCACCCAGCGTTCCAGCCTCCTCCCGACAAATTTTGCCTTCTCTCTTTTTGTGAGGATTTCAGCCCAGCCCCCGACCCCGAATTTCACTTTCTTCCGTGTCAAATTTCCGGTACCGTTTTCGGCTAAATGTGTGCCAACTGCAACCAAAATTTAGAAAGAAAAGAAAAGAAATTGATAGTGCAATTTCTATGATGTAAATTTTATTTTTTAATCACAGATTTAATGATGATGTTCATTCAAGTACACACAGGCACGTACACTGTATTATTACTCATGTACATCCATAATTTAAACAAACATAACACCCTAAATTCGAATTTCACACATAAACCATACCCACAGACAAAACGTAGAACTTTAGTTGGGTTTCACCACGTTCCTGTTAGTTTCATGTGCTATATAGTGTTTTTATTCAGCCTATATAAATAATCATTAAGCAGTGGTTAACAAAACACTCAGTTCCATTACTTGAGTAAGAGCACAGATGCTAAAAGTCAACTCAACTCAAGTAACACTTTGATTATTCAAAGTGCTTTGATATTTTCAGTGTTGGAATAAATAACAGTCCATTGTTATTGAGTGCAGTCGAGATCAATTTGGGTAAATTCCTGATACATAGGACATGACAATAACTCAAAATGTATGATAATAATAATAATTAAGCATCAGCCTTATAAAGCACTTTTATAGACACTCAAAGATGCTTTACAAAACTAGATGTATTATTCATTCACTTCTCTGTCACATTTGGTGTGGAAGCATAATTTTGTAGCTAAAAAGGTCCCTCCAGGACACCATAGTCACACTATCACAGTCATACATGGGCAGGTTGGATTCCGTATCTTGCCCAGGGGCACAGAAACTATGCAGCGGGGTGGGGATTTGAACCAGCGACCCCTTTGGATGCAGGACTAATACACACGAGAGGTGGCATTAAATAAATACATTAGAATAAATGTCTTATCAGCAGAAGTCAAAGGAAAGCTGGAACTTGAAATATTATACATACAGTTTTAACCGATATCATTTGAGACAAAACAAAAATCAAAGCAGCGCAAGTCTAACCCAGGATTCACGTCGGCATCATCACCTGTCTGAGCGCGTCCAGTGAACCTGTACGGTACATCGGTGAGTTTATTTTACGGCGTCCAAACTATATAAATAAAAACGAACGATGGAAGTAACGAGAATTTAGAGGAAGTTAGTGGAGTTAAAAGTGTGATTTGTTTCGTTAAAATGTAGTTAAGTGAACAAAAGTTAAGTACAATTTCCAAAAACCTTACTTAAGTATAGTCTTCAAGTAAATGTACTTTGTTACTGTCCACCTCTGCCAGTAAGTGATTAAAATGGGAAAATGCAACCCAATGAAAAAAGAGCAGGGGACTGAAAGCTCCTGGCAAATAGAAGAACCCCAAATGCAGGACCTGTTTGACTGGTAACTTCTGACCTATATGGTTTTTCTAAGGCTGTTGAAGGTGGGAAGAATCGAAAAAAAAAAGAAATCCCTCTTTCCACTCACAGGCTCTTTCACCTAATGTTTAAACAAAGGCATCACATGAATTATGATATCATCGTGAGATAAAAAGCTACACAGCTCCAGACTAACTTTCTACCACTTTTAGTGCTTTCACTCAAGGCTTAGGGTAATAAAGAAATAATTTGGAAGAAAGCAGACAGTTTACACAAAATACCAATACTGTGGATTGTAAAACTACAATCCTTCTCCCAAAGATGAATCACTTGATAATAATCTCTGCCTAAAAATAAAGCAGTTTACTTTTGTTAATGGCATACTTTGGAATTGTTAGTGATTCTAATACTTGTTGCATCAAGAAACAGATAGAATCTGTTTGACCTAATGGACCTGACACTGTAATTATTTTTTGTCATACATGTATCACAATGGGACAGCCAGAACCTTCATATAGTTCAGATAAACAAGAGAGTCTAGTTCTCAACAATTCACCAAGAAGGAACGCTATTTTGAGATGAGTATTGCACATGGGCTTGACATTGGTGACAGATGATTACAGAGAAGTCAGGAAGTCACCTGTTTTACCGTGGAAAAAAACACACTCGAGCGAAGAGCATTGTCTCAGGTTTCACCTTCCCGTCACCTACAACCCAGCCTTGACTCTGTTCTCCAGACGGTTTCACAACCGCTCGCATGTTGGATCTTGTGACTGAAACATGCTTGTCTAGGCAGGGCGAGCTGACAAGTGAGAACGACTTGCACAACCCACACTTTGGTCAGGTGGTCCCATTTCATGTGTGCAACCTTAACGGCCTGCTGTGTCTAAACGGCCCCCGAATTCTCCCCGCCGACGGCTTTAGATTTGAAGAAACGTGAAAGGTGAGAGGCAAAACATCTCCAAGAATTGAGAAGAATGTATCGAATTGCACCTGTTGAAGCTATTAGAAGTATCCATACAGGTTTTTACTTTCAAGATTTTTCAGTTATGCCGTTAAGATGTAATAAATACTAATAACTAATTAATGAATTGACATAATAATGTTTTAGACTGTAAAATTGACTCTTTTCAAAACTTTTTTTTTTCCCGAAAAATTGCAACCCTTTGTAGCCTGCAATATGTTAGGATGTATATAAACAATTTAGTAATATTTCTGCTCTTAAAGGACTTACTGCGGTGTTCCTGTCCACCAGATATAATGCATTTACTTTGTTGTGTTTCTTTTTATTTCACCTCCACAGTGGACGTATATCACATTAAGATGCGACAAGTTTTCCCTTTAAGATTGCAAGCTGATTCCACACTTTTTATAAGTGTCGTTAAAGACGCAATTTGTAAAAGAGGGGATTTTTCAAACTCATGCCTCCTCAAACTACAAAAAACAGAAAAAGCATATATGTAAATATATAAATATCTACATACACACACACACACACACACACACACACACACACACAAACAAACAACCTTAGATATACATAGATACATGAATAGATTTGAATTGGACATGACCACCTGTGGAAATTTCTCCCCCATCCCCCCCTGCATTATTTATGATGCTTCATTCTAAATAATCAGATGACCAGGCTTGCCTCAGGCTCAAATGAAGTGGGACAAAAGTTGCCACCAGAAACAGTTCAGGAAAATTCAAACCAGTTAAAGTCGTCAGAACTAGACCATCAACGCGAAAATAAACTGAAAATGTGTTTTTTCCAAGATGTGAAGGTGTTATTTTTCTTTAAATTTCCATTAGAACTTCCATATCTGCTTCAAATACAACACTAATCTCATGCTCAACTGACATTTGAAATGGCCCCTGCAAAAATGATAAGTGTTGGGTTTAAATGACGACAGAAACTTTCCAAATGACTGATTTAAATATCAATGCATGCTATGTAGATGTTCAACAACTCTGTCTTGATAGTGAATTATATTGATATAATTCAAGACCAAATTACACAGAGTTACAGCATTCACTGGTACAGAGTTCAGCATTAACCGACCAAACGTCTCAAGCCATTATAGTGCTTTATCGCATGCAGTAGGAAGCTGATCAGATGTCTAAGATCTGATGCATTTCTGCCACTCTAAGCACTCCCAACAGGCCCAGTGCTTGAAAGGAAAATGCCGAAAAAGTATATAGAGACAGGCTGGCAAAGCCTGGTCGATCTGAAACCATCCATCTCCGTTATCTGTGTACGAAGCCAAAATGAACAATCCGGCTGGCCGTACTGCCTGAGGGATCACTTTGGTTGGTTGTTTTCAAGTTCAAAAACAGAATTAGAAAATGTTGAGGGGGGGTACAAGAACCACAGCAGGCATTGTCACGTATTCATGTGAGTCCAAAACCGAGCTTTTGAACATAGAAAATGACAAAAACTCCGCTCCTTTCCCATGAAAAGATCCAAATGTCTATTCTACCCCCTTTTTGTTCAACTACTCATCTTTTTTTTTTTTTTATTTTATCGCTAGTGCCTTAATAGTGGAACACTCCTCTCTGCCTCTCAAAGCTTTATCTACCGAAAGGCTTCTTTTCCTCTCATCCTGCTCTCCAAATCCCAGAAACCCTCCTTCTGCGTTTTTCCCCACTTCATGGCATCGGGCTTGTTTATTTCCAAAGCTCTTAATCTGTTTTAAATGGTGAATACTTTAGAACAGGGAAGAAAAAGGCCTTAACATGAACACAGCCTAGGCTTCCCGCGCCATGCTGCTATCCTTGGTGGTCCTCTAAAGCTCCCTCGGTTTCTCCGTACGATTGAGGCTGGTATGGTTTGGAGGCTCATCGCAGCCTACATGTGATTTCACGTGGACTATAGAGACACTCAGCGCCTGTGGCTCTGTCCCTCCCACACACAGTCTGCTGGGGAGAGCTGCACCTCTTACAATCCGATGTGTAGGTTTTTTCCCTGAGAAGCGCCTGTAGTGATGAGAGCGCGTCTGTGTGTGGAGTGTGCGCTCGCTTGTAAAGTGCGCGTGTGCAATCTCGGTGCCAAGACCACACATCCGGTACAATTCCTGTGTAGCCGCGCACAGGAATACTCGGGGCGTCAGCCGGCGGTGGGGTAATGGTAAGTGACAGGGTGAGACGAGAGACAATGGTGATCCCTCACCGTTTTAAAAGGGATCGGTGCTGCCCCCCAACCCCCGCCCCGTTCCACAACCTGGTCCAACCCCTTCCATCCCACGCTTGTCCCTGCTCCCTGGCCCTGAGCAGATAACCGCAGTGGGACAGCGAGCGGAATGGGGGAACGAATCCCCGAGGTGCGTCCCGCAATGGTGGCTAGTGTGGGCATGGCGGGGCCCCGATACCCCCTTCTGGTTTGTGGGTATCGCCGTCACGCCGTGTCGCAGCCCCTCGGGCGGCCGAACCGTAAGAAGACACTCTTTTCTTGTCCGGCCGAACACTTTTGGTCACAGTGGATTTCAGCGCAGGCTGAGGAGCGGTGTACCGTCCCACACCATGTTGAAAGAGCAGTTCCATTTGGACATGCGGCGGTTAGTGGTGGGCTGGCGATATGGACATTGGAACAAAGGGGATTGAGATGCATGTCTACCAGAACTCGGGCTCTAAGTATGCCCGATTTGATGTTCCTTTCCTCCAGGCCAAAGCGAGTACTTTCACTGTCATATCAAGACGCCGCGCAGATGCAAGTCGTCAAATATAAGTTTACTCCATGGAAACTAAATGCTCCCACCTGATGTAGCTGCTGCTAGAGACTGCTTAAAGCATGTCAGAACAGTACTTACCAGTTCGATCCCCCCGGATTTGATCACTCTTCTCAAATGAAAGCAGACTAAATGAAAATTTTTTACTGTGAATCATGACCTAACCTTACAATTATAACGAGATCCCTTTGCCCATTGAATACTATAAGAGCCAAAGTTCAAAGCTAATATGATCATTCGCTAACAAGAGAGCAATGTCGAAAAATAAACAAAAACTAAACCTCAAGATGAACGGAGGGAACAACTCCCGCTGGGAAAACTTCCTTTTTCTATTTTGAGCTGTACTAAATTAATCTTTATTCAGATTTTTAGATCTCTAGTATGTGACAGGTATTATACGTATGACAGAATAGTGTTCATTTATAGAATAGAGTGTGTTTTTCGCTAGGGCCCAGTAGTCGCAAAACAAGTAAGCGGGGCTCATAAATCGTAGCGCTATCAGTGGCCCGGTCTCGGCCCCCCCTGTGTTCTTTCATTGAATGTTATTGTTGCTGGACGGCCCCTACGTAGATATTTCCTGGTAAGGAATCAAGATCAGAGCCAAGAGGGCTGGGGAGGGGAGATGAGGAGCGCAGAGGAGACGAGGAGGACAGGAAAAGAACAATGACGGATGGACATTGGCGGAGAGGGGAAGAAGAGGGGATAAGAGCTGGAGTGGGTGGCCACTGGCACTGCTTTAAAGCGGAGACAAAGAGCGAGTGGTGATATTGGACTTAATGTGAAAACTGGGGGTGTGAGGAGAGATGCGATGTGGATTTAGGATCATCCTACGATGGAGGATGGAGACAATCTGCCTATAGTTGGCTGCAGTTGGCCAGATGAAGGAGTTTTTTCACATTATATATATATAAATTTCCAGTTAGGATCATTTTCAGCCCTCCTGGATGGATGGATGGATGGATGGATACATTTGCTTTCAGACTGTGTAGGACTAAGACAATACAACAAGGAGAACTTATAAAGTCCTTGATAACGAAAAATGTTGTCAGTAATAAAACCATACTATTAGAAAGACTCATACAGTATGAAGGTTTGATGGTATAATAAGATTAAATGTACTTTACTGATCACAAGCAGTCAATTGTATAAAAAGGAAAATAATATTATATCCATTTGAGAGAACATAGACATGTACACATGAAAAAAAATTTTTTAGAAGGAAAAAAAACGGTGGAGGCGTCAAAATGACATGTCAGGTCATTGGGATTTGCAGTATTTGTTTAGTGATGGCTCTCTTGAAGACTTTGACTGGACCATTATAGCACTTTGAACTTTTTATTTTTCATGGTGTATTTTCTTCCAATTGTGTTTAGGGTCGTTGTTCTGTTGAAAAAAAAAACGTAGCCATCAGAAACATGGCGTCACAATTGGCTGAGGGACGGAGGAGCTCTGCTCAGTACTGAGACTTGTGCTAGGTTTTCTCCAAATATGATGCTATGTACTATGACCTGGCATCTTCACTTTAGACTTACCTGTTTAAAGTACTAATCTGCTCTACCATGTTCCATTAAGACAGAGAAGGCTTTCTCCAGCAACTCCTCTGATTGTAATATCACAAATTTGAACATCTTACAGGCTAACTGTAGGGTCTGATGTGTAATTCATGGATTTTTGTGCACAGCCTGATCTTGGTGTGATGCTTCTTGGAAGTATAATAGGATTTCTCCCCTCTTCTGTTGCATTTGAACTGAAACATTTAAAGTTAAACTGCCATATTTCCAGAATATTGTCATTTCTATGATGCAAAACATAGTTTTCTCTTTTCATTTCCAAACTCTGTGCATTAGGGGGCCTCTACTGCACGCTATTACATGTGTCTTGTTGTTTCAAATTTTTCTCTTTTTGCCATATAGAATGTTTTTTGTCTTCAAGAATAAAAATAAATGTTTTATTAAAATATAAATGCATGATCATATGACTTTTTTCTTTGAATCAAGTTTTTGTTGCATGTTCAATTGGAAATGCCCCATTTAAAATGACTGAGTATAAAAACATTGAGTTGAGTCTAAACGTGCATCTACAAGCAGGAAAGAAGGGATGAGTTGTAAGTGGGGCAACAGCTGAAATCAAATGATTCTTTATTTTTGACGAGAATTCGTCTGATCCTCTAATTCACGATTCTGTAAGTAAAGCTCGCCTCACAAAGCCTCCCTGTCTTTTTCCTTGGTACCTTTCCATTTGTGCAAAATGTAATGCATTTGTTAGCAAGTCCAAGTGTATCTAGGCGTGGGTGTGATTTGTTGGACTTCCTTGCAGCTTCCCTCTCCCTGGCTTTAATTGCTGTGGGGATCTCGGGGTGGCAGACAGAATGGACTCCAGAGATTGTGGTTCCAGCACTGCTTCCTAAACTGGCTTTTCTCCCCATGTGTCTGCTTGTGAAGCCCTCTCGAATTCCCCCATTTGCCACCCTCTCACCCCACACTTTGCTCTGGTAATGGAATGGAAAAGACAAGCCTTTCTCTGCATAGATAGGCACTTATTTCCAAGAGTAGGCCGGGCCGACTCTGTTACTCTTTAGTGGTGGGGTGTCAAGCATGTAGTAGTTGAGAATTGCTTTTAAAGAAAAAGTTCCTGCGTCGATCTCCTCAGTAGTTTTTCACTGCCATCAACAGCTTTGATTTTATCCCTTTCATGTCCACTTTTTTGTCTTTTCTTTCTAATCCAGTCTTTCTTCACTTGATTCCTTCCTTACATCTTTCTGTCCTCCTCACAAGTCCATACGTGTTCGTTTAATCGGGACCGGCTTCTTTTGAATCCTTCCCTTTTCCCAAAATTTCCTTTCCCTTTAACCTATCTTTTTTACAGACTTCATGTCCTCCCATTATTCTTTTCTCATTTCGTCTGACATTTTTTATCCCCTTTCTTTTTCCTGCTGGCGTCCTTTGCTCCTCTCCTAATCTCAGCAGAGCACAGGGAGCAGATAAGACTTATTTAGTGTTTGGAGTTTCCCCCTTCTATCCTACTGGCACCAGAACATCTCCTACAAGGCCAAAATAGATGAGGACAGCAGATACATAGCGGGAAGCTTTTTGTGCATGGCGGATGTGATCGCTCCCTGATGCCAAATGCAGACATACACACTCTCACGCCCTGGCACATACAGCAAGTGACATGTTCGATGACATGTTCATAGAAGATGTTATTACATTATTACAGTTGTTGTCTATGAAAGATCCATGACCCAAATCCACTATTTTTAAATCTAACATAGCTGTATCTATAATTTGCAATGCGTAAAACATGTTTCTTCTACAATTGAAAAAAGGAGTATGAGAAATGAACACATTAAAATGAAGGAAAATAAGTGATTATTACTATTTCATAACAGGCTATCATCAGAAATTAATGCTGAAAAAAAGAAGGCACACGGTGACAGGAGGACATCGAGCTCCTAGGTCAGAAACAGTCGGATAGATTTTAAAAAGAGGATTGTTGTTACATAATGAAGCAGACCCCTTGATAGAAAACAATGGGCCATCAACCAGCCACTTGCACTTTTCACGATTACTTTTTGGTTGACTATGGCTTTGGTGAAGGTCCTAAACAGGGTAAAAGCAAGTCTTTGGTGCCAGCATCACAGTGCGTTCTTACCAATAACCCATCAACATGTATGTCGGACACTATAGTATGGATTTAGAACAGCAGTAGAATGGGAGATCAACGTTCACCCATTGAGGCATAGTGATAAATCAATGGAGGGTAAGACCGTTAGCTCTGACTACACACCGCCACCACAATACAAAAGACGTGTATGAAGTAGACTAAGATCATAAAACCGCTAAAGATTCATAGATTTTAAGTTTGGTTCAGAGTGACACTGTTGGTCATCACATACAGGGAAAGGATGGAACCAAAGAATTTCACTACCAAAATGAGTCCTACTCTTTTATAAACAGAAAAAAACAGAGAGGAAAAAAATCAATCATTTCCTGGATTTTGTATCATGCAAGAAAAGGGTCTTATATTAAATATATATGTTTGAATCTCAGTTATATCTTTATATCTATATATATATATTAACCCTAACCCTTGCATTTAGATTCATACTTAATAGGTACACACCTCTATTAAAAAAAGTTAGAATAACTAGAGACATCAGAGGATGGATTGCCAGCTAAAGTAAGTGCTTGTTACAATAAAGCCATTAAATAGACTAAAATAGATTTTTTTTCAATTTACGTTTTGCCTTTTAATCAAACAGAAGTAGAATACCAACATTATTTTTTTTTCCATCTCCATTATCATATATGTCATGTGGAAAGGCCACATGACATTTATCAAGTCAAGTTATGTGGATAGCAAAAACAAAACAAAACACGTTAGAACCTGGAAGGAAACAGCTAGGTGTCTTCTTTCATGAATTTGAATAAATCCAAAATATATAATGTTTTAAAGGGTAATTATGTTAATCCTAAATACAAAAGATTGACTGCTTAAGTCTTGAGAAGAAAATCACCATGCATTTAAGCCTGAAAATACATATTACCAATGTACCAATGATGTTTGTAGTCTTTGCTCTATATAAACATGTTTTTGTTCAATAGTGAATAGTTGAATAGCGAACCTTGTTTAAACCTGTCTGTCAATATAATGTCATGTGTCACTCGTTAAACCTCAAGACCTTTGTTTCTTATCCCTCAAACTATCATTTTAACTTAATATAAAGCTAAGTAGATTTAGGCTATCGGCAGGAGTAAAACTGTTGCTGCTCTGGTTATTGTGATTAGGACAGTGTTTAGTGATTTAGAAAGATGCTCTGGTGATAAACCACTGATTATGTACATGATCCACTGCAGCCCCCTCCCATGTTTTCTCCAATCTCAACCCAGAAGCCAACATGTTGATCTGTGTGTTTCTGATCTGACGCTGCGATTCAACAGAGACTCCGGAGCCTCGCTACCTCGGGGAGGTCTACATGGATAAGCATTTAAAAACACTAATCTGCAAATCACTTTCTCTCTCAGATAACCGTCTACTTGGGCAACGATTGGCATGGAGATTATGGATGGATCGGGATCCGATCACTACTGGTGATAGGGTATCAGATGGTTGTTTGAAATAGATTTGGGGGAGTTCTGCTCCAAAACAAAAATTATCCAGCTTGTGGGGGGAAAAAACAGAACAAAACAAACAAACAAAAAACCCTTAATTGATAAACTCAGAAGAAACAGTCCCGTGTAAACGAATTAGAGCCTATGTTTCACCGCAGTTGCATGGAAGTCCCGCAAAGTAGGGAAACAAAAGTGAAGCTTGAACGTGGCTAAATCTATTTTTCCAAGTACAAAAGCACTGACGCCTAAAGGGAACAATGACTATGTTGCTGTGGTGGTACCTACCAGTCTGTTCACTATATGGCATAAAGTGTCATCAAGCGTCAGGGGTGTAGATTGTAATCAAAGTAGATCCACTGCAGTAGATACACTACACCCTTATGAGCTTGCAATGGAAACTACACTGGCCATGAGAGCCAGGGATTTGTGTTTACACTCCAAGTTACCCCACATATGTGACAACATAGAAAAAGGCAGGTACAAGCATCAGCTTTTGCTGCGTGTAAAAAAGCTTAACAACAGAAAGACAACGTTGTGTTATGTTTATGCATTTAGAGGACAATTTTTTATTTTTATTAATGGACTTACAGTGCATGTACAACATTACAGTCAACATCAAGGGTAACAACAAGCTGCACGGAAGGAAATCATTAGTAGGAAATGCTCTCTGCAGAGCTTGGTCTTCTTTTTCGAAGATAGACGGGGAAGCACTCGGTGGGTTTTTCCTCCATCGTAGAACGACACAAAAAGTCGTCTAGATTGTCAATCCTTTGATGAGCCTTTGGGGAACCCTTAAGTGCTTGTAACATCGGTGACTTGAATTTGACGTTCGTTGATGATCATTGTGATCCGATCAACAGTTCGGCCTACATGTTGAGCATTAAGAATGAATATATTTAATAGGCAAAAATGGAAAAGGGACATTCTGGGTTAAGAATATAAAAAAATATATAAAAAATACCTGAGTGGCTTTGAGGATAATTCTGATTACCATTATTGATGCATGTGAATGTAAGCTTTTAAGCTTTTATGAGTATGACAGAAACATTGATAATAAAAAAATAAATGAATTGATGGTGTTAGCATTCAGATTCCTTAACTCATTACATTATGGTGCAGTCTGGCTTGAAGAGTTTGAATTATGAATTATTAGCATGTTTACTAGCAAAATGGCATCGTTCTGCTGAAGTATCAAAGAAAACTGCTATATGTGGGGCCTAAACAGCAAACAGATGTGTCAACTGCATCCGGCTTTGCAGTTGTCATTCTCGTTCTTAAAGTAAACAGCAAAAATCAAACAGCGTGAGATGACGAAGTGTGTGTGTCTGAGTCGTAAAAGCATTGAATTCATGCATGCCTTTCAAAACTTTTCAGGAATGGTGAGAGACACCTGAAAGAAACACTCAAGGAGATTACCTGGGTCTCCTGTCTTATGAATAATCAAACCAACTAACTGTCACTGGAAGTGCTTAAAGATAGGTGCGATATGGGTCTCCTTTCACCTTTCAACGTATTCAGGACCAAAAGAATCTGCTGCTAAGTACCTATGTTGGCACCTGGTGCCATACCATACAGCCGGAAATCTATTCTTCAACTCGTTTACAAGCAGAGGTTAGATAGTTCAAGTTGAAGTGAATGCTCATTGCATGTGCTCACTAGGAGATCCTAATCCAAGTAAAATACAACTGAAAGATACACCAAGAGGAATTCATTTTAGACAATTTAGAATTTGGTGACTGCATCCTCACCAGTCACTGTCTGGATTGTTCATATATTCCCTGAAGTAAAGGAGATACAAATGTACCAATAACATGTTTTTTATGTTTGTTTTTGTGTTTGTTTTGGTTTTGTTTTTTTTGGAAAGGCATGAACCGATTTTCCACGCCAGCTGATTTCCTTGAAAGCTTTACAATAAATGATCTCCATATTCAAAATGATCTTTAGGCCACATACACATTTACTGTGATTTCAAGTCTTCCCCATTGTAGAGGAGTCATAATTGTGTGTGTGATTTATATAAGAACCGATATCACCTGGGGGAATATAGACTTGTGGGGTAAAAAAACTCGCTACGGAACCAACAGGGTGCCACCTTATATGCAAAGCATTTCTTTACAACTCATATCTTTGACTGTCCTTTTGTAGTCACTCATTATTCATGCTAAAGGTGGTGTTCCTCCCTTAGCTCTCTGAAAGTGATGAATAAAAGACACATTGAATCCAAGTCAGAGTGACATTTCACCATTAAATTGATGAAACGTTCATGCAAATGTGCAAAAAATAAAGCATGAACCGCGGTTTCGCTTTAAAAGGCGGGTGCAAAATTCTATCAATTTGATGTTATTTAGTTCAGTATATGCTATCGTTTATGCCATAAAGGTCTGTGCCAAGTGTGGGAATTGATTTGAAGTGTACTTTGGCTCCGCTGCATGCTCGATTCTGTCATTTTTCAGCCTGTCTCTGTGTCATAACAGGTCATGTTGCACCGGTGTTTTGATCTGTGTTGTGGATACAGGCTCCTTGTTTTTGGTACGGGCTCTGTCAGGCATCGGCCTCGAGCACGGGCTCCCCGAAAAAGGCCCCCTTTCTCATCTATTCTACCTGAGCGTGGCGTAACGGCGGGCCAGACAAAACAGCAAAATCCCAAAAAACTGAATCCACATCAAAGTCTCCCCTCTGTTCTCTGTGCTTGGCCGAGCTTTACCCGACCTTGTACCGCGCTGGTTTTTATCCTCTGATTATCAACGGCCGTGGCGGCTTTTGTGCCTCCCCCCCACCTCTCGCCGTCTTTTCTCTTTGCTCTTGGTTCTTTTTCCTCTCCCTGTGTGGGCCTCGGCTCAACAGGAGGTCGTCCACAGGTAACACAGTTAGACGGGGCAGAAATGCTAATCCACAAGGAACAACAAAAAAAAAAAAAGAATAAAGAGGTAAAAATGGAAAAAAAAGGGATTAGGCTGGGGACTAACAACACAATTATCACCATCATCACCACCATCATCATCATCATCGTCGTCGTCGTGGCAGCCTTAATCAAACCCGGTTACATCCCAGAGCCGGGCCTCCAATGTTTGTTGCTCCTAACAACGTGCACCTTCAGTCTAATTTGGCCATTATTCAAGCCTGTCAGACCACAATTATTTAGAGCTTATCTCCCTCGCACATGAGATGACGCGTTTGTCACGCTCCCGCTCTCCGCGCGCCAACACACACACACACACACACAC
>JABUIW010044429.1:2187030-2205137 GCA_013363375.1 Menidia beryllina | reverse complement strand
TCCTTCCGCCGCTTCCTCCTGTGTGTGTTTAGTAATGTCATCTATCCCCCCCTCTGGACTTGGAGCCAAGCAGCGTAAAAAAAAAAAAAGCAAAAGGAAACACAATCTCTCTCCTCTCAGATTGGTTTAGAATAGGATGCATGATATTGGGTTTCTATGATCTTTTGTGAGCCGTAATTTGATGCCACGCAAAGTGTTTAGCGGAACAAATATAGACGCGTTGTTAAATTATATCATAAATTAGTGATCAGGAGGAAGCGGCGGAAGGAGGGACCCGCTGATACGTGTGCATTTACTGCAGTGATTGAGTTACATTTGCCATAACAAGACCAATCTTCCACATTGTGTGTGTGTCTGTTTTTTTTTAAACATCCCACAGTTTAGTTTAGTTCTATTTAGAGAACAAACCAGCCATGTAATAAGCAATAAAAGTTGGAGTAATCATGTTTTTGGGGCAAGAAAGCCACTGGTTGTGGCTGCCATTAAAGAATCTTTACAATTGCAAAACAATTCTTATCAACCCGGGGGGGGGGGGGAATGCCGCATTTTCCGAGGACGAGGAAATGAGGCGGCGAACAAAACCGGCCATCAGATAGCGCGCCTCCTTAATTCTCTCATCCTCCTGTTAAATAATATCATTATCATTGCTTAATGACGATGGTGCAGCCGCGCTTATGGAATAAGCCGATTAGGACAGAGACAAACAGCGCGAGGCCAGGAAGCACCGCGAGGCCATTTACCACTTCACACAGGACAAATGAGTGTGTCCCGACCATCTTTCCTTCTCTCGCGCTCCCTTCTTCAATCTCCTACTCTCTCCATCCGCATGCACTCCACTTCCCATCTATTTCATTTGGTCCCCCCCTCACCCCCTCCCGCTCTCTACACCAGGCCATCATGAAGTATTTGATTTCCTCTCCTCCTTCCCTCTCTCCTTTCGAGCCCCCCCACCTTCTCCGCTGCCCCTTCTTTCTTTGTGTGGAGGTAATCGTAGATGCGACGGGGGGGAAAAGGGGGCCGCGGGGCTCTTATCAGCCCATAACATCTGTCGGCGTGTCAGGTGATGAGATGGAGCGCTCGCGGCCTGCTTGGCGGCCCGGACGGCTCCTTTAATGCAGAGGGGAGTGTGCAAACAAACAGCGGCTGATAGGGTCTATGCTTGTCACAATCGCTCAGGACCGTGATCTATCTTCCCCCGTGCTTTTTTTTTTTTCGCTCTCCCTTTTCTTCGCTCGAATCTCCCTCTCTCCCCGTCTCCATCTTCCAACCCGCTACTTGACTTCCTGTGTTCATCCTCACGTCGCCTTCCTTAAAAAAGGTTTTGCGCGCTCCTCTTTAGGGTTTCCGTTCCAAATCCAAGCCAAATTGACCCTCTCTGGCCGTTTTGTTTCACGATCGAGGATTTGCGTACCGAGCTGATCGGGTTGCGACGACGGGTTTTTGACGGGGGGCCTGCAAACAGACGAAAAGGGGGAAGCAGACATCCGACAGCGAGATGTGGCAGATAAGATGGTCAGTGGAAGTATCAACATGGACTTACAGTGGCGTTATCCGGAGCCATGCGTGCTCCAAGAAAATGTTTCGGCCTTATCAACATGCTCATTTCCACAATCATCAAGAGCATCAACAGTGCCAGCACCGTCACCGGGAGCACCACCATTATCATCATCATCATCATCGCATCCATCATCATCACTGTCATTATTAACAGTATTGGCATTGTGACGAGGAAAACCATCAGGATCATTATCGTCATTATGAAGGTCATAGATTTTCCTGTCATTTTTACTCCAGTCTGCTGCTTTCAAGGCCAATTATGGTCAATCTCCAGACTGCCCGAAATAAAAACAAAAAACAAAAAAAAGGAAGGTTCAGCAACTGTTATAGAGCTTTGCTTTATTTCGGTGTACTCATTCGAGTAAAAAAATGAATAAAAATTCTCGGCCAAGTCCTGGGCCCCCTGGAATCCTAATCTCCAAAAGGGCTGATTAAAAGACTTTTGATATTTGGGGTTTTTACGCGCATTCTCGTGTTTTACTTGCTGTGTGCACAGCAGGCTGGTTCTTTTGATGGCACGACTTTTGAATACTTGTTTTACATTTTATGGCTGTAGTGTGATGTCCAACTTTTAGCTTCTCAATCTATAATCCAAAAGGGTCAATTTCTCTAAAGAAGGAAGTATGGGGACTCTTTTTTAAAACATACATAATTTCGATATTTGACAGCAGAAGTTAAGTTTGAATATAGTTCATTTTTACCGTTCAAGTTTAAGATGTAAATTTGAGAGAAATAGTTGTATTTAAGATAGAAACTCTTTGAGACTAAAGAGGTCAAAATATAAGAACAGTTAAAAAAACATCCTTCACTTCTTGACGTTGGGTCTTGGCTCATCAAAATTCAAGTCCAAAACAGTTATTTTTTCATCTGCATCACAAGTAATAATAAAAAAAATCAATAAATAAATATTGTGGCCAAAATTAAAGTGACATGACTACAGATTCTAAATCCCTGCCTTATACATTCATGTGACAAATGACTGACACACCAACATGGCATTAAGCCACATTAAGACATAAAATCTGATGAAAAAGTCAATTTCTATTTCTAAATGGATATATAGTTCCCACTTTCCTGAGAAACACAACAAAATGAATATGAAATATTGGATATTCCACCAGTCTCAATATCAAAAAACATGATTTTTTCCATCCATCCCTTCGTTCATTTTGCATTTTCAGACAATCATTATGGTAGGTTTCCATTTTAACCATTTGTAACTCATCCACCAAAATGTGTTTTAAAGTGTTTTACTAAAGAACAAGGTATCAAAAATAAGGATAGGAAAGCATTGTCAAAAAACCGCACAAAAAAAAGTACATTCAAACACTGAACCAGTGCATTTCATGGCTAATTGATAAAAAAAACGGGGGCAAATTGGATCTTGCACCCGTAACCAGCAGAAACCCTTTGCTCTCCATCTCATCCTAAATGAAATAGGATTTCATCCCCATGTCTAAGTACTTTGCGGGGCCTATACCAGCCCCAGTGCTGAACTGTACTGATTCCTCTGAAGCTCCACAACTATAATGTCATTGTCAGAAGGCTTGTGGCAGCAAGATCAATAGTTAGTAATTCCTTGGCTGGGGGTCTAAGACTCCTCGCCCTTCTTTCTCCGTCTGTCCCCCCCAAGCTAGAATGTCCTCTAATGGAGCAGGCTAGATCTAATCACTGCAGTAATTGAAGTTTACTTTGAAGCTTTCAATCTAGGGGAATATTTAAAGACAAAGCCACCATGAAACACTATCTACTGTCTCAGGCCTGATGCGATCTGGATCTAGTGGCCTCTTCAATAATTGATGAGCGTCTCAAACATACTTTTATCCCCACGCTCGTCACATGTTTTGCGCATTAGAGTTAACTCAATTTTGAGATTCAAGGGCCTGACCACCACAGGCGTTTTTTTGAAGCGGGGCATCAATGCAGATGTTACAGTTCAAGTGATTTCACAATTCAACATGGTGAATGATGGGAAAGTGAAAAAGAGAAAAAAAAAAGACTACAACTCTGTACCAACTCTATGGTGTGTAGGGATTCATTGAGACACAAAAGTCAATTCAATCAACACAATTTAGCTGAGAAACGTGAAGGTTCTTTGTATCGTCCATTCTTTCTCCATGTCATGGACTTGCACCTATGGGACTGAACCGGATTTAAGAAAAAAATTCCCACATGAATTGACCCTTATATGATAATCCAGAACTTCAAGAAGCCGACAATATGCCTTTGTAATAGCCAATGGCTTATTAGATGTGGACCGATTGGAATTGTAACCGATTTTTTCTTATATCTGAAAATGTCTGACCTGCTCATTGGCCAGTTCAGATATTCCATTCCATTTGAATTTTCAGCTGTGAAAGAGATGGATGGTGAATAATCTTTCACCACACTAAATAGATCCTTCCATCTCTGATCTGGATATCCAAAAAGATTACCAGATATATGCATACCCTCAAAATCCAACTAAAGGGGAATTGCAATTTACATTACATGCCTTTATGCACCATATTGTTGGTATTTAAACTTTCTCTTTTATCTATAACTCCGCTAAAAATAGATAAAGTGTGTCAATAAACAGAACAAAAACCTCTTTTACAAACCCTGACTGCTGTACATGTGAGACAGGCAATATAAAACCAACAACTTAGGAATAATATTCAGTATGTTATTGACTAATGTGGACTAAATAAATATGTGATCAGCATTATGATAATAGGCTGATCAATTACGTACATTCTTAGGCACATTGTTTTGACTGGAACTATCTTTTCTCTTCACAAAACCATTTCTAACATTATCAGTAAGTACACTGCAGTTGTAACTCAGGAGGAATAGTTGCTTTGTAATCGGAAAGCCAGCAGATCAACTCTTGGATCACTGCCGGGCCACATGTGGAAACATCTTGGACAAAACCCTGAACTTCTCAATGTATTCATTAGCGTATTCATGTATAGAAATATTTGTTTGAACTAGGATATAATGTGTTAGTGACTCTGCGAATATGACGCGCATTGTAATAGCATTTTCAAAGAACATTTAACATTTGCAGTAAAACAAAGCCAAAGGCTATATTGGAGGTAATACCAACAGTAGCCAACTAAGACCAAGCCATGAATCAGATCAATTTATGTTAATCAAGACAAACCAGTCAGCAATGTAGTCTACATCCTAAGAGCAACAAACCACACACGATGATCACACAGCAAGCTGCTTTCACTTGAACAGAATAAAGCAGCAATCATCACTATTTATGAATAAGAGGATCATTTAAGAAATAATTAATGTGGTTTCATTTGAGGACTGTAGATTTAACAAACAATGACTTTCTTTTAAAAAATTGATTAAATAAGTTTAGAAATTCCTGAACATAACATTTTAAACTACACACATCAAAACCTGTGCTCTTTAGATATTGTATGTATTAGCTTTACCATTACTTTAAACAAGTATTCATGATTGATTTTAAAATCTGTGGCATAGAAAGTTTTAAGTGTTCACCCTGTTTTGGGTATACTGACAAACTGTTAGTAATCACTGACTAAGCCCAAACTAGGCTTTTAAAAACTGCTGACACAGGTTGTTGGGACCAAAATACACTCCACAGACCCAAAGCACATGCTTTGGGACACTGTTTAATAATGGAATTCTTGATTTCCAATCATTGCGGTTTGTTTGGCCCTCTACCTAGCAGCTGACCCTGTAAAAGAAAAGATATTAAAATCACAGAATCATAGTCCACATCCTACACCTCCAATCAGGAAGCACATATAGAGTAGAGATCCTAAGTTACATGAACCGAAACTACGTGTTTCTCTGAGGGACGACCTAACCAAAAGAAATACAGCCTAAATCCCATATTATTATTAACAGCAAGTCGGTTAAAATCAAATTAGCAGTTAGTAAGAAAAAGCAAAACACACCTTTTGATTTTTGGTAAAAGCCAAGCATGCAGCAACACATATATTGAAATAGATGATTCTTACCTTGAGGTTTACCCTGAAGCAGTTGAAATAGCAAAGGAGGCCACCAACTTCTCAGAAACACATGGGTCCCTAACGTGATGGGCATTGTAATACATCAAAAGGTAGAAGGCAAGGATTTCCAAATGATCAGACCCTGCAGTTAATTGTTGTGCAATGTACAGCATATGCCATTATCATTGACACTTAAACTTTTTCTTTTCTTTTGATCTAACTCTTCTAAAAACAAAAACTCCTAAAATGCTTACATGAAGGGTTACGCCAAAAAATGAGTCTCTTCCATATGTACCACTCTGTTAAAAAAGGACCATACCTTAGGAATATTGTTACTCACTTTTTGGGGATTTCCTCCTCAGAGAAGTGATGATTCTGATTCTGTAATATTAATTTAATAATCCAATCTGTCCAATCCGCTTCTCATCCAGTGACATTGAATATTCTCCAGCTTGCCTCCTACGACCCTTCTAGGCGTGAGTGGCGTACAAATTGAACGGATGGATGGATTTTCAAGTCCTCAGGTGACACAATATCTGAACTTATTTAAGTTTAACCTCGCATAAATCGTATATTATCACAACAACAAAGACAATATAAGTAAAATACTGACATATTGTAAAATCCCAGGTATAGTGAAAATAACAATGGAATTTAATGCAGAGAAGAGGAAGTGAACAGCAATAAGGCGAGGGAGAACTGTCTATTGGTGAAATGACATTTAAAACACCAGTTTAAACTTAAAATGTATCAATATGTTTATTCTATATCAAATAAGATATTTTTTCAATCACTGTTTTTTTTTTTTGCATGTGTTTCTTGTGGCATCGATGGAGAAAAAATGTGATGTGATGTACTGTGGAGACTTTCAATGTATTTTAATTTGCAGGTGAATTATTCGTGGTTGCTCTACCTGGCTTATTGTCCCTAAAAACATGTTATAACAACCCAAATAAATCATACATTTCCAGTCTTAACCTTGGAAAACATCTCATGTGCCACCCAGATCATCTAAAACCACTACGTCACGAATCATTTACACAAAGAAAACACAAAACCACATTAAAATCTTTACTTATTTATTAAAAAAGCAGCAACAAAGAATTTTCTGTAAATGTTTTCCGAACAAGCAGCCGACCGAATGTTGAGGCTGTCTTTCCGTTTCTGCACCCCATCTTTCTACACCGTTTTATTCTTGCAAAAAAACTATTTGAAAGTTTCTGCTTGGGAGCCGTGTGAACATATCACTTGGGTATTTATGGAGTGTGGCTTAGCACTGAATGTCCTATCCCGTGAAGAGTTATGATCACCTCTCCCCTCACATCCCTGCCTCATATTTCATTCCAACAACATAATTTCATATACTGCAAAGCCGTCTTCCTGTGTCACCGACTACCCACAACTCTTTCCATATCTTACACGTGTGTTCTTTGATAACGGTTTTGACCTCCAGCTTTGTCAGTGTCATTCCTGAGTTCTATTTTTATGAGTGATTGGTTACCTTATATAACTACTTCCTTGTTACCCTCAACACCTACGCAGACAAGGACCAGGAAAAAGCAATTCCTGAACCTTTTGCTGTCCTTAGTGAAAAACGACAGATTTCCGGCTCGATATCCTGTCCACGTGACAAATCTGGACACTTTTAAGAGATCTTATTTCATAGCCAATTGAATTTAAATTCACATTTTGTGCCAGCATAGTGCCTGTTAGTTCCACTCATGTTTGAACATCTTTTGAGGAAGATATTATATAAATAAAGCTTCTAAGCTTCTCCAGAAAACTATTTTTGCACTATTTTGCATTCTAGCACTAGCTTGGTTTTTAGTTCAGAAAAGGGTTATTTAGGAAGAGAAATTATTTGATTCTGTCTGAAGCAAAAACAATTATGCTTCAATTCATATATGACTATGCTGATTTCTTCAAAACCCCTCACAATGTGACAGATTAAAACAAAACTAAAAATGTTTATTTTTTTTCTACTACTGTTCTACGTCCTGTCTTTTATTTGTTTTATTTGTCTTTTATTTAGTTATTTTGTACACTCTTTTTGAGATGTACGTTTTGAGATTACCTGTTGAGTTGTGATCTTTGTAAAATATTGCCATTATTCTGCTTTTTTAAGGGAAGAAAAGTTAAAAAGAGAAGTTCAAACCATTTATTTTCTGGATCATCAAGGGCAATGTGGGTCATTGATAAAAAAAAAAATAGAAGAAAAATTAAATCCAGTAAAACTTCAATCAACTTTTTTGTGCACTTTTTTATTCCCTTGATTTGGTAGGCTTTAAACTGCTTAAATAATGTTTACCTTTAGAGATTGATAAAGTGCCATTAACTAAATTCCATCACGTTGCTAATATTTAAAAGATATTAAGCCACAAAGATACATGTTTCTATTCAGTCTTTTGTCTTGTCCTGTAACAATCTGGTCATGTTTTGTCCCAAAAAGACTAAACTATACTACAGAGGTGTGGACAGATGTCAAAGGAATTTATTCAGTTATCTGCATATGAAATGCTCTATGATCTCTATTTACGAATAGAAATTTGACCATAAGAGCACAGAAATTAGCAACAAGTTTTGAAGATTTTTATTTTTTAACTCGATGGCTTAAGTTATCTGCCGATGTCCGTTGTGGGATTTAAGGCTAAAAGATGGATTACTTGAGGGGATATCCCAGTCCCATGTTTAGCTTTAGATATGTAGCCTTCATCTGCCCTTTTTTTTCAGCCGAATTTCAGCTGCTAAAATGTGTTCAATGGATACAGTGTTTCCCCTCTCTCGGTTTACCTAATGTTGTACAATTATTCATCATTATGATCTCAGACTCTTTAGAGTCAATACGGAATTCTGAATTTAGTCATTGGAAAATTGTTTGGAATACCAGGCCTCCTCTTTTGTCCCCATTAAGATTCCTTTCCTAATTTTGTTTGCTGACTTTAATCGTCGTGTCGTTGAAGTGGATGTGGTTGCATCGGGGCATCTGTCCTGGCACCGGCTCTCTGATTGATCGGCCTGAGCACGGAGGGGCAGTGGGAGATGAAGAGAGGTCTGATAGTAGGCCGCTAGATACTCCCTGATTCACTGTGTGTCAGATACTGATAACACCTAGACTTGGAGAGAAAGGCAAGAGAGAATCTGTGAGGGGAGAAAGAAGAGAAATAAGGGGGATAAATGAATACTATGAAGGAGAGGGGGGTTAAAAAAAGCAAGAGATGCTTTAGATGTCACGTCTATCGAAATTCTGCAATATGGGATTGTGTCCGGTTGCTTTTTTTTTTTTTCCACAATGACAAATCGAAGTGTGAGTCCTGTTGCTCTTGACTTCCAGTTGTTATGCAGACAAGCCTCCTCACTGCGTGATCTCAGTCTTTTATTTTTTATGTTTTAGTCTTTCGTTTTCGACTCTCGCATCCGTTTCTTTCTCTCGGTCTCAATTTGTCATCGTGTCCTTGTGTTTTTGTTAATAATGTCCGCGAGAGATTAAATGAAGCCTGTGTGTTTGGTGAATTTGGCGTGCTCATGCTGCTGTCACTGTAATGTATGTCTTCTGATAGCACAATGAAGGGTGAAGGGGGGGGTGGAGTGAATTTTCTTCTCCTCTCTCTTCAGTGTATCAATAGCATCACTCTTCTCGACCCCCCCTCCCTTCTGTCGCAATCTATCCACTTTCCCTTTTTTTTTTTTCCTCCGATGTCCTATTCTTATCTATCCATTTTATCTCCCTCCAGTTTTCGGCGCCATTTCTTCCCCCTCTTTGCCTGTCGCTCATTTCGGTGTCGCCAGGTCTTCTGTCGCCAGGGGAATATGAGGCAAAAGGCTTTCGGACGGAGGCCGGCTCAGCCGGGAGGTCACTAACATCGCAGGAATGTGCCGCGCGGCGCAGCAGCGTTTCTGACGGTCACGAGTCATTAGTTTTTTCAAGCTGGAAGCATACCTGTCCGTCATGGCTGCCGTCCCGCTCAAATATCTGTCGCACAAGACACCATTCCGCGAATAACATTCACCACCGAGGGTGTCATCTGATTGTCAGCCGCGTGCAACACCTGCAGGAGGTGCGGAACACGCTAGCAATGCGGCCACGTGATCTCAAACCTCATGACTTCTAGGAGGGTGTGCCTCCTGTTTAAACTTTGCGTGAACTTGCCTCGTGTGAGGAAAGTGTCTGCTTCGGTTTCTGGTGTCACTCGCCACCGCGAGATGGTAAAACCTTCCGTTCGTTGCAGTTATTGTGACCCAGAGTTTGCGATTTTAGGGAAATCTCAGATTGGTTTTCCATTTCTTGGAATTCTAGAGAGCTACATGCACACGAAATAACAAGAAAAACAAAACAAAATGGGGGTCCACGGGGTCCTTCTTGCCATAAGCTATATCAGTCCAGCTATTTATTTAAAAAGAGAAACATATTTTTGCTCACTCAGCAAACATGACTTGTTTAAGGGTCCCAAGTTCAAATTTTTTTGAGGTACCAACATATGCAGTTGGAATGCCAATACGAAAAACTTTCTGTGCATTTTTAAGTTTGAAAGACGTTAACTTGAGTTCTGACGACGGTGTGTCTGCGGGATAGAGGCCATATTGTGTGTACATATGTGTATGTGAATGTATGGTTGTGTATGTGTCAGTGTGTGAGGAGCTGTTTATGTGGAGCAGTTTGTGTTGCTTTTTATATGAAAGGTTTTTTACGGATAAATGAATTGAACTGAATTATATTACCCGCCGCGACCCTGTTGGGAATAAGCTGTATTGATAATGGATGGAATGTGTGAATTATGATGCATGCAACCACTTGGAAAAAGGTGGGCAATTTCAAGTGAATGTCACATCTGTCTATGAAAATCACAAACATCAGGTAATCTAATATCCGTAAAGGGCAAACCATTTACCCCTGTTAACAAATTTATAAGCCACAAGTCACCAGGACCACTTTGAGTTGTAAATCCTCCTTTTTTGCTTTGTGAGTCTTTTACATCTGTTAAAATACAGGGGTTGGACAATGAAACTGAAACACCTGGTTTTAGACCACAATACTTTATTAGTATGGTGTAGGGCCTCTTTTTGCGGCCAATACAGCGTCAATTCGTCTTGGGAATGACATATACAAGTCCTGCACAGTGGTCAGAGGGATTTTAAGCCATTCTTCTTGATGGATAGTGACCAGGTCACGACGTGAAGCTGGTGCAGGAAAATGTTTCCTGACTCGCTCCTCCAAAAAACCCCAAAGTGGCTCAATAATATTTAGATCTGGTGACTGTGCAGGCCATGGGAGATGTTCAACTTCAATTTCATGTTCACCAAACCAATCTTTCACCAGTCTTGCTGTGTGTATTGGTGCATTGTCATCCTGATACACGGCACCTCCTTCAGGATACAATGTTTGAACCATTGGATGCACATGGTCCTCCAGAATGGTTCGGTAGTCCTTGGCAGTGACGCGCCCATCTAGCACAAGTATGGGGCCAAGGGAATAACATGATATGGCAGCCCAAACCATCACTGATCCACCCCCATGCTTCACTCTGGGCATGCAACAGTCTGGGTGGTAGGCTTCTTTGGGGCTTCTCCACACCGTAACTCTCCCGGATGTGGGGAAAACAGTAAAGGCGGACTCATCAGAGAACAATACATGTTTCATATTGTCCACATCCCAAGATTTGCGCTCCTTGCACCATTGAAGCCGACGTTTGGCATTGGCACGAGTGACCGAAGGTTTGGCTATAGCAGCGCGGCCGTGTATTTTGACCCTGTGGAGCTCCCGACGGACAGTTTTGGTGGAAACAGGAGAGTTGAGGTGCACATTTGATTCTGCTGTGATTTAGGCAGCCGTGGTTTTATGTTTTTTGGATAGAATCCGGGTTAGCACCCGAACATCCCTTTCAGACAGCTTCCTCTTGCGTCCACAGTTAATCCTGTTGGATGTGGTTCGTCCCTCTTGGTGGTATGCTGACATTACCCTGGATACCGTGGCTCTTGATTCATCACAAAGACTTGCTGTCTTGGTCACAGATGTGCCAGCAAGACGTGCACCAACAATTGGTCCTCTTTTGAACTCTTGTATGTCAGCCATAATGTTGTGTGCATTGCAATATTTTGAGCAAAACTGTGCTCTTACCCTGCTAATTGGACCTTCAGAGTCTGCTCTTATTGGTTCAATGTGCAATTAATGAAGATTGGCCACCAGGCTGGTCCAATTTAGCCATAAAACCTCCCACACTAAAATGAGAGGTGTTTCAGTTTCATTGTCCAACCCCTGTATATAATCAGTTTCCTTAGTTTTTTATGTTTTTTTTCTTATGCTCGATTGTTGCACATCAAAATATACCAGATTTCATAATAACAAGGGATATTGGCTGCATTGCTGGGTCTATTTTTTTCTTTTTTCCCCCCAGAGCAACATGGTTGGATAATCTGGACCTGATTTATGCAGATTTTCTGGCATCACGCTGTTAGGAATAGCTCATATAAACTTTCATTACTCCTATAGACAAGATATGAGGTATAATAATTCATCCATACTCAGCAGAATTATTTTATAAGTGTAAATGACTGTTCTTATGATCTAGCTTCAGGTTGGTTCTCTTAAAGCGGATTCCACCATGGAGATTACTGATCCAATAAAACTCACGCATGGGGAATTTGTCCCGAAGATTTTTTCTTTTAATTTTCCAACTGGAAGTTCAGGTCTCTTTGTCCATCGGTGCGTGTGAATACTTAGCACAAGTAGCTCTGTGTTGTGTCATCGTGGATAAGATACTGTCGATACCAAATCTAATGACTAGACTGATCAGATTATGATTTATGCCATTGAATATGATTCAGAAACCATTGTGCGTGGATTAACTGTAAAAGAACTGAAACTTATTCTAAATATTCCTCTCTTAAAGATTCAACTTTAGAAATAATTTGGTCAAAAAGCGGATTTCAGGACGCTCTTTTAGCTTTAAAATCATTGAATATCCAAACCATTAAAACTATGCCATAGATCTACTGTTGAACACACAGGCCTGCCAGTCTAATGGATTTATGACTATTAACCTTTAATATTCTTTTTCTATTTTTTCTATTCTGCTTGATAATGCCACAGCAGTGGTCTATTTTTCATGTGAAAATTGGCTAAATATAAAACACTTGGAAGTTTTTCAAAAGATGAGCTGCTTCAAGGCAATGAAATCCAAAGAAAAGAGTGTCTGAACCTCAGCATTTGATCTTTTTAATTCCATACTACCTATAATTTCCAGTGTTTTCACCTCTCAGCGGAGAACCCCTTTAAGCAGTCACAGGTTAGAATAAAATGGCGGTCATCAGGTTGGAGGTTGAAGGCTGGGAGGATGACTTCAGTGTTTAGCATCGATCATCGGGGGATGGAGGTCTGACTTCCACCCCGGTGTTGTGTTGGTCCGCCTTAATTGACGTAATGAATGTGATTAGCCGCTATCTTAGGGATCGCAGAGTCTGGCCCTCTGCCTCTATTTTTTCTTATCTCCTGATGCTTCCTGGACCCAACACACTGGACCAATAATGCATCAGAATGGAGCAAGATGGATTGACAAGTCCAAAGAAGTGGAAATTAGAACGCTTTAATAAGAAATTTGACCACAGTGGAAATGGAGCGCTGTGAAATGTTGCCTTTAAAGTTATTTTTGTTGGTTACTTCATTTATAAATAATACGTGTTATACTATCATGGAATAAGCATTCATATTTTTTGTATGAAAAGAAATTGGTGAAATATTTATTTATATTCATACTTAAGTGGTGCCCATTGGTTCACCTGTTAATGATAGCCTATAGGATAAGTAGCTTTTATTTCCCTGTGATCTGAGAAATAACTAAACTATCTTTAGTAGCAGAGGACTGACCTCATGTGGTGAAATGAAGTACTGCAGAAAAAAGATAATAAATAATAAAACCTTAAAGATGAAAAAAAATCAATATCCAGAGGAAAAAATCTTTCTTTTTTTTAAATTAAATTAAAAATAATATATTTAGAAATATAATTTGTTGTATTTTAGGTCGTTTAGTCTTAAATATATTAGTTTTTTACTTATTTATGTATATGGATGCTTTTTCAAGCTGTATATCCATGTTGCTGGAAAAGAAAAACACAACATGTGATTATTTTTCTGCTTTTTTTGTATTTGCAATGTGATATCATATCAATAAAATTTAGTCTTGTTAGTATGCCTTCACGGAAAATATCCACCTGGTTAGAATGGTGTCATTTGAAGAACGTATGCACACGTACCTTTTATGCCTTTAAAACAGGAATCTCAAACTTGTTAAGTACTTTACAAGTCTGCCAGTGGAGCATTGATATGGTTCAGGTTTATTGAGGCCAGGAAAAACTCAATTTGAAGCCAAAAGGACACTGGCCCTGGAAGAATGGATTTAGCAATTCCTGCTTCAAAATATACTTCTTAAATGTAAAATGTTTTCAAAGTTAAACACAGAGCAATCTGTATAAGAGGTCAAATATGGGACTCCTTTCTCAAAATAGGTAAATATCCTACATTTATCCTCATAGTTTCTTGCAAACAGATAAACAGATTAGTGAAATGAAAGTGTAAGAGCAATAACAGCACTCGTGCTTTCTCCCTCCAGCTTCGTACCCTTGTTAAGTACTTTTAACGCTCCATTCATACTTTAAAATGTATGTTCATGAAAACCTGTGCAGTTGAGAGCATCAATATTGGTATAAATGTAATGACAGTAAATGCAATCCCTGATGACAACAAAAAGACATAAGATGAGGAGTAACTATGAATGCAAATTAAATCATTTAACTTGTGCACAAGGATAAAGATAAATAAATGTTATAAATAAGAACACTGGAACGTGGCCTATGTATACACATAGTATATACGAGTTTTTTAAAAGGTGAAATAACGTCACCTTGAACATTAGGGATTTAGAAGTGTCCACTTTGTGGACATTTTTTTTTTTCTATAGTTTACAGATCAATGAAAATTCTGAATGTGGGTATTCTTATTCAACAACCCAGGTCTCATCAATGAAGGCAGCTCAATTTAAATGAAATACTAAATTAGAAAACATCCAATTACCTGATAGTCGCAGTTTCCGTTCATTAATACATATGGAAGCTGAAAGTATTATGAAAGCACGTTTTAATTTCTCAAACATTTCATTTGATGTCAACATTTTTAAGTTTTAAGGCTGCAAAAAAAGTGTCACATTTAACAAATCGCAAATTACTGTGGCAGAAATTTGTGGCGAAATACATTGATGGAATTTCAGTGGCATTATATGTTAGCTTGCTCGAGACATGAAATCTGGTCTGTTTAGCAGGTCTCCAAATCAACCTTCACGGTATCAGTGTACAAGATGGGAAAAAAGGCATGATTTAGGATTTTTTTGACAAACCCATTGTCAGGGAAATAATCGAACTTCTCATTTAACTTAAGTAGATGCTGTCTCTCATTCAATCCAATGAAGCTTCTGCTCTGCCGACATGGATCCTAAAGGGGGCAGTGTGACACAAGAAATGCTCGTCTTTATCCTTGGTGTTTCCTGCGTTCATGAGGATAAACTGTAAGCACCCAAAATGAAACATTATAGAAACATTTTGTGAGCTATAAGACCATGATGCGTAAATTTGCCTTCATTTGATGGAGCCATCCGAAATCTTTTGACGTGGTCAAAATCTTATCTGTCAAGGTTATCGCATTTGATTAACTTAATTTTCACATTCGAACAGTTCTGTCACACTGTATTCCTCCCCCTATAGGCGGGGGTGCTGTCATCTGGGAAGGCATTGCCTCTAGTCACAATTAAATCTTTCATCATGTGAGAAAGATGATCGGTCGAAACAACTTTGTGCCAATTCGGGGTCGATCCATAACTCTAGAGGTCCAATCGTTGAATTAAACCGCACCAATAAAACATCATATAAATCTATGGAAGGCAGTGGATATACTGGAGCTGTGTTCAGCTGCCTGCCCCTTGCATGGCTTTGTCACTGCTCGTTTTCCAGGGCTGGAGTCTGTCGGCCCCAGTTGTTACAGTGATGCAAGTGATTGCAGCTTTCATGCACCCTGCCATGTGGCAATGCTATTAATTACAGAAAGTGCTGCATACTTTTCATGTCATCAGAGGCCAATCACTGGAATAGCAGTAAGCTATTAAAATCAGTGTCATGGTGAAGCCTCGAGAGTTCGAAATGCTTCCAGGGGACTCTTTCATGAAATGAGAAGTAACTTGTTTGAGCTCAGATAGGAAATTCTCCAGGTTTTAGAGTCACAAAGCAAAGATGGACATGATATTAAGAACTGCAAACAATTAGTTCATTAGGGCAATTGAAAAAAAAATAATAATACACTTCTCCTATGGATTTGCCAGTGTGAAAGACATCATTAATTGGCGGTGTATAACATTAATGAGGTGCCGATTTATTTAAACAGGAAAGCAATGAACTGGGGCCGAAAAAATAGAGCAGGTTGAACAACATTTTTTTGAATATCCACAACAGGAAAAATACAATAGAAATAAAATAAATGGAATGAAATTGATTTTAGAGTCAAAGGACCATGGTTGTTGGGAATCTACAAAAAGTGGTTTTAAACTCACTTTCAGAAGGCGTGCCCTGGTAAGTGACCATCTTGAGGGGTGGGAAACTTCTGCCTGTGAATAAAAAGATATTTTGTCATAATATGGTCCACTTTGAGAAAGTAAGACATGATCTCCAACCCTTATATCTAGCCACTATCTTCTCATATTATCTGCTATCCCTAATATCTCAACTAATTGATTCATCTTATACAAGTAGTTATCGACGCCTGACATTTTCTATGGTGCCAACAGCTTTACGGTTCACATTAATCAAAGCGCTTTGCTGTCCAATTTTAACTTCAAGTTGAGCATGCGGCAATTGAACGGGCTGAGGAGAATCGAAACAAAAAAAGGCGGCAGCGGTATTAGCTGTACCTCTGGCATTTCTACTGTAGATCGGACAAAGTCTAACCCTTTGACACCGCCGTGGCAGCATGACAAATGGAACAAAAGGAGCCCCATTAATAAGACAGGGTTGAAAGATGGGATGAGGCCGACTGATGGGTTCTGTGGAGGGAAAGCGTCAATGAGCTGGACATAGAGTGGATCCATGCTGCAAAAAGGACCTGTCGATTGACCCCCAGACGAGCGGTTTTCCAGACTACGGTGCAGCCGTAACAAGCTATGGAACCCAACGGCTTCCCCCCTGTGCAACTCCCCTCTGGCCTTGGCTGGATCGTCCCTTCGGGGGCCTGAGTGCTTGAAATCCCGTTAATAACGATGACATTGATTGGTGTGCCCGGGATGCCCAATTACAGCTTCTATAGCATGTAATGAGGAGCAATTGCTCTGGCAGCAATTACGGCAGCCATATAGCAATTAATGATGGACATTTCCAGCAAGGAAGTTCTACAGAGATATAGACAGACATTTGCTATTAATGTTGCATGCTCATTAACGTACCACTACAACTTAGAATTCCTCTGTGGATTAAGTGAAATTTAAAAAAGGCAATGATAGAAATCATATGAAACATAAGGGGGAAAACGTATGTAGTTATCCGTAACGGGATGGAACCTGTTTTTAACATTATATGTGGAATTTTAGAATGATTCTTCAGCTGTGCATGATTTGTTTTTTTCTTTAGTTAAATCCACATTTTGTTTAGCATCGGTTTTAATCTAAAGATGTTGAGCTGTCAACTACAGGGGTTGGACAATGAAACTGAAACACCTCTCATTTTAGTATGGGGGGTTTCATGGCTAAATTGGACCAGCATGGTGACCAATCTTCATTAATTGCACATTGAACCAATAAGAGCAGACTGTGAAGGTCCAGTTAGCAGGGTAAGAGCACAGTTTTGCTCAAAATATTGCAATTCACACAACATTTTGGGTGACATACCAGAGTTCAAAAGAGGAAAAATTGTTGGTGCACGTCTTGCTGGCACATCTGTGACCAAGACAGCAAGTCTTTGTGATGAATCAAGAGCCACGGTATCCAGGGTAATGTCAGCATACCACCAAGAAGGACGAACCACATCCAACAGGATTAACTGCGGAGGCAAGAGGAAGCTGTCCGAAAGGGATGTTCGGGTGCTAACCCGGATTGTATCCAAAAAACATAAAACCCCGGCTGCCCAAATCACGGCAGAATTAAATGTGCACCTCAACTCTCCTGTTTCCACCAAAACTGTCCATCGGGAGCTCCACAGCGTCAATATACACGGCCGGCCTGCTATAGCCAAACCTTTGGTCACTCGTGCCAATGCCAAACGTCGGCTTCAATGGTACTAGGAGCGCAAATCCTGGGATATGGACAGTGTGAAACATGTATTTTTCTCTGATGAGTCCGCCTTTACTTTTTTCCCCACATCCGGGAGAGTTACGGTGTGGAGAAGCCCCAAAGAAGCGTACCACCCAGACTGTTGCATGCCCAGAGTGAAGCATGGGGGTGGATCAGTGATGGTTTGGGCTGCCATTTCATGGCATTCCCTTAGCCCCATACTTGTGCTAGATGGGCGCTGTGAGAAAGCGGCTCGCCAGCCCCCGTCTCACGTTAGAGGAGGAGT
>JABUIW010044429.1:2173056-2187020 GCA_013363375.1 Menidia beryllina | reverse complement strand
GCCCAACTCAACAGAAAACAGAGGGGGAAAACGGCTCCGTTTTCACAGGCGCGTCACTGCCAAGGACTACCGAACCATTCTGGAGGACCATGTGCATCCAATGGTTCAAACATTGTATCCTGAAGGAGGTGCCGTGTATCATGACAATGCACCAATACACACAGCAAGACTGGTGAAAGATTGGTTTGATGAACGTGAAAGTGAAGTTGAACATCTCCCATGGCCTGCAGAGTCACCAGATCTCAATATTATTGAGCCACTTTGGGGTTTTTTGGAGGAGCGAGTCAGGAAACATTTTCCTGCACCAGCATCACGTCGTGACCTGGCCACTATCCTGCAAGAAGAATGGCTTAAAATCCCTCTGACCACTGTGCAGGACTTGTATATGTCATTCCCAAGACGAATTGATGCTGTATTGGCCGCAAAAGGAGGCCCTACACCATACTAATAAAGTATTGTGGTCTAAACCCAGGTGTTTCAGTTTCCTTGTCCAACCCCTGTATGTATGTGTCCAAGCTTTTGGATAGGTTTTCAACCGACTAATCACGTTTTGTCTTTCTTTTGTGTGTTGCATTCATAAGGGTCCCTTTAATGGACTAGACATTTTCTAACCATTAATTTAAGCTTCACACACATGACTTGTGTAGGTTTTAAAGCACCAACGTCAAGTGTTAACTATCTGTTGCAAGGAACATTTTTTTGCCCTGAACTATACCAGCACTATACTTCCTCCCCCATCTGACTTACTTCAGACTTCTTGTAATTGGAAAGAAATCCTGACCAAAGGTCAATTCTCCTGGCTGATTTGAAGATCTCCATGAGTAGCCTCCTCTTCCATCTTTGGAACACGTTCTTTGATCGATCTCTACGTATGTTGTGGGTTTTGCCATCCTGGGAAACTGCACAACTGTTCAGTTCGCAAATGTATTTCACCGTAGATGTATTGGGTTTCGGCCATGTATTACATATGTCCCTTGATCGGCCTTAGGGCCAAACTGTTGCAGTCTGCCTCTGACGAACATCCAGTATGGACATTATTCATACTTTTTTGACATTGAGGTTTTACTGCAGTCAATTATAAATAAATATTAGTTTATTTTTAAAAATTTCAGTGTTTGAATCATTCTCACACAGAGCTAGTCTTATTTTGATGGGAGTGCCTGCTTAAAGCTGCTTAACATTTAATTATACAAAGTTCAAGTAAAACAGCTATCCAGCAAATAGATGAGCTCTTTGACTCCGTGAGGGGAATTTACTAATGCCATTCTTCGCTCTCTGCACAATTTGGGTTCCCGTGTACTGGAAGAAAAGAGGGGTGAGAGGCCAAAGCTTATAATGCCAAATATCAACGAAATACACAATCTGCTCACAGATTGAAGAAAAAGAAAAAAACTACTTGGGAAGTGGTGAAATGAATGTGCCTGTTTGATTTTTTTTTACCTTTTGCCACAGGCCCCACTTTCTCTCAGACTGTGTTTTGCTGCTCTCAATCTATTGCTTTATTATAAAAGGTTAAAGGGTCGCTGTTTCTGTTTGAGCATCCAAATAGGTATTTTGGCTAGCTAGTGATCTGGTTTCCTGGAACTTCTAAATCAAAACTTGAAGTTGTGTATTTTCGCTTTTTGCAACCTTTCATACATATCTGCATAAGTTATTTTTTCCTCATGTTGCAATAATCCTTTAAAGCTTTAAAAAACTTGACTGTAAGCAACACGTGTTCTCGAATTTTATATTTAAGTCATTTTTGCTGAAGCAAGGGAACTTTCTTAAGTCAGTGAAATCCTCCCTTAGCTAGAAGTTTTTTCCCTTCTATGTGTACCTTTGTGAATTTATTCACATGTATATCCAACTACTGAAATATTTAAACAAACAAACTCTTGCCCGTATAGGCTTGCTATTGGGAATATACGGTATAGAAAATGGATGGGTGACTTTTTAAATCTGCTTTTTTATTTGGAGTATAGCAAATATCTAGTTGAATCTGGGTGAACAAAGATAAATAATTCTCGTGTCAAAAATACATTTGCCACTCATTCATTTGGTAAAATGCACATTTACAAGCTGGCAGACCTAAATGATTGGTTTATCAATTTCTGTTAATATATTCTGCAGTCTTCTGCTTCTTTGTCTGTAATTTTTACTTCCCAGCACAAGATGCCTTTCTGCTTTTCTATCTGCAAGAAATGTATAAAGTTGTAAATGGGCGTTTGATGTCACCTTGACCATTAACCTGATTAATTCAACGTTCTGGGCAGCTGCTACTATAACTGCAAGTTATGTTCAAGTGTTACTATTGAGTTGGAAGACATTGAACCCTATGTTGGCCTCTAACTACGTTCCTCACTTGAAAGTTGCATTTGATAAAAAAGCTCCTCAGGGGACTCAAAGCTCACTCTGAAACCTCAGTGGTGAACTAAACCCAAAACGAAGGCCTTCCTTACCATTCTAACAGATGATAATGGTACATTTTGCCTGCTAAACAAGCTAAAGTGCTACAGCGTCACCACTGGATGCGAAAATAAACCCCCCTGTTTTTTAAATTTAGTTTGAAACATTTATAGCAATTCTGTTAAAAAAATCTATATTTAATGTGTTTCATTTCTGAGGTTTAAAAAAAAACGTAATAATTGTCCTTTAGCACTTTGTAGATGTCAGGGGCAGGGATTTAAAACGATATGAGCAGTTCGGTCTGATACAAGACCACAAATTTCACATGGAGGTGAACACACACACACACACTTTAGAATGTACTTCTTTGACACATGCTCTTACTAATGTCCAAAAGAGACATGACACCAGAAAGATTAGGCCCTGGCACTGACTTTGATGGAGGCGAGAAATGTCTGGCATCTTACGCACTCTGCTCCTTCATTTTCTCGTTTTCTGTCGCCATTTCTCCTCGGTTGCACGTTAGCTCTCTGCAGATTTTAGCGAGGCTCTCTCTTTGTGATCTGTCTGCCTGTTCCAATGTCTGTCTTTCAGAAAATATTCTTTCTACTCTCTCACACCCTGCTTTATTTTATTTCTGTTGTGCTTAGATCTTCTATCGTTCTCTGTTTTTTTCTTTCTTGCTGTGTCTTTGCTGCTGTGTAACTTTAATATCTGAGTTTAGAACTAGGACGGATGCAGCAGCTCAGTGACAGTCGCACATGGGGGAGCAACACAAACACCCCTTCAAAGCTCTTTTTTATGTAAGCGAGGGATAAGAGGGACCCAGCACATAAGATGGAACCGCGAAGACGGTCTGATACAGGCTTTGGCTTGAACATGGAAGAGGAGGCTGTGGGTCTGTGGCTTTCATTAGACTAAGCACACAAACAACAATCCCCCCGCCCCCCAACACACACGCACACACACACAAAACCACACACATCAGCACTGTTAGTTAAGAGGAACTGAGGTGTGGCAAGAAGAGTGGAGAGGTTAGAAGATAATCAACAGTCCCTCTCTATCGTAATCCCACACAATAAAGGACTTGGCATCAATACGCCTGTGCAGTCATCACCACATTAGCGCCTGGCACAATTGGGAGGGAAAGGGTCTCTACAGTGCATCCATCCTGATTAAAGTATCATCAGTGTCTGTGTGTGTCCAGGGGAACTTTTCTGAAACGTACTGACACGAAACATGTGGATTAACCAAACAAAGTCTGACTTTAAATGAGTAAAACAATGGTCATATATCGAAAGTATCTGTAAAAATTGAGGCAGAATCTGACACCAAAAACGTGTTTCTTTTCTAGTATAATTATAGTATTCCGTGTGTCTATAATGCCTTTAATAAAGGGAAAAATATGCCTTTGCTTTAAGGGTTTTTTCGAATGAACAAGCCCCTTTTGTTTAGCTGGATGTAGATCTTTAACAGCTTAAACCAACTGACAGAAAAAGCTGTTTGTGACAGCTGTAAGCATTGCCTCTTCATTAGGTACACGACGTGAAGTCGTATGATTAAAACTTTGCCGTGGCACCGTCTTCGTCAAGTTGGATGTGAACTGCAGCAGACGGCTTCAGCAAGTGGAAGAAGCTGTTTCCTAGTAACGGCTCACATGAGTTGACTTCAGCTGTTCAGCAGAGTTTTTTGTTCTATCTATATTGAGATAATGGTTTCAACAAATCAGGTCTTCTGTTTATACACTTTATTATGTACACACTTTATTATGATATCTGATGGACTTTTGGGCATCTATCAAATAAATATTTTCATATAGACCCTTGTGGTGCCACTAAACAGTCTTGGCATTCAAATATATGGAGTTTTAAGATTTCTCAAGGCATTTTTTCTCATTAGACATCAAGTCTGTAATGCTGATACAAGTCTTGATCCTTGAAGGTTTACGTTTGGATTTATATGTTGGTCATTTATATTTTGGTTATTTGAGGCATCTATCAAATAAAAAAACAGCCATAGATGACAGATGCATGTAAACATTTAACACATTTATTTTCGTATAGACCCTTGTGGTGCCACTAAACAGTCCTGGCATTCAAATATATGGAGTTTTAAGATTTCTCAAGGCATTTTTTGCATTAGACATCAAGTCTGTAATGCTGATACAGTCTTGATCCTTGAAGGTTTACGTTTGGATTTATATTTTGGTCATTTGAAGGCTAACAAATCTATTCAGTGACTTCCACTTCTCTTCAGATCTGTTCACCATTTTGCACCAACCCCTTCAAGCAAATTCACAAAAGGGAGTAATCAAACTGACTGCAAGGGTATATCGGATACATACGGGTGCTGTTGTAATCTTTCATTTGGCCCTGCCACTTTTAGGGTGAAGTTGGTGCATGTTAAGAGTTTTATAATCACAGATTCACCCACCAATAAAAATTCTTTGTATCATTCCGATTTCCTGTACTCACGTGTTTACCGTCATTGAACGTAAGGCTATTTATAAGCTCACCAATGCTGAGTTACCTCTACTAACTACAGTTTCATGTCACTTAAAAATGCTGAAAGAAATTGCATTAAGCTGTTTTCTATGGGTTGTGTAGGGTAAAGTCTCTCTAAATATCATATAAGGCTAATCTTCAACATTTTCTGAAACCGTTAGATAACGTTACGCTATATATGGTAGAATGTTAGTCATTTTAGCACTTAGCATCATGTTTGTGTGGATGTATGACTTAACATATTCCTGGTTTTGAATTGAACTGTAAAGTTATGCATTGGTGAACTACTAACTGGTTTGAAGAGTGTTCGAAAGCCTGGAAGCCTGATTACATCACATTCCCCCACTGCCTCAATATAATCAGATAATCTTAGACCTTTGCATGAAAATCCAAAATTGAGGAACATGGCTGAGTGGTGGTGGGGTAGGCCCTTTTTTTTGTTTTGTTTTTTTTAATTTTGACTGTGAGGCATGATGCATTACTCTGCTTCCATTGGAGTGCTGTTACCACGAAGAGGTAATTGTGGTCTGTCACAGGGATTATGTAGATGGACTGTGTCAAAGTTATATTCATTTGCTTTTTTTTTTGTTCCTGCAAAAGTTTGCACAAATCCACATCCAGCCTATGCCAGAAGCTTTTTGTTCCTTAGTGCATCCTGTTGCTGTCCAAGCAAAAATAAGACTGGTGTGGATTCACCTATTAGGTGAATTGATAAACCTTGGATACACGTTGTGTTCACTAGTAACTGGCAGCTCCCTCTGGCCAAATTTGCTTGGCATTGGAAGCTATAGTTCTCTCATTATCACTAATTGGCCCTTGTAAAATGTTTGTGCTGGGCTATAGTTTCACCACATATTTCTTGAGAGTTGCCGGCGTGTCATAAAAACAAAATCTATTTACTGTTATTATTTTGGCTGATCAGGTGTGGTAATCCTGCAAGTTATTTAACAGAGATGATGTAGGATAACAAATGTGAAGCGCAGAACATCTATGCTGCTTTGAATGAGCTCTTAATGGAACACTACACTATTTGTCTCTTATAAATTTCAATGTTTAAGAGCAAGATTTGTATCAATCAAGACATGTATAAAGGACAGGCTACAGATCATGATATTTCTCTGGTATTCCTATTCCTAAGGCAGTGAAATGTAAGGGCTATGTAAGTAAATGTAAGTGGGTAGGGCTGTATTATTCTGTCTAAATCGAACTAAATCTCTCACAATTTATCTCAAGCTTGTGTTACCAGACCCCACATCCTCGGGGGAGAGAAATAACACTTTGAATCAATTTGCTGATCAACTATGTTCACGCACGGCATATTTATCTCACTTTGACCACGAAAGCATCATTAGACGAACCAGTAATGACGCATCTCATAGTGTCACACACCAGTTTGCCCTGTCTCGGTAAAGTCAAATCCCACCTTTAGATGGCAGCAGCATGCCACTTCATCATACAAAGAGAATCAGCGTGTGACAGAGTCTGATAGATTTCTGGAGTAAAGCAAGGATCAACAAACAAAGAGAGACAGTCAGAGCTCATTATTTCTTTTATTCTGTTTTTTTTTTCCTATCATGACTTAATCCGAATCTTAATTTGTAATAGCCTGTCTTCAGAAGTGAGGTTTTTAAAAAGACTTTCACAAAGGGGGGGAAAAAAAGACTATCCCGCAACCAACACTTCTTTGCTTGTCTAGTTGTCTATAGTTAATGTCTCTTCCATGTAATTGAACTTGATGAATGCTGGCATTGTTTTCCTGTGAACACGCTTTGTCCTTTCAACCCCATCTGACGTATCTGGGCCGACTGGTTATTTTCAGAAGACAGTTCCGTACCTGCCTGTCTGATGAGGAGTTAGGGTTTGAATTGTCGGTTTTATGGGAAAGTAGTTGTTTTTACCTGCCAGCGTTTAGGCAGCTTTCGCTTATTTGAATGGCTCTTTTGCGTCTCTGTTCCCTAAACTGGATGCTGATAGACGCAAACAGAAGATTTGCAAAAGGTGCTATTTGTCAGATGTATTTCTGATCTCAGATCTCAATGTGTTTTTTGTTTATTTTTTTGTTACATTTGTAGCTGACTCAAGGCAAAAATCCACCTAACCTCAAAAAATGATGGAACATTGTGAGAAATAGGGTGTAATGGGTGTTGCCATGTTGTTTCCATAACTGATTTCAAGCCTAATTACTTTGAGAGTATATTCAAATAGAATTTTTCAGCTGGAAACAAAAATATTCTGTAAAATTTTGTCATCATGATGGGTTGATTAAACTCTTGGCTTATACAGTGGATTAGTCAAAGAGAAGATATTTCTTACTTGTATTTTTTTTTAGTGATGGCGATGTCTCAATCTGATTAAAAAAAATAGCTGCACCCAACAGTAAAACTCCCATTTCGCATAATAGACTGTATCTCATAAGTACCCCCCCCCCCCTTTTCCCCACCCCACCAATGTTCCAATTTAATAGTTGATTCTTCACACAGTTAGGAAGAAGATTCAGGTAGATTAGCATCTCTTTCTGCAATATGGCTAAACTTTGGACATGTGTTTCTCTCCATGACATCAACTGGGGGCAGAAAGCAGAACTTAACGGAGGAAGACACACCTTTGAACTTAATTACCCAATGAATAATTGATGTTTGATTGCATTCCCCCCCACCCCCAGGCTGTCAACAGAAGATTATTTATCATAAGATTATAATTCATTGCTAATTGCTCCGGCAAGGGGTTTACGATTAGAATAATTTGTTTATTAAATGCACAAATTTTATTAGGCAGCAAACTTTTGAGCAAAGTTGTATAGATTAAGATGCCCCCACGCTGTTATGAAGGGCTTTCATGGAATAGCCTCTAATGTTGTCAGACGCTCAGGATTAAAATATAGTTGTTTGCTCAGACAAAACGCGAGCCCGTTTTCCATAATTTAGTTAAACAAAGCAGGTGATTATTCTAATGCAGTTAGATGGATGCGACCCAGGGAGTCATTTCAGCACAGAGAGGTGCTTTGGTATCCTCAAAGCCAAGAAAAGCACTGCAGCCTCTGAAAGACTTAAGCTCCTCAGTGAATCGTGTTTACTCCTCTAAGCTATAATGCCTGTTAAGATGAGGAGAATTTGACTTGTTTGTCTCCGGCATAATGAATGTTTGTTGTCTGTCTGAAATCTGTGTGGGGTAGTCACAGTATCGTCGCTGGCTGGACAGGTGGTTTGTGCTTTGCGACTTTCTGCAAAGTGTATCCACGTTTCCATATAGCGATGCTTGTTGTTTGACTTGGCTTTAGTCTGTGTGGCCACAGTCGACTTCAGTAATCCCGCTTTTATCCAATTCATTCAAGCTTAATGTTTTATATCAACAATACAGAGGGATTTTACCATTCTTTACCATTTACCATTCATTTGAACCTTATTTGATGTTTTCAGGGTGTGTTTTTTTTTAATGGCCAAGCTGCAAATGAGAGATTTATTCAAAATGACTTTATAAAATGCCATTGACTGTATGTATTAAAATTTAAAAGAGATCCAGGAGAAATATTTGTATTTTGTGATTATCTTAAACAACCATTAAGGTGCAGGCAGCAAAACCAACATGTTGAGATACTTCATCTAAAATGTATGTATTAACTTGATCAGTTGTAGATTCTGAGTATTTCCATTGTCTTTAGAACAACTACGGAGAAAATAAAGAGTTGTCCCGGTCCTGACTCAACAGCAGAAAAAAATATAGCATCAATATCAACTATTAAATATGCTAAAATGATTGCATTAGAAAATCTGAGGACACATAATGTACAGAAAAGTAAGACACTGAAACTTTGATTAACACAAATGTTGCTTAAATGAAGGAAAACAATTTAGCTTGATTATATTTGAACAACAAAAAGATTTTCAAAAAGGTACAATTATTTTTTCATTCAGTCAGCTGTTAAGCATAACAGGGAATTTCTTGTATGTTGCTCATATTAGAGGTTGGGTATAAAAATAGCTTGATAGAGTTTAGAAAGAGTCAAAGTTTGTTAGCTTTATACCCTTGAAGGCAGGAACGGAGCACCCAAGGTGGGGGTCCCAGGACTTTCTGATCTTTATATCCTGATTAAGTCAGAGATATTTTTTAACCCATCTGTGGTGTTCATATTTTTCTTACTCACCCAGTGCATTTTGTGGTTATCAATGTCTCAAAATCAACACTTTTATGTTAAAAATACTCAACAGATGTTTACTTCATCCCAGTTACAAGCAGTATAAACAGTATAAATGGTTGATATTTGCCCTTTACCTTGTTTTAGATCACATTTATAATTATTAATTATTAAAAACGTAATAAAGAAAATCAATTAAAATCTAATTTACAGGTAAAGCAAGGTTTTTCAAATCTACTGACTTTTATTTCTCTGAACTTAGAAATTTAACCCATTCAGGGTGCACAATGTGTGCTCATTATGTATTCTGATATTTGTTCCTCATAGAAATTGAGCCAAATTCAGGGTGTCTGAATTTGAACAATTCATTCATTGTATAATTTTTCTCCTGATAAACAATGAAAACGGGTCCCATGGACCTGACCACCACATTAGGCTACCGTTAAGCTAACATTTAGTTTAACTGCACAACACCTGTTGTGGGGCGTGAGATATCTGTTTTATTGTTGCTGACCTAGAGACTGTATTCAACGTTATCTGGGTGCTGGCAGCATATTTCGGAGACATAAAGTGTGCCCGTGTCATACTCAGGAGGGTGCAGTATCTCGCAGGTTTTCCTCCAGGTGAAGCAAGTACTTGTCTTTTACTGGGGGAAAAAAAGAAATTCATCCGACTTCAAAGCTGTGGTGGAAGTGGAGCAGGCAATTCTCATACCCGTAGTGGCAGCGGAGTAGGGGTTTGACCTCGGAAACAAAAATATAAAACACCATCCGGCATTTCATCAGCATTTTGCTGCTACAGTCTCTCTTGATGCTTTTAACTCAAACCAGGCAACTCTTTGCAGACCTGTGTAAAGGTCTGAGTTCAGCCCAAGGTACAGCACCCCATTTCCTTTTTATTTCCCACCCATTTTCTGAAGATTTTTTCGTTTTCTATCATTGTAATTAGATCTGATTAATTGATTACGTGAAATGACTCTGCTCATATTCTTTGGTTTAGGATTATGGGGGCAGATCATTTTTTTTATAACTTATAGTTTGTGTTGAAATTTGATATGACTATGATGCTCTTTGAGATTTTAGAACATCCTAGCCATTAGGGAACCTAAAATGTGAGTATGTATCATGTCAATTGATATGATGATGCTACTTCTCGAAATGAATTGTGTTTTATAATAAAGCATATTCTAAACATAAAAGCATTTTTTTTAAATGGACGTTCAATTGATGAGCCTGTTCAATGTTTTGACGGGAAAAGGGACATTTTTTATGTGAAATCGGGTGTATAATATAAGGTAAAAGGGGTCAATAACTATTTAAACAAAATTGTTACAGTTCAATCACACAATCACAGTACTATCACATTTTAAACCAAACCAACACCCTTCTAAGGACAACATGAGCTGATCCTAACCAGAATAAGGCTGAATAAGGCATTAAGTGTCTTTACCATAGTCCACTTGACCCAATGGGCTTCCCAAGAAGTAACTTGCCCTTGCCTTTACAAAGTTATAATATTTTGCAAGGGATGTGAGGATTATATTAATTTGATTGGTCTATTGGTCTATGGTCTATAACACTGTACCTCTGGCATGGTGAAATACCCAAAAACCTTGTTTCAAGAAAAGGCACTGTTTGCTCTTTCTTTTTTTTAGAGGGTGTGATTGGAGCTGGGATTAAACTGACTTGGAGGACCTCTAAATGTTTGACTGAGGAGATGAAAAGAGAGATTTCTCAAGAGTTGCGAACAATTCAAAGACTCGATCTAAATTTAGCTCTCATTTCGTGTGTAGTCTTTTCTTTTTCTCCAATCTCCTCAAAGGAAGTTTTGCTAATTCTTAAGTGTCTCTAAAGGAAAGAGCAGTGGTAGTTTTATATATATCGAGTAGGTTAGAAAATGGATCGGGTCTGCTAAAGGAAAAATAGAACAAAGGTATTTTATTGTGATGAGTTTGATGAGTGTGAATAAGAAAAATATCCCATCATGCTCACAGAATAGCACGAAGGAATCCAAAGTCCAAGTTAGGATCTAACCAGGAACCTTCTTGCTGTGATCACCACACCACCATATACAGCCCCTTTCTTTGTGATGTATGGGATTACACTAAAGAGATTTTCAGATTATTAAAAAAAACAAACAAAAAAACTGGACTTCTTGATTATCTATAAGAACGTTCTCAGATATAAACATTTCTGACACACACGCACATGCACACTGTGCCTTGGCATTTAGTGGGATGAGCGGAGCCGTGTGGGCCGCTGGAAGCGACGCAAGTTCCTCATCCTGCTGTCCAATCAATGTGAGAGGACAGGAAAGGGAAAAGGCTGAGGGGCCAGTATAACACTGTGCAAAGCTCCTACTGCAAAAAGCGTGCACATGCCACTGGACGTTACCCTCAACACGGGCGCACGTGCCCTCTCTGACCTGCAGGTTTCTGCCCCAAACTGGGATATTGTTTCTCACTCTGACTCTGATATTGTTTCCGCATGTGGCAGGTGGATGGATATAAGTTCTGGTGGTACAGACACGGACTACACAAGGCACGGACGGCACTCGTTTTGACAAACACACTCGCACAGAGGCGCACAGAGGCGCGCGCAGAACGAGACGGACCGCAAAAAAGGTTTTGGCAGCCGTGCTGAAATCATCAGACAGCCAATCAGGGGATCAATGGCAGCCGTGACTCGCCCAATGACCCGGGCTGTTATCTCTCTGGCCAACCATCCCGTCCCCTCTGTCTCCCTCAGCCCAATACGCCCACTTCCTTGTTTCCCTAACTCACTATCCTCCATTTTCTCTTTCTGTCAGTTAAAACCTTTCTTTATTTCCTTTTTTTTCTTCTGCTGCTTTGTCCCACCTCTCCCTCCTTTTTTCTCCCTTTCCTGTCTGTTTTTCTCTGGTCTAATGAATCTGGGGGATCTCAGGGCAACCTCTGCTGGGTTGATTAGGATCCTCATTAAAAAAGAGGACAAAACCGCACTCCCTTCTTCCCCGTAGTTCTTTATCATTTTTTTTGCACCCCACTCTCCCAAAAAAGTGGCCTTTTAATCGCTGCTCATCATGAAAAAAAAAAAAGACTAATTAGATACATCAGTGTGTGAAAGCGCTTGCGTTTCGTCCGTCCGTCCTTCGTCCGTCTTCACTGATCTGTTGTAATGAGTCACAGACTAATCCAAACTAGTCTTCAGCATCAATACGGCTGTCTAACAAGTGTTTGAGAGGAAGCAGATGCACAAATAAGAGAGAATGATAAAGAGACGGTTGTATGGGGAACAGACGGGGTGGTTCAGGACTGGACAGAAAAAGAGCAGAGAGATGAGGAAGGGCAGGGTTAAGTCTGTGTTTTTTTTTTGCAGATGCTGTTTGCCCAGTGATGGGATCAGATCAGCGCTGCTCCAGAGGATGCTCGGGGCCAAAACCTAAATCTGATTATGTCGCCTGAGAAGACTAATCTCTCTTGAATCTGTCTAATTCCAAAAACAATACTATAATCTTTGTGTGCCCGCGTGTGCGTGTGCTTGGCGTTTGTATTGGCAAGCTTAATGTTTTCTATCTCGGGTCATGAACTTGGATTGATTGACACAAGATTTTCTAATTAGAACATGCAGTATTGGGGGGGGGTCAGATAGTGAACTATATTGATGAGTTGTTGTACGATATCAGCGTGTCGTAGCCTGATAGTTGGACAAAAAAGCCATTATTTTCAATGTATTTAGTCAATGATTGTGGCAAAAATTTTAATTTTTCACTAATAAACACTTCCTCCTATGTGTATACAATGCCTTTTTGAGTTTTCTACTTATTTTGACCCTTAAATGCGCATGTTATTTTAGGGTACATGCAAATACCAATTTTCAATCTATCACTCAGCCGAAGAAAGCCTTTAGCTTTGTACCTCATGCTATCCTGATCTGTTTATGCAGGATGATACCTGCTTCGAATGACACTATGAGACCCTGTTACCGATGAGCTTTGCTTGATTTAAGATCTGCAGATTACCAGTCTAATCAGATTTAAAATGAAAACTAACTTTTTTCACAGGTCGTGAACACTTTGGTCAAGATATATGCATATCAAAGTCATAGATAGGCATTTTAGAAGACCTGGACCTCATGACGGAACATAAAATATCCACAAAATATTGCCTTTAATTACATATTTCATAGCATATTTCTTTCCTTTTTCCTGGGAAAAGCAGAGCAAGAGTCACTCTTGGGCTTGTAGTAATGCATTTCCACTTCTGGCTCTTTTGTAACAAAGGCACAGTATGTGCAAATGAGTTTTGGGTGGGAGAGGCCTCGCATCGTGGGTTTCAGTCCTAATCTTAAAGTGCTCTTCACAGAGCTCTCCACGCTGCTGTAAATGGTGGAGCAGATTTTTTAATGCCCAATCTGTTGTTTCAGACCCGTTTTTGGGGGCATTTTCTAAAAAGGAAACATCATTCGGCTGCTCGACCATAACTCTAAATCCAGACAACCTCGAAGAAATTAAGTCCTTATTTATTTTTTACCATCCGCCTCTTCTTCAACAACTGTCTCCATCTGGTGGTTGTGCTCCGATTCTTCGATAGAGTCCGGGGACAGGACAAAAGGGTATAGCTCTGTGGGAATGTGGTACCGCCTTAGAGTCTACAACATTTGTATTGGATCTTGAAGCAGAACTTTTTTGTGAGGGGCAGTGAATGGATGCAATTTATTCAAAAAGAGCATAATTCATCCATAATTGAATTCACCGACAGAAGAAGAAAATCTCACCTGCATACTTATTCTGCGTATTCTGTGTGATGAGCAGGTACATAAAGAAATCTAAAAAAGTTGATAGAATAACCTGCATAAAGTCACATTGCTGGCAAACATAGCACAAATGCACTCATACTGGCATTATTTAACTATATACAGTTGTGGTCAAAAGTGTACATACACTTGTAAAAAATCATAATG
>JABUIW010044429.1:2150380-2172656 GCA_013363375.1 Menidia beryllina | reverse complement strand
TGTTGCTGTATGTATATTTTTGACCCAGCAGATTTGGTGACATTTTCAGCAGACCCATAATAAATTTATGAAAGAACCAAACTTTATGACTGTTTTTTGTGACAAACATGTATGTGTTCCGATCACTCTATCACAGAAAAATAAGAGTTGTAGAACTTATTGGAAACTCAAGACAGCCATAACATTATGATTTTTTACAAGTGTATGTACACTTTTGACCACAACTGTAGATAAAAAAAAAAAAGATTGCTTGAGCAAAACATTTTCAGAACAGTTTTCATGAAAATAGTTAATCAATTCAAGCTTATTTATGTTCCCATCAATTGCTCTATACAAACTTTTCGTCTACAAAGTAGAAAGAGGATGTAGCTATATTAAGTGTCTGCAAAACTCTTTCTGCATGGGTAGTTTCCCAAATTAAGAAAATAAGTTAGTCATCAAGGCAAATCGTTTTGAAGCTAAAAGCAGACTATCATGGTCACCTCATACGACCTTACACATCTTGAGCACGGATTATTCTGCTAACTAAAATTTAATAAGAAGAACCCTAACAGTTGGGGAACTGTCATACATTCAGTCTCTCGGATGAAGAATGAACTGGCGGCTTTCCGCAGGGAGAAATCATGAATACATATAAGTTTTATTCTTGACATATCATACACGATCCAGTGACCTCTGAGAACTCCTCGCTGCCACGCTCGGATGCACACGCACACGTATTTGTCACAATGCATTAGGTGTCTGAATTGCACGGTGAGCAGTCAGATAAGAAGCGAGCGCACACTCGCATATACACAAGTGCTTGTTTCTGCTCACTGGCTCTGTGTTAGTACACCCGTCCCCCTAATTAGATTCCATTAAAGGTGGCGTTCGTTACTCCAGAGATTCCCTCGGTTGACGCACCGTCCGATGTTAAAAATATCACCAGCTTCGACCCAACCGATCGCATCTGACCGCCCAGAAAGATGAGCTCTAACTCCGCCGTGACAGCCATTTGACTTCCATCCACCAGCCGATGATAAAAAAAAAATATAAAGAATTAAGTCACAGAAGTTTTTCAACCCCATCTGTAATGGTCTGGCAACTCCTGGAAATTGAGGGTAGAGATAGAAATCTTCCTCACAGGGGGGCCCGAGAAGCAGAGGCAGATGATTTGTCAACAGAAAGTAGTGTTTGGGGATTTAGCGGACAAAGTGTTGGACTCAGACTAAACTCCCCAGGTGGCTGATGGGAAAGGCAAAGCAGGCGCTTTTCTCTGGCTGAATATCAATGTCGTCTCCCCCCCCCCCCTCCTCTTTTCTTTTGTCTCCCTTTGGTCTCATTATGGTGCCATCTTTACCCGTCGCTCTCTTTATCAATGACTGAAGTACCTGCTCACTCGTGATAAAAAGCCTGGTGACAACATCTCGGCGCTCCTACCCGTCTTTACCTCTTTTTCATTTTGAAGAATGACAACGGGATGCAGAGGAGTCGATGCGCTGGTATTTGGGGTATCCCGCCCCACTTGCACCCCCCCACCCCTCCGTCTCTGCAGCTTCGACTGTCAGCGCAGCAGCAGTGTCTAAGCTAACCTGGGCTGGCATTGGAAATGTCAGCTGGTGCATTAGCATTTAGCCACCCTACTCCGCTGTCAATCTGGTTTTATCTTTGACACCCCCTATGGTCTATCACCTTAGCTCCCAGCCCCAGCTACCCCCCGCCCCTCCTTTCCCCTGCCACTTAGTCATTGTACTAATAAGGAGCGGGGACGGTGGAATTTATCAGGGCTAGACACTCCCACCCCACCAGCCATTACTCATCCGCACTCCAGGACATGCCAACAGTGGCTAATTGCTTTCTTTTAACATTAGCACATGTGGCATTCAGCAGAGTCTTCACTGAAGGGAGATGGGCCCGTCTCCAGTCCAGCCATTATGGCGAGACCACATTGGGGTTGTAAAGCCCTGTTAATGGAGAATTATTATTTTTTATGCTCCAGTTTGAAATATTATAGGTACATTTGGTCATCCGATTGTATATTCTTTAATATCCAAAGAGGCGTCTCCTAAATTAAGTCTCACAGTCACAGAGTTGTTGTTTTTTTTATTTCATTATATATTATGGTGTGGTTTTGTGGCATTTATGAGTCATGAATTGACTCGTCACTCACGACTAGTATAAGCTGTCACCGTGGGCTTTTTGCCAAACAGTGACAATTTGCATGTGTGGAGAAAGTACAGCCAATGAGAAAGTGTGTTAAATGAATGTGAAAATTAGCTAATGGATTGGCACCTTCAACCATCGAGACGTTAAGCGAACGTCATCAAGCAGGGGGACATTTGGAGAGGTTGAATCTGAATGTGATAACATATTAAACGCATGAACTGTGCTCGTGTTGACAACTAAACAAAGAGAATGGTTCACGTGCTTGACTTGCCACAGCATACTCTAGGTTTATAGTGCAACTTGTCTCAGTAAGCGATGCATCTAACCTTAAGAAAATACACTATTTGCATATCCTAACTTCACGGCTGCACATATACTGTGTGTACTGCAATCACGTCTCGTAAAACCAGCTTGTCACCCCAAGTCTGAGGGCAAAGTTTAAAGCCCTCTTCTCAATTCATGGTTCTTTGGTTTAGTAGGTTTAACTGCATGCTTGTCGCTAAGTACTGGTACATCTACAAAACAGAACCTACCCTGGTCTAGCATAAAATGGCTAAACAATCTAACTATCCATTGCAATCTACAATCTTTGGTCATATTCTGTCTCTTCATTGTTATACCTTCCGTGCCCACATCCTATTTCAAGACAAAAGTCTTTGGATTGAGAATATACACGTTACCCCTCTACTAACGGGGTACAATTAAGGTGACTAAAATTGAGCTAAAATGCCTGTGTCATGCTGCTAAGGTGACCATATGGCACATTTAGGGGCGTTCCGCATCTGAATGTGGCTTGAGAAATTGCACAGGCCGTGAAATTGTACGGACCTTCATTATGGCCTCCGCACAGAAAGATACCGGGAACCTCTATATAACTCCTAATGGGAATGTAGGCACAAGGGGGGATGCATTTTAGGCGGCAGAATTGTGCACTAAGCAATTCCCCCCTTTGTTGTGAGCGAAGGGATTATTCATCAAAGTGACGGTGGACGGTCCAATATCTCACAAAGCTCTTTGTTTTGCTTGGTAGAAAAAGATTAATGAACAGAGTGAACTGACATTTCCAACAAACAAGAAGGACATTGATCTGCGGGCCTTGTGAAGATCCTCATTGTCTTGTTTACCCTGCAAACAATGGACAACATGGGTAAAATATGTAAGCTTTACACACCCCATATGCACAGTGGCCGCATAAAAACACACGCTCACTGATCGAAAAGGCAATGCTCAGACTGATCTTAGTTACTATGTGTGCGATTATTACAGGTTTCCTTCATAACACCAACAAAGATTATAATCCCCCCTGTTTTTAATTTACTTTGTTTAATAAAATCGATTTGCTGACACCAGACAGAAGACGTCAGGGATTTAAACCATTTCTTTTGTAAACTCTTTGAAGTCGTTTTGTTTCCCAACGTACAGCAAAAATGGAAACAAGTAAGAAATAACTTTTCTGGAAGGATTCAAATGAGCCAACTGTCTTTTCTCTCCGGGGGGGACTTGATCTAATATTGCAAAAGAAGTAGGTTGACTGGAGGCTTTTGCAAACTGGCCCCAGGTTTTGGGCATGTTGGGAACCGTTGAGCACATTCTGTCATGATTAACATTAATGCACTCATGTTCTTTAAGGGTATTCATATAAAAGAGGCGGGGTTGGATTTGGGTTTGCATTTTTTTCTTTCAACGCTGAAATAGAGACGTCACAACAAACCTCGAGAATGTTTTTTTTTTTTTTAGGGTGCAGGGTTGCATCTCCAAAGGGGAAAAATGTGCCTATGAATCAGAACAATCCAGTGGTTTGAAAACCATCCCATGCCTTAGGAACCCAGATGCTTCTCTTCTTGACTTGATTGTTTTGTGATATGTTTTGTCTTCTAGGTGTAAAGAAAATTGACACACAGATACTATATAATGATAAATGGAATTTGCATGCAATTTTTGCTGTGGTATAAATGTAAGCTGTGCAGATTTCATATCCTCCAGTGGACTCGCCCGGCCACAAACGGGCACACACAGCTTCTTTCTTCACTTCGCAGATAAACGCTGTTCAGTTCACAGCTCAGAGGTGGCATAAAACTAACTCCGTTTTGTTTTTCATTGAGGTGCACCACTCTGACTTGGAAAAAGGTGTTTGGTTTTCAAAATTGAAAGTGTTTTGCAGCATTGCATGCCTCACGAAATACCCAAAGGGAGCAAGAATCCATGCGTGCACACACCTGTATCGCTGTCACCGCAGCAACACAAGCTAGGAGGTTTAAAACGGTTCTATGGGCGGTCGTCCCCAGGCCGCTCTGTCACCTGTCTGCTCGGTGAACAACTTATCGCTCTGGCTTCACTCTGCCCCTCTGAATTGCGGCGCATCTTTCAAAGAGAAACGAGCACTCACAACCATGACGCACCAGTCGCGTATTAACGATAAGAGGATAAGACGCGGAATCGGCACGCAGCAAAAGCCGAGCTTCCGTGAATCTGTAACTCTTATAAATGAGTCAGACGCACGCAGCTCACTGGAAGAAGCCCTGTTGTGTCAACCAAATAATTTAAGTCAACATGCAAAAGGACCCATGAATATTTATCCCATCTTCACGTTATTAAGGATGACTGTTTTGGTGAAGAACACTTTATGCCACAAAAAGAGTTTTACAGAGTTTTATTGCAAGGGGGGGATTTATATGAACTCTTTAAACAGTCTATATTAACTAAATCAATAGTTAACTTATTGACTTGTTTTTTGTTCAAGTCAAGTAACACTTTGCTTACATATACTTTGCTTTTAAAATAAGCATTCAGTAACAACTGATTATATCAATTTGAACTGGTATTAGAAAAATCTGTCTTTATCCCATTTGTATTAGACCAGATTTAGGCTTGAAAAGCATTCAATGGTTTCGAAAAGCTGGGACAGAGTCTTTAAATATGCAAACCCCACTGCCTCAATAAGGATTTGCTGGCCTGAGAATTCGAAAACATTAAAAACAGAGGCAACCTGGATTTTGTCATCCGCATGTTTTATTAAATGCGGAAACGCATACCCCCCCCCTGTGTTAAATCAACTAATACCAGCTGATTATTTCCCATCCTCTGTCAGGGAGGTGGGTCTTGAGGGGAGGACTCAGTCGCGGAGATATGGAAACAAAGGTTTATTTGAACAAAAACACACTCAAAAGGAGTGGATGGTAGACATGGGACAAAACAAGGCTGTGTAAAAACTATGAACAAAGTAACAAAGCAAGATTACATGACTGTGAAAAAACATGGCTGTGACAAAAACATGGCTGTGACAAAAACATGAACAAAGTATCAAATAAAGTAAACAAGGCTATGGCAAAAACATGGCTATGGTACAAAAACAAGACTATGGCAATAAAGTAAACTAGGCTGTGACAAAATCAAACCTGACGTGGGGTGACGAAAACAGACAGACGAAAACGCACTGGCACAGGACATGGGAAACGAGGACTATTTATACACATGAGGGAGGGCAACCCCAGGTGTACAAAATAGGTAATCAAGACATGACGAGACACCAGACATTCCCCCAGACGTGACATCCTCGTGCATGTTTTTCTGGCTTGCGACATCGGCGAATGGCCTTCCACAAAGCAGCAATCTGTAGATTGTCTACACTGCATCGTAAGAAAAACAGCCAGACAGGTAAGGGGCTGCCTGACCCACCGACTCTGGGTTAAAGGCTCTCTGCTCCAGTGCTACTTGTACTAACACAAGCCAGCACAGTTACCATGTCTAATGTGAGCAGATAGAGCCCCGCCGTTGCTTCAGCAATGAAAATAATGTCATTACGGCGGAATTATGGTTGCATTTGCCACTAAATCCAAAAGAGACGAGAGATGAAGAGAAGACGGGGCATTTTTATTGTTCCCAAGAGGCCACTAAGATCCAATCAGCAGGGTGTGACTTACAGTCTGGGAGCCTTGAGCGTATCCACCGCAACTCCCCTTCGCTGCAACTGTCGCCTTCACAGCGTGGGAAGCTCTGGGAAAACCTACATAACAAGGAGAAAAGAGCTGTGCGTAAACAAGGAGCACAACGGACGCATTTTGTTTGAATGCTGTGCGGTATGAATTAATAAGTGGGTGCGGGTGAAATGTATTTGTGCTTGCACAGGACTTCTGCAAAGGCAGCTAATAATGTGCTTGTGTATATATGTGTGAGTGTGTGTGTGCGTGTGCGCGTGCGTGCGTGCGTGTCTGTTTGGCTAGCTCTCCAGTTATTGCTTTTGAAGTTGTTAATTAAACCCTCAACCATCTGGTAGCTCAATGAAATTATACCGAGCCTCTCAGCCATGAAAAAAACATGACTGACTGACTAAATGAATGAATAAACAGTTGATTAATTTAATAAATGCTCCAAATGTCTTTTGTTTTAGCGACAAAAAAAGAAAAAGACACACCCTGAGAAGTCTTATTGATGTAAATCAGATGCTGTGTGCTGTCACCCCTGTTATGTGTTTGTGAGTTACCAGCATGCATTTCTGGTGTGTGTGTATGTGTGTGTGTGTGTGTGCATTCTCATGGGGGCTTACAGGTGAATCAAAAAAACGGCTGTCAGTGTGTCAACCTTTGGTTTCTCTTGATGTCTTCTTTTGCACCTTGCAATATGTTCCTCTTTGTGCTTCCTCCTCTCTGACGCATGCTGCACGCTGCCATGGTGGAAAAAAACAAACCACAAGCTTTGTTTCTGATTTGTTGGATGCTTCTCCGTATAAAAAAAGATATGTATTATATCAAATAGTGAAAATTGGATCATGTAAGTAATCCTTAATAGGCTGATTTTCGCAAAAAAAAAAGGATAACATGCTGTGGTGAATGCTTTGTTACTATAAATAGAAATGTCCTACTAAACGCACATATTGTCATTGACGTCCGTGAATAAATTCATTTCTAAGACATATCGGTATCTATAGTAATACCTAATAATGAAAAATTTGAATATGCCAGAATAAAACCTAACAAAAGGGTAAGAAATGTAGTTCAGAATTTGTAAAATGAGAGATCTTTTCATTCCAGTCGAATAGAATTCAGCCTTTATCTTTATTTGACAAATGACTTGTGTTGAATGTCGTCCACGACAACATCTTCAGAGTTTGTTTCCTGGAAAACTTACAGAGCTGGAACGGAGCTTGTTTGGAATGGTGGGCTGTGCCAGCTTAAGGGGCGCTGGAGCAGTGAGGCATCCCTGGTGTTCTGTATTTTCAGGAAGTATGTAATCCGTGGAAACACTCCCCAACTCTATATTTTAAAGGATTAACCGAACATCAGTCATTTTGAATCGGGGCTGGAGGACTGGTTGCAAATGTTATCTGCCATAAAATGCGAATTTGCGATTTTTGTCTTTTGACAGTTATAAAGAGGGGAGGCATTGGCAAGAAACCACACAGGGGGTGGTTAATAAACCAATTGAAAGGTCAGCAATTCGAAAGGTCCCTGGCAAAGACCATGAATCTGCTATGCTCTCAACCGGTTTTGAACAAATAGCCTTATATTTTAACTGAGGTTCCTAAGGAGTGACGAGAAGCATGGTGAGTAGTTGAGAATGTTGATCAGATTTACAGCTGGATTTCTGTGCCAAGGTGGAATATGAGTCTTCCAGATTCCAGTGAGGTAATCCAAATTTAGAGGGGTGAAATTGGGAGGACGTGATGCGGTGGGGTTCTGAACAGGCGGCGGAGAGATGAGTGTTGAAGTTTTGAATTTCGACGCATGGGCTGGTCCAGGGAGTGGACCGAAGAGGATGGTTGAGTCGAGCGTTTAACTCAAGGATCCAACGAAGCAAATATCTCCTCCAAGGGGATGGCGCCGGAACACAGAGGCACTCGGTACGGTCAAGCACCCGATCAACACGGACTGCGGAGAACCGTCCCGATTACCGCAGAAATGCCCGGACAATTTGATGAAGACCGGCGCTCCTGCTGAGTCTAGATGACCGACAGATGTGGCAGCGGCAGGAAGCCGGACTCCATCACCCGGGTGCGCTTTGGCGGCCGCTCGGCCAAAGTTCAGATAGAACCCACGCGATGCCACAGTCATGACCCCACATTTCGTAACCTCCTATGGGCTCGTCTGGTAGATGAGTCGAGCTGCACATATGCGCACCATTTACCACTATAGCTCCGACGATTATTAAACCACATTTCATCACGCTGGAGCCTGCGTGGCGGTGTGGTGGTTAGGGCTTCATAGCTTCAAAGCGAGAGGGTTAATCAGATTTTATTCTAAGAGTCTTAATCAATCAATATCTCTTTTAATTCGGTTACATACCCATGGGGAATAGCTTTGAGGTATGTAACACACCCAAGGATCTGCGCCTGTTAAACAGATGGAATGTTCCTGTAAAACACGAAGAAGTGATGAGACAGACAACTGCTGGAACTTCTCGATGCCTCGCTTCTGCCATATTAGAAGGGGAAAACCTGTAAACTGGCTTGATTGTCTCACAGTAGTTCCCAATGTACTCTTTTAAAGTAACAAGGATGTTTAATAGGATAACACATTGGTGTGTCACAGATACATTATTACAATCATTTATTGTAGGAAATCATCAGAAGCAGACTGAGTATGACTGCTTTTGCTTTACAATAGAACAGGAACATATGCAATTGTGTCTCCGATCATTCGAGGTAAACCCATAAAAGCTAACCGAGCATTGCTTGGATCTTCGATGCACCGTTCGCAGCCGCTTTGTTTGCAGTCATAAAGCAATAATCACAAAAAACCAGCAGAGGGTATTATGAGTTTGAGCTATGCTCCGTATTAAATACACTTGTGTGGCAAAAGCCTACCTTTTTAGTGAAATTGAGAACATTTTTTGGGCCGTGCATTCCGCAAAATAGCTTTATCCTCCTAAAATCAATTTGTGAGAGTAGTCTGCATTCGTGATAGGTTTCATGCAGTCTCATCTGAAAAGTGTATTGCTTACAAAATAGCTGCTGGTACACCTGGTTTCTGTGCTGCTTCTGAGATTTCAGATGCAGTTGCTGTTTTTTTTTTCGACTAAAAAGCCTCTTATTAACACGGGTCACTTAAAGATCCATCCGGTGAGCGGCGCCATGGTGGACACGAGGTCCATCGCGTGTGCTATTGCTGCACAAAAAAAGAGAAAAGAAAAAGCCGACTGGCATTTAGCCATGGTTTGCTTGCTGACAGTGCAGTAACTTGTCATTTTTAACGGTGCTGCAGAGGCAAATTTTAAGACGTGAGTGGGAGGCTCTAACCTGAAGCAGTCAGGAGGGAGACAGTTTGTGTGGTCAAGAGTAAGAGAAATATGAGATGGCTTCAGTGGAACTACAGGGATTTCAAAGTGAATAAGGGTTGTTATTTTCTGCTTTAGGCAGGAAGGGCTATAGGTGGACTGAGGAAGAAAAAAAAAATGGTAAAGCTGTACACACAAATGAATAGATACACAGAAAAGTGCATATAGCGTTTTTCTTGTGGCATTATGGTCCATAAAGGATCGAGTAAATTATGACTCTGCCATCCATTGTTTATCATTTATTCATTTTCCATAATAAAAAACACACCATCCTCAATTAATTACATTTAAGTCCGGGATGAAAAAAAAATTAAAGTCTGCATAAAGTGAGAATAATTGACAAACATAAAAACAATGAGGGAAAAACTCGGGTCGGACGTAAAGTATTATTTAAAATGTAATTGCTTTTATGAAATTAAAAGCAAATGGCAAAGCAAAAGTATGTGGGGACATTAGTCGGTCTTCTCTTTCTCTGTGCTCTTCCCTCTCTTGTTCTGTGATGAGATTCCATTAGGCGACATTAAATCTCTGCCTAAGAGCCCTCTGAAGCTTCACAATTACAGAAATAAAAAATCACAATCCTCATTGAGCACTCTTCTGTATTAGGGCTGCCTGGTGTCGCGTGGGAGCTGTTACATGAGGCCCCGGCGCAGACCGAGTCAGAGGCTGCAAAGCGCGGCTCATTAGAATGACTAAGAGCCCGAATGAAGGCCCTTATGTGAAAGCCATAATGGAGCGGGCCTCTTGTGCGGGAGCCGTAATGGAGGCTTTTGTGCGGTGGCGCCCGTCTCCCCCGTCCACACAGGCAGAGGCTTGAGCTGAAACTGCACGGCTGAAGAGCTGACCCCCACCGAGTGGCCTCCGCCGTGTTCTAAATACGGCGTGGCTATTGTGCTGCCTGCTTTGGTTACAATGCAGAGGGCTGCGGCAGCGGTCTGTCACTCAGGAATGAGTGTGGAGGTGGTTCGTAAAAGGAAAATTTAATCAAGCGTGTGTACATTTAGCTGATTTTTCTTTTTATAAGTTTAGATTATACTTAAACAGTCCAGCTTGGTTAGGTTTTAGCCTGAATAAAGACTTTTTGACCTGACTTTTTACTACATTTTATTTATAAAAATGAATTAACTCTTTCATTTTTTTCTACGTTCTCACCTTGCTGCATGAATGTCTGTCAGCAATGTCTGCTATACTATCTTATATTGTACAAGAGCTACAAGTGACATGCAGTCCAAAATTCTGTTTAACTTTTTTTGTGTTTTAAAGACATTGGCAAAATGCTACATGCAGTATATAAAAAGAGCAAAGATGTTCTGATCATGTATTTAAAGCACCCTGATGCATGTTGGAGGAGTGAAGGATATATCATTGCTTGAACATTTGAATAAATTAGAAAATGTTATGTTATGTATCTAATTGTGCCATCAGATTGAGTCTAAATGCTTAATACAGTGGAGTTAAGGTGTCCCCCTTTTTAATCTACTAACTGTACCAGTTGAGATAATGATGATGATGATGATGATGATGATGATGATGATGAGGATGATGATGATATTAGCTATGATAACATTTTCAAAGGCTAATTCTAGCGCTTGCCAAATTTGTCCCTGAAAAGATTAAACATCTTAGTTTTGAACATTGCAAATTAACGAAAACGGCAGGTTTTCAAGTAAAGAAGTGACAATACTTATGTAAAAGAGCTGTACAAACGTTTTGGTGATGTCCATGTGATGGTTCACTTTTGGTTTTTCCTGATTTGGTTGTGAAATGACTTTATATTGCCTTTGGGCAACACTGAGTAGTCTGAAAAACCTATTCTACATCATTAATAAAAAGTTTGTGTATTCCTCTTTTTATACCTTATGAACATATTTTTTACCCCTGTGAGTGAGAAGCTGGACCCTCATCCACCTTTAAAATGTAGAGAAAGCATAGCTGACTGACAAAAGGCTGGCATGTCTGTGACTTCAAGAAAAAAAGAAGATCATACAAAAACTAAAATATACACTGGGCTGTTTATCGTCGAGGAACGGCACTTAATGGTAAGTGAAGTGACTGCACACCTACACTTATATTAACATGTCTTACTTGAGGCTTATATAGGAGTGGGCTAATTATAAATATATGCTTTTGATTGGCTTTGACAAACTGTGCACACAATTTATAACTAAGTAAGTAGCAACAACTCAAAAGGTACAAATCAACAGAATAGGCCGGGAGACGTCAATCAAGTTCTATTAATTAGGCAATGTTAGTGAAAACATCTGTGTGGGTGGACAACAGCTATACTGGGTCTTTAAGGACCCTTTCGATGAAAATCAGGCCTCACATCTTATTAATTTGTCCATGCGGTGTTTCTGTAGGGCGTAATGGATGAGCGTTTGTGTTTAACACAACTTAGAATACATATCTATTTTTTCCAAGTTGGATACTAGTTTGCAAAAGTGCAGGTCAGATGTTTACATTGCTTTAGAATGTTACAGTAAGTTGATGTATTTATGAAAAAAGAAATGACAAGATAAGAATAAATATATGAGACTGTTGCTATGTGATTTAATCCTTCAAGCTGGATAGGGTCAGCTAAGCAGTGCTCTTATAATGTATATACCCAAACATAATAATCCTTATCCTTAGTCTTTCCCTTAAGGGTTATAATACACAGTGAGGTTTTTTATCTATTTTATATAGTCAAAATCAATTTTGTATCGGTAATCCAGTTAAGTATTGATAGGTTGATAATAACCCATCAAGGAATGGCAAATAGCTTTTTACAGTACAAAAGGCCATCTCACATGTGTGTGTAAAGTATTAAATACACTACCATAGATTGCTGGATTTTTCTTTTTTATCATTCATGATTGCCCAGGATTGTCATTCATATTGTTTTATGAATGAACTGATTAATAGAACTAGCATAGCTATTTAATGATAGCACAAAAAGCAGATGACAGCATTGAGAACCTGAACACAGACACAAAGAAAACCAAACCTTGATTTTCACTCCTCCCCAGAGCTTTATTTTAAATGAGAAAATTAAAGGATTAAATGACCAAATGAGCCAATATGCAGGCCAATACCGTTTTTTGAAAAAAAAAAGAAATTGCACTGTCTCCAAAATTGGTTTTGGTCTGTAGCTTAAAAAAATATACCCATGGTTTTATTATCCACTGAGCCAGACATGAACGTTTCACTTTACAACCCTGTTCGTGGGAATTCTTAGGGTTAGGAAGATAAAACACATAACTAAAGGAAGTAGATGAGAAGGAAGACTCCGAAACTTGTTTTTTACACAAAGCTTTGTTACCTACTTAAATTGACCATGTCCATTACATGGGATACTCTGTTTAAACTGACTCATGCTGTGAAAATGTCCATTTGTACATGGTTTGACAACTGTGTATCAATCCTGAAATACCGAGCACAAACATAAATTCTTCCACACCACATAAACATGTTTAGTTAGAAATGTAAACTGAATCAGTATTTCTGCCTTTCTATTCGTACTTAAGTCGATAGGAGAAGAAAAAAAAAACTTCTGTTCTTATCTTGTGTAATGCATGCTATTTTGATTTTATCTCTCGGAGTGATTCATGCAACTTTTGCTCTGTAGTGACTTTCTATCTCTGAGACATTTTAATTTAGTCAGGTATTAGCTGTTGCCATAGATATGTCTTTATAAATATCCTCGGCTGTGAGGTTGACAAGCTCTGTGTTCTCGCAGCCTCTCTAATTTCTCTGCCTGTTAAATATCACTAGCCCTACTGCTGCTTAAATGTAACCCTGTTTTTAGCGGAGTGACATTTCAAAGAAAACGCCAGACCTTTCCGCAACACGGCCTCTTGGAGAAATGAAACTCTTTAAATCTCCTGCGTGAAAATGCAAAAAAAAAGCTCTGCTTTAATTATGGGAGAATTAAAGTTAAAACTCACATTCATGTCAGTGGAGGTGGAGAAGATTAATTTGTTCGGTCTATAAATAGATGAAACATTTAACTTGTGAGGGGAGGAATGTTCGTATCGTTCCCAGCCGTTCCCGTAACGTGGACGAGATTGTTGGCAATCGTAAATGCCAGGTCATTTTGCCTCTGGTGTGTTTGAGAGTGTGTGTTTGAGAGTGTGTGTTCCTGTCTGCATCTCTATCTCGGTGTGTGGGCACAGGAGCCGCAAAGCTGTTGCACGGCCTCATCGATTTCATGCCCTCTTCTCACATCTATTCATATCTCTTCTCCGACTCACCTCCCCTCTCGTGGTCCTCCTCCTTCTCCTTCTTCTTTTTCTCTTTTTTTTGGTCCATTGCCTGTGGCAATGGTTCACCTCGGCTACCAGCAGCTGTGCGGGAAGTGGGTGGCGGCCTGGTGAGAGGAGGACCTCCCAGGGGGTGTTGTGTAAGGCGGTCATGTGACCAAGGAGGGGGCCTTCGATTTTCACCAGCAGGTGAGGTCAGGGGTCGATGGCGAGGGGGGCTTGTTCGCTGCGGGCTTTAAAAAGCGGAGGGAGTATGTTAAACATCTTATTGATCCGCGCGCTCCTTTGAGGCCCCGAAAAAAACGCGGATAAGGAGCGCACAATCGGAAAGCCGGTGCACATAAGCCCTCTGATATATCGCATTCGCACAATGGAGGAGAGAAAGATGGAGATAACGGCAAGAGGTCGAGAAAAGAGAGTCTTAAGAAAAGGCAGGGTTTTCTTGAAAGTACTTTTACCAGTATTTCACATCACTACGGCTAGATGTAGATATTTGTGCCCTGACCGTAAAAAAACAGGTTTTTCTCATCCGTGGTGTTGCACTCCTAATAACACTGTCGCTAGAACCTTACCTCTTCAAGGAAATGTGTGTTATGTTTGAGTTCCAAACAGGTTTTTTTTGTCCCACTTTTGGTTAAATCTTAAAGCGAACACTAAATCGACTACAAAGATGAAGTCAAAATTTGATACTACCCCATCGTAATTCCTTGTTCATCGTCTCTAAATTCCAGTATTGTCTGATTTTTCTGAGTGGTGACTCATTTTGTGATGGTGTTGTACTCATTTTTTTTTTCTTTAACTAAGACCTGAACATGTTCTTAGGAATCCTTTCTGAAGCTAACTTGGGTTGAAAAGCAGGTAGTCAGGCAATGTTTAATGCTTATTCTGGTTTTTGCTTGTTTTTTTTCATCCGTCAGCACTCAGGTGGGCGTTTGGGTGGAATGCTAGCAGGTGTCTTAGCAGTTTTGTTTTCATTGCAAACTAATGAGATTTGGACTTTTCCAATAACGGCAAATTTGCAAATCTTTGATATTAACAGGTTGGACAGGGATTGGCCAGTTTTCTCAAAGGTTTGCCTTAAAAAACAAAAAAAGCTAAATGAAAACAACAGTGTTGAGTTTTACACTGAACATCGATCCATTGTCTGTGACGACCATCAGACCCCACCAGGGTTACATTACGATGTAATGTCACAATGTCATGTCACTCTTCAAAGCTCAATATCAACACTACAACCTTTCTCCTGGCCTTTGTAAACAGCTGACCCCATTCCTACGTGCAGGCACTTCTCGATTTCTGAGCTGGAAGCTGCCTGTTTTCCCATTTAAAGTTGGATAAAGGTGATCAACTTCAAAGGATGGCGAGAGCGTCTGCCATCACAAATGTAACTAACACAATAGATGATGGGAAAACACAATGCAGAAATTAAACTAAACCAAGATAAGGGAAAGCAAAAAGACAACAATTAGAAAGAAATACCAACATAACCAAGAAGGAGGAAACTAAACCCAAACTAGAAACCCCAACAAAAACCTCACTTCGTAACAACATGGTTTAAACTTTTTTTTTTTGCAAAAATACCATAAAAAAAAGTCTCACGGAAGCTGTCGAGACAGTTTTAGCTTCTTGGTTCCTCCTCCATTTTTCTTGAAAGTGAGACATCACTCCAAAGCAATCTTGAGAGATTACATTAAATCAAACTCATATTAGATCTCTTTAAATTGTATCACAAGGGAATCTACTTCTAACAATATAATGTCACTCAGTTTTAGAACAGAGAGAGTTTTAATTTTCCTAAATGACAAATTCCTGAACTAAAACAGCATCATGAGGTTCAACTGTGCATAAATAGCTGAGAAACCCTCTGGTTGAACTAACCTGAAAATGAATGAATGAATGAATGAATGAATGAGCAAAACAGAAATTGAAATGTTTTATTATTAAACCAGCCATGTTAGAGACACGTTTTTTTTTTTTTTTTGGGTGGGGAGGGGTAGGAAAGCATCTGCGGTATGTATTTGTTTAGGCCTTTCCCATGTAAATATTTTATATTAATATTACAAACCTGCATCTTATAAAACGGTGTGGTCTATGTCAAATATACACTATATTGCCAAAAGTATTTGCTCACCCATCCAAATTATCGGAATCAGGTGTTCCAATCACTTCCATGGCCACAGGTGTATAAATTCAAGCACCTAGGCATGCAGACTGTTTTTACAAACATTTGTGAAAGAATGGGTCGCTCTCAGGAGCTCAGTGAATTCCAGCGTGGAACTGTGATAGGATGCCACCTGTGCAACAAATCCAGTCGTGAAATTTCCTCGCTCCTAAATATTCCACAGTCAACTGTCAGCTGTATTATAAGAAAATGGAAGTGTTTGGGAACGACAGCAACTCAGCCACGAAGTGGTAGGCCACGTAAACTGACGGAGCGGGGTCAGCGGATGCTGACGCGCATAGTGCGAAGAGGTCGCCAACTTTCTGCAGAGTCAATCACTACAGACCTCCAAACTTCATGTGGCCTTCAGATTAGCTCAAGAACAGTGCGCAGAGAGCTTCATGGAATGGGTTCCATGGTCGAGCAGCTGCATCCAAGCCATACATCACCAAGTGCAATGCAAAGCGTCGGATGCGGTGGTGTAAAGCACGCCGCCACTGGACTCTAGAGCAGTGGAGACGCGTTCTCTGGAGTGACGAATCGCGCTTCTCCATCTGGCAATCTGATGGACGGGTCTGGGTTTGGCGGTTGCCAGGAGAACGGTACTTGTCTGACTGCATTGTGCCAAGTGTAAAGTTTGGTGGAGGGGGGATTATGGTGTGGGGTTGTTTTTCAGGAGCTGGGCTTGGCCCCTTAGTTCCAGTGAAAGGAACTCTGAATGCTTCAGCATACCAAGACATTTTGGACAATTCCATGCTCCCAACTTTGTGGGAACAGTTTGGAGCTGGCCCCTTCCTCTTCCAACATGACTGTGCACCAGTGCACAAAGCAAGGTCCATAAAGACATGGATGACAGAGTCTGGTGTGGATGAACTTGACTGGCCTGCACAGAGTCCTGACCTCAACCCGATAGAACACCTTTGGGATGAATTAGAGCGGAGACTGAGAGCCAGGCCTTCTCGTCCAACATCAGTGTGCGACCTCACAAATGCGCTTCTGGAAGAATGGTCAAAAATTCCCATAAACACACTCCTAAACCTTGTGGACAGCCTTCCCAGAAGAGTTGAAGCTGTTCTAGCTGCAAAGGGTGGACCGACGTCATATTGAACCCTATGGATTAGGAACGGGATGTCACTTAAGCTCATATGTGAGTCAAGGCAGGTGAGCAAATACTTTTGGCAATATAGTGTATTTTCTTTCTACAATTAGTGGATGCCACTTATGAACACCTCCCCAATTTAGACCTCAGTAGTCATGAGTTGAGTCTGGAGCCAATGTGGAAGTGTCTTAAAACACCCTTCTTATTCTATGGCCTGCATTAAGCTCCCAAAGGAATTTTGCTTGTGTAGATGAGTGTGTGATCTTACATCACGTTTCTTTCAATACTTCAATAAACACCCTTCTATAAATAATTTATGTCTTTGGTGAGATGGGTTCTCACAAGTCTCTGCTAATGTAAGCACATGCAAACATCATCACAGGTGACAATAAGCTATCATTATCATTAGATGAGGTCTCGCCCATGATAGAGCTCATGTTTGATATAAGGGGGGAAGCCTCAGCAAAAGCAAGCTTTCCTCAAAAAGAAGGGTCAAATTCTGTCAAGTTGGAAGTGATGTGAACACAGGGGTGTCAGAGGTGGGTTACATTACTCGCGAGGGTCTTTGCAAGGCGTGAGGTTGTATTATTCATCTCTGATTGCGATGTGATGTTTTCGGTCAAGAATCTGGTCCTTTTCGTAAATGCTGCCCCGATGTAAAATATGTAGATGACAAAAAACAGGTTGTGCTGCACGGCGACTGGCTTCTTATTCATAAGTAGCTGTCAAAGGAGTTTTTGTTCTCATTCATCCCTCATCCCTCCAATCCCCCCCTTCCTCCACCATCAGGTAGCAATTCCGCAAAGTACAAGCTTTCGGAAGTTCAGCTTCGGCTACGCTTTTCAAAGCCCGGAAGATTTTTCTTTGTGGGGCGGTATGCTTTCATCGCATGAACACGGAGCACGCAGGTACATCTCTAACTTTGTGTAGTGTTTGTGTCTGTGTTTGTGGTAAGCAGTCAGTAACCATGAGCCCCGTCCAGGGCTCTGTATTAGCAGCTGAATGCCGCTTTGGACCGGCCGACCGGTCCGATCATCCTCACTCGGTCGGTTTTCGGGACCTGGAGCACAGAGCGGGATGCTGCCCGGGCTCTCTGAAGCCTCCATAAGCTCTCCAGTACAACAGCAATTTACTGGCACTCTGTTGGCACAACCAGTATGCTAGTTTGTGTTTGCTCATCCTTCATCACAGTGAGGTTTTTTGTATTGTTTCTTCTTTTTTTCCTACATTGGTCGTTGGTTTGTTATGGTGTTTCTTGGAAATTTCTGGAGTTTTGGCCACTTTCTCTTCTTTCATGCTAAGTCAAGCTGACAGCGACCCAAACAGCCTGAAACATCTGGTCTTGCTGGAATCCAAGCGAGAGCCTCCGCAATACTTTGCTCGCCATCTATCGCTCACGGCCTTTGTGATGTCTGAGAGAACGGCGACCTCGGTGTTGTCCGCTAATTTGTAAACATGGCCCTCTGTGGATATAGATTGCGTACTTGTGTCGCTGTGGATTTATCCATCTTTAGGTTTTCCCACAGCGTCAATCAGTGTTTCCGTGCGGTGAAAGCAACCAGCAAGACAGTTTCCCTGAAATGCAGCTAAATTGGCTCATTTATGTAAACCGCCAGTCCAAGGCTGTCCTGTCCAGCCTCAGCCTCAAACACAAATCTACCAGGGCGGCGCGGGGGTGTGGAAAGCTCCATATTGCACTATTCGAGACATTGTTAGACACAAAAACCAGACAAAAAAAATGTTTTTTTTTCTCCCTCTGACATATTTTATTTAGGATAATGATCCATTTGACAGAGTGACCAAGTTTATTCCTGATTGCATCACAGCATTGTTAGACGAGGCGAGCTGGAATCCAACTAGCGTCAACTGGTAAATGATGAGAAAACAACTGAAAGCTCCTATATCATATATTTGATCATTGCCTCCATTATCTATGTTGCCTCACTTTTACCTTTTTCTTTTCTTACAGATTGTTTCTCATTATGACGGAGCAGAGGCTGGATGTGTTTTCTTCTAATTATACTCATTTTTAACAAGATTCCGTGAGACACCTCGGGCAGTTCAATGCACATCAATCAGCCATTGGGTCAGTATGTCAAAATTTTGACATTGATGAAATTAATGAAAATAGGCTCATCTGTTAGTGCTTTATCTTTTGCTGGTGTTTACAGGAGCATTAATTTCATGCCACACATCTGTCTCCTCGGGATATATCTGTATACAACAATTTATGTGAACCTTGATCATTCGGTCTATAGTGGTCACTGTGGTCACTGGCCCAGTTGGGAGAGTGGGATGGAGTCTTTATGGGATCACAGATTTTTTTAAATTGGGATCACAGATGCACAGTCCATGAGTATTGAGAGTTTTCACTCTCAATGGTATTTGCTCTGAAGTTTATTTCTCATGTATGTGCTGAAAAAGACATAAAGACTGGGCTGGTCAAGAAAACATATGCGATCTTGTTTGACTCTTCTCAGGAGTCTTCTTTGTCGTTTGGTTGATTTTTTTAAAGCACAAACCAACATGAAGCATTGAGCATAGGGCATCACCTCAGAATTTGAACCAAAAAATTAAATACATTCAAGCTGGTTATCTAAATTGTTGTTCACTGTGAATGTTGTGTTGAGTCTCTGTAAATAGAAAATACAATCAGCAGCCTTTGTTACGAATCACAACTGCATAAACAGTTGTAAGTACATTTCTGTACATGCCAGAGTTGGGTGTAATTTGTTCAGAATATAGATCACAAATAACCCAATGAGGGAACAAGTCACATCACATTATTCTTTTATCAAATAAAAAGCCTGCAGCTCATCAAACGCGTCTTTTCTGCACATGTAAGTGCACATGAATGAACACGGCAAATGATCCTATTTGTTTGCTTGTGTTGTAGTGCAGATGGGAATAAAAATCTCCACTGTCAAGGAACAAAGGAATTTTCTTTCTTTTTTGTTTTGTTTTTGTTTTAGATATGATTCAAGATCTTAATTAGCTTGAACCAGCTTTATATTAATTTGGAATGCAAGAAAATAGTGTGAAAAGGGAAGATAGATACTTCTGAAATTAAATTTGAAGTCCCTTTCCGAATAACTTATTCAATGCATTTACAGTCTTGATCGCAAATCTATGGCAACCCCTTTCTTTGCCTATGTCACTTTGTATGAGAGCCTATTATTTAGCTTTGACTTCACACAAGTGTTCTTTGCTCTGGGATTTGGTTTACAGCTGACCAATGTCTCTCCAAGTCCTCACATGAACAATCCTAGGTATTATTCCCCTCGATTTTCCAGTGGATTCATCATCTCATGTCCCCGAAATTTCCATCTTCAAAGTGAACCCACTTGGTATTTGACAGGTCTTACTATGAATACATTTAAATACATCTGGGTCTGCACACTTGGGATGTGATTGTTTTTTTGTGTGCTCGTGGACTTATTTATTTAATTGCGTACCGGCATCTCTCGGGACCCAGCTGTGTCGGAGTCTTCCCCTTTAATAGGAAAGTTAGCTCTATGTGAGGTAATTGAAGTGGAAGCACATGTCCTATGTTTCAATGTGGAGCACCTGGGCTACAGCTAACCCGGCCAGCGACCGAGCTGAGGCCGGGGGCACGTAGGGACCATCGATTTTCATCATATAGGACTGTCAAGATCAGACAGATGGCTCGTGACGGATTATTTTGTCCTGAGTTCTGGACTGTATACCTCTTCACAATGCTGTATAGGTTTAAACTAAATATGTCTCGTCTATGTAGTGTTATGTGTTGAAAAAATAAGTCATGGTTTTCTGTATGTTTTGTTAGTTTTTAAGCATTTAGGGCTCAAATAATGCAAACAAATCTATTTTGAATGATAACGTTGTCTGGGGATACCATTGGATGACCACAGTGACCATCAATGAAACTAAATGGTTTCATGAATCTTGACAAAAACAAAAAAACATGAACTAACACAATATTATTTTGTCAAGAGTTTATTGTAACAGAATAATCTTGGCTTTTCCATTTAGCGACACTGACATTTCAGTCATTCAATGTTGAACATTAAATAAAGAACTGATCCAAAATATGCTAACACTTCTTCTTAGTGACAGATTATAAGTTTACACGTCAACCAGGTCGTTGTTACCACACTGATTCTGAAGAAGAAGCCTTTTAAAAGCTCTTCAAAGATTCTTTGACAAAACTATTCACTTTTGTACTAAGCACTTTTTGACATTGCAAAAACTAAATGAAACTAAACAACAAATGAAGTGTAATTTGATAGCAAAAATTGCTGGGTTTTTTAATGCATTGTCATTGTTTGTGGAATTAAGATGTTCTGTCTCTAGTAAACTGTTTTGCCCTCTCACTGTCATCCTTGAGTCTCTTTGTTTTGCTAATGTAGATACTTCTCAGCCTATTGTCTGTATGTATAGGCATAAGACATTTGATGATCACTACATATATGGTAACAATGTTGGCTGTCTCAATGTGGCTCCAGATAGAGATTTATTTATTTCATTTTTTTCTGTTCTGATGGATTACACTGGACTTGTGTCCCTTGAGTCGGTGAGTGGTTGCCAAAAATACACAGTCCAAGAGTCCAATCGTACAGTCGGTTTTTGTGCGTCCAGAAGAATGCAACAGTTCCTTGACTCAAGGCAACCTTTATTCCTCAAGCAGTGAAAACTGTACCAAAAAAAAAAAAAATCTGTCTACATGTTTCACAGCAGACAATACACGCAAGCCTACACCCAGACACACACACACACACGCATGCACATGGTCTATTACACCTGCAGGGGGAAAAAAAAAGAGCTCCACAAGCCATTTCACTTCGAGTCGGAAAACAGGGTTGATCACCTCCTACGTGTCTCCTTTCCCTTCCAAACTTCCCTTAACTGGATACTGAGTGACTGTGGGGTCTCCGCTATAAACACAAAGCCAAGTGTCAAAGCCACAGGTTGGCTGTAGTGTGTGTAACAAAGTGTAACAGTATGGGTCTCCATGTTTGAACAGGAACTCTGTCCTCCCTATCCTTTCCAATCTCACACACAGCAGTGTACCCATCATGGCAAAGGTTTACTCATCAACTCACCCGTGGAGTCCTCGATTCGAAGGGATGCTAGATTAGTTCTGGTGGCTGAAAATATATGAGGAAATGTGTGGGACCTTCTGTTGTAATGCTTCGCTTTATGGAACAATTTGTTGTAGTCTACCTCCAGATATTCGCATGATTTTATTTTATTTTCTTAAAGTTGGATTGGAAATGTACGGTGGCCCTGAGGTGCAAAACACTACGACATTAACGAAAACACAACAACATTAACAAAGCACAAATACAAATTCAAAAACACAACAACATTAACGAAAACACA
>JABUIW010044429.1:2131603-2149980 GCA_013363375.1 Menidia beryllina | reverse complement strand
ATGTTGTTGTGTTTTCATTAATGTTGTTGTGTTTTCGTTAATGTTGTAGTGTTTTTGAATTTGTATTTGTGCTTCGTTAATGTTGTTGTGTTTTTGAATTTGTATTTGTGCTTTGTTAATGTTGTAGTGTTTTCGTTAATGTCGTAGTGTTTTGCACCTCAGGGCCACCGTAGAAATGATTGCGTCTGGTACTGGAAATAGTTGGGTGTTTGTTTTTACAGTTAGATTATGATTTTCTGACTCTGAAAATATACTCCCCAGCTGAAGAATTTTACAAGTTATTTTGGGGGTTTTCTCTAGATATAATCACAAAAATTATTAGTCACCAATACAATTTTTTGTTGTTGTTGAAAAAGCTTGCTTAAATTCCAAAAATTTATTTTTTAGCCTATCAAATGTGGCGTTGAAATAAATAATTCAGTCACACAGCCCATTGTGTGTACGTCTGGAATTTCTTGAACTTGACTGTTGCATCCACACTGCTCCCCTTCCCCTTCTTTGCTTTCATTAGAGCTCTCATTACAAAACCTGTCATCACATTGTGAGACGCGTGATGCTTCCGCCCTTTGATTTCCACCATGGAGGAAATTCAAAGGACGCTTGGAAACTCTCTCTCTCTCTCTCTCTCTCTCTCTCTCTCACCCTTTTCTCGCACGACGCAAGTGGCATTGTCAGGTCTCGGTGCTGCTTAAGAGGCCGGCTTGTAACTTCCAAATACTTTTTTTCTTTAAAAGAGGAAAGAAAGGGGAAATCGACTAGAAGGAAGCCACTATGAAGTTCCATGAGCTACATTCAATTTGTTAACATCGCCAATGTCCCCCGTGAATAGCCGGAGTCTAATCCACGTGTTTGTGTGTGGAAGTGCTTTTGTGCAGTTCAAGTCACCGTGCTCTCCAAAGGCTCATTAATTAAAGTTGGAGTCATTATGGAGATAAGTGTGAGCTTGACTATTGGAGCTGATGATAAGAAGAAGAATTACCTGTTTAGGTGCTTCTGCTCTCTAATCAGCCGCCCATTAGCAACATCAAGGGACTTCTATAATCACGTCTTTGTTCCTCCATGTCTTCCTTCTTTTTTTTTCCCTTTCCTATTTGTGTTTGGCATTTCGCCATCTCTCTGTGCATCATCACCCAGGTCGCTGTTTGTGTGTCTGAAGGCTATACCTGTGTGTGTGTGTGTGTGTGTGTGTTTTCCCTATCATAATCCAGTGCCCATGATAATGAGCCAATAATCATACAGTTTGTTGCTCTTGCGATGGCATACCTTCATGTCGGAACCATGACACTGCAGTGCACTGTTTTCCTCTTGAATCTTAATTCAAACTTAGTATGAGGCAGTAATTTTATAAATACAGTAAGGGAGGGCTATAAATCTCCCCAGAGCCTTACATGACGTTTTCTGATTTTGAGTCTGTGCTGTTTGGTATGAGTAATAACTGTCAACCCAGAATTGTTTGTACTAATTGTGCTTTTTTTTTTTTTTTACTTTGGAAGCTTTTATGAATTCATAAATGATACTATTAATGATTTATGAATGTCGCTCTGTCCTACTGGAATCACCAATGAATGTGAAATGGTACAATACCTCCCAGTTATGTTTTCAAAAGAGTCAAGTTTTCACTAATTAAACCGGAATATGTAATACCCCCTTCAGGGTGGATTTTGCCTCTAATTGACTCGTGGAAAGTTTTTTGGGGACAAAAGTAACTCTGGACTGTCTCGTAATAGAGGCATAATGGTCAGTTAGCATGTGTTTTTGATGATTTTGCACTGCTTCAGTTTTACTTTAATGAAAACATAAAGGCCTACTGACTTGTTTCTGATGTCCCCAAGATAGAGGTTTTCAAGGAAAAACATCAAAGCCACCGGGGCTCAGGGCTTTATGTGCTGCCTTTAAGGAATAAAGTAGTAAACCAAGCAGCAGCAATCCTGAGCTGTATTAGCTGTCAAATTCCTTCTTTTTAGATATTAAACGGGGCTGATGTCTACCCAATTTTATCCCCTTCATGGATGGTTAATTTAATTGATGTAAATTAAGCAAAATAAAAATGTCTTGTTTCTTTGCTGACATGTCAATATTTATAACTATATGTAATGTTTCTGTGCTCTTATGCATAAGCACGATGGGAAGATTCTGGCTGCTGAGTAACAGACATAGCTCCATTTCAAATGATCCATACACTCTGCAGAGGATATAATTCCTAAAAGGTATTATCATTCCAAAATCTATTACTTATTTAATCTTACGAAACCTAAAGTACTACTAGGAAGTTGAATGAAGGCTTGATTCATAATGTAGACTATTAAGCCAAGCTACTTCATACAACTGATGATGGAACCTTTTTAAATTGATCAACCCATTTATATTTCAATGCCTACTTCTATTTTCTCTGTATAAAACGGGGCAGAGTAGCATTAATCTGTCCTGAGAAACAAATCATTTTAATTTAAAAAATCTAAATGACTGTTGTGTTTTCTGACTGCTTATGCCCCTAAAGCACACGCTGAGAAAATGCACTGCAGAAAAAGGAAAATCTAAGACCCACGAAAAATGAAAAGCTTTGCTAAAATCCTCCCCGAAGCATGTTTGGTGAATTTGGCATGCCTGACGATTAAAAGATTTGAATTCCGGGGTTGTAAAGGTTAATGCATTTCATAGTTGATTATGGCCGGACAGCAAAAGGCTATCAGTTTTCACTCATTTCTTTTTTTTTTGGGCTCCTCTGGCTACTCATACACGATCTAAATAGGGCATCTTCTCATTTATCCGTTGGTAAATCTACAAAAGATGTAAAATGTTAAATGAAGTTCTTCAGCTGCAAAGAAATCTTTATATCTCCTCCGAATGGAATGCCTGTCCTGTTTTCTCGCGTGGAGGCGCTTGTGTGCATGTTTGTGAGGAGGATTGTTAGGAGTCTGCAGCTGTAAATCCCCAGACCTTTGCGGCTCCCGGCGCCCTAGATGTAATCGATTAGTGTCGGCGGGCCATTGTCTGAAGAGTTGCTGCTGTCCTCTGACAGACAGGCGCACGGCTAACTTCACAAAAAACACACTCAAATGTCAGGTGTTCAACCTCTGAGCGTGCGTGCTCTGAAGCTTATGTCTGCGGCGGAAATCGAGTGGCCAATGGCAGGGGCGGCGGTTTTGGAGAAAGTGTGAGAAAAACGGGTTATGAATGGCAGGGGAGTGATTGAAATGCGGCCGAATAGGAAGTGTTGTTGTTTGATAGCATGTGTCTCCAGTGTGTGGTACCTGTCGCTAATCCATCAGGCCTATTGATCCTCCCGGATTGAAAGAGCAGTTGGACGCAGGAGGGGAGAGACGCCGAGCAACGGTAAAAGACGGACGGATGTAGAACTCACTCACCGCCGTCGCACACATGCGTAGACACACACACACGCGTAGACACACACGGGTCTCTCTGTCCCGCTCAGAGGTGTCTCTGTGTGCCATTCATCTGTCTACCCCAATCGATCCCGGACCAAAATATATGACTGTTTATTCACATTCAAGCCACAACAACAGCCCGCTCAAAGACTTATTGATTTTGTATGGCTGTGTGTGCATGCATGTGGGTGGAAGGTGGATGGTGGATGGTGGAGGGGCAGAACACCGGTTGGTGCTCACGCAGACAGACATCGGATGTGTTTAGACTTCGGTAAGGCACACAATTTTCCACCTGTTTTTGTTTAACAAATGTCTCTACTTAACATATGTTTAATTTGAAAAAGAACATATATACTCTTTCAAATTAACATATGTTTAATTTGAAAAATAACATATATATATTTTCAAATGAGCATACATTTAATTTGAAAAGTTTTCCTTAAACAATTAATGCAAAAAAAAAAAATCTCACTTTATGCACTGGTTTCCGTTTAAAGGCTCAAATCTGATGATTTATGCGATCACTGGGGATTTATTCCGAATGGTGTGCATTATGTATGCGATCTGTTAAAAGATCTGTTTCCTTTAAAACACACATAAACACACATCGTTAAATGTTTGGAACTGTTACTTTTTATTGCACATGGCGGCAAATATGTGACTCAAACATATTACTCCTAGAAGTTTCAGTTAATGAGCAAAAAAGGAGCTGGCTAGGGTTTCAAAAGAACTTAAGTTTTTTTCCTAGTTTCAGCAAAAATTGTGTTTGCTGAGGAGGAGCGCTTGTTAGAAATTTAATTGCTATAGCTACTCTGTCTAGACCAGTGGCAGAGTCGTCCATTCAAGCAGCTGAAAACCTGCTTCAAAGGAAAGGAAAAACAAACAAAAAATTTGTGGTTCAGATATGAAGTATAATGGTTTTAGGGGATCATTTCTTTTACATCTCAACATTTTTCTAATCAAATTGTGAAATGGGGGTGTTATTGTAGCTCAAACTGGGTATTCTTAAAAAGATGACTGAACAATTCTGAAAACAATGTTGGTATCCAGGTGAAGTGAACAAAATCGTTTTGACACCCCTTTCACAAAAAGGTTTACAGCAAATTCCAACATATTTGAACACCTCCAATCATTCTAGATTGCAAATTTATAACTAAAGCTGTGAGGCAATGGAGAAAGATGAAGACTATTTGTGTGTTTTTGTGCTTGAAAATGAATAAAAGATTACCTTACCTCACCTTTCATTGCAGTCTGATTTTTTTTTATGTCAGACATTTAGAAACAAAACTCAATTGAATGGGGCTTATTGTTGAAAAATATATTTCTTTGAGAGCTTAACCATCAAACATTTCTGGCTTCATACTCAGATTTAACTTGTTGTTCAGACACACTTTACAATTTTGTTTTTAGGAATGAATTAGTGTTTCCTTTTGTAAAGGGAAAATAATCAAACAAATATAATTTTTGGAGAAAAAACTTAACTTAACTAAATATATAAAAGTTTATAGTTTACAGAGACTGATTTTTTCAAATGAATTTCGTAATGGGTGCACTGCTATTCAGTAGGTATTTACTTCTAAACACCAAGACTTCATTCACACTGCTATTATATACTGTAATAGTAAATATTAATACCTTTAAAATGCAAATGAAGTTACCAAAAGTGATTCTATACCATCTGTCCATGTGATGCTTAAACCATATTCACAGCTACATGTGCTGTTAAGACACGGGGTTAGAGTGGATTAAAATGCAACAACACCTCTTTTCAAAGACATGAAGACAAATGAGAAGCTATAGCATCATGTTCATCAAAAAAGGGGAAAATTCTGTCAAACAAAACTGGTCTAGCTGCGCTTAATTGTAAGAACATTGATTGTAAGAACACTTTTTCTCCGTTAGATACAGTTTTAGTCCGATTTTATTTGATTGAAGACTTTAAGGGGAAACTTTCCTTTTTTTTAACATATTTCATCATTTCATATGTGATGGATTGGTGACTTTTCCAATGGTTTCCCTGCCTCTTGCCCAATGTGAGCTGGGACGGGCTCCAGCGTTCCAAAGTAACATTAAAAGTAAATTACTCATACTTGGCATAATCAACATCATACACAGCTTTGTTTTGTCAATAGCTGTGATGGCTTTTCTGTTAGTGGTCAGCAGATGCCTTATCGGATCGCCTGCTGAATTGTATTTAAGCATAACTTTTTTTGGTCACATGGATCCCTTTAAGGCACTTTTGGGAGTGTTCTATGAAACGAACCGCTTTCTGCGTCAGGTTAAGTAAGTCAAATAACCTATCAGGACATCCATTTGAAAAGACAAGTGTCACTGCAAAAAAAACAAAACAAAAAGAAAGAGAAAGGCACAAGTCCCATCATGGTGAAGAAGACAAAAGCTCCAAAAGACAAAGCTGTTGACAAAGCAGGTGGAGGTAAAGCTACATCAGGGGTCAGGAAGCTGATAGATGCCTGCTGTGTTAGGGTTAGCCACCTACCATCTCTCTATCTCAGTCTCACCTCACCTTTACCTTCTTTCTCTCCCCCTTTGTGTCCCCTGTGGGTCTTTTGTAAGGTTATTTCCGGCCTGGCGAAGCCCCTTGTTTCATCACGTTGACCTTTAAAAGTGAGTGATGGCGGTTCTTATTGTCTGTAAGGCAATAACTGTCTGGACACAGGTAATCTTCACTATGCTCATGTCAAATCGAGTTTCCCCTGCACAAGGCCGGAATGGCTTTCCAGCTACCACCGAATAAACACGCACGCACACACACGTTCACACTCGGAGGTGGCACACTTGAAACATACGAGCGTACACTCGTACACAATAAAAGTGCATTCTTAACATACACATGCTGAGAGCTCCCCTCTGTAACTATCAAAAGCACTCAAAGGCAGCAGGGAACTGCATGGTGTAAAGGTCAGAAATCTCAGCACCTGCTCGGAAAGGTTAAAGCAGAGCTTGAAATAACCTACCCAGTCCGGAGCAGGAGTGCAGACAGCTTTCATCACACTCCCACCATTCATCCTATATGATTTGTTTCCTCGTATTTAGTCTCATTAAAATCCAAAACATCACTAGGCTCTCGTGCAATCCAAATAAAAACAAAAAACTCCAGCTTTTAGGCATGAAATTGAAGTAAATATTTAGTAGGCTTCTCAGATTGTGATTTCTCTGTCAGACCAGGCCTTTATAAAAAACCTGTGCTGCTTTCGGCTTTGGAGGAGGAAGCATAAAATTGTAACAGCCGACATGGTGCAACGAGTCATCGCGTCCAACAATTAAATCCATACATGATTTAAGATCACGTAGGTTGTTCAATCCATTTACTATAGACCTTTTGACCAAGAGCACTACTGGGTAAAGAGTCGCATTATGAAGTTTTTCTTTGCATCGCCAAATTGAATATATTTCTATTTGCATCAACAAATCAGCCAATGTCAACATAACATTCATTCTAAACCTTTTGGGAGGATGCCTGGTCAGAATGGCTTTCAAGGGAATTTTCTTCCAATATATCAAGTTTTTTTGCACGGAGTGCAATAGGAGTTCATATATATACAAACACAAAAAAAATAAACAATACGTAAAAATATGCAATATGCCATTGGGCAGATTAAAATGTGTTTTTCCCAACAGACAAAAGAAAATGCTTATGGGTCCTCTCATTCACATTGCCTTGATGGTCAAGCCCGTATGGATGTTACTGGTGTCAGTATCATCAAGGATATCTGTAAATTAAAATTTTAAACAATCCTTAGGTCCACAAATAATTTTTAAATCAAACTGTAAACATGAGGGGACTTTAGTCTGACCGAAGCAAATTATATATTAAACCAAACTATTCCTGAAATCAGGACATAATTCTTACCAGATATGAGTGAAAAAAATATATTTAGTTTAATTTCTCAAGCAACCAAGACTCAGACCCCTCAAACAGCATCACTGTATCACTACTCATCTTCTATTTCCACTCTTTCCACTCTTTGCTTCCTCTTCCAGCTGCTGTTACATCTTTGTTAATCTGGCCGTTTAACTTATTTCACACTCGGATTTCCGACACGTCATTCCGAATGAAAAAAAAGGAGAACGATCCTGACACCTGTTGCACGGAATCTGCAGACCCTCTGCTTTGACAAAACAATCCGTGCGGTCTTACATCACCTTTCATTTACCTCAGGGCGTCACTCTCCCCGCGTGCTGAATTGCCGTGCCTGTTCGGATCAGTTCTGGGTACCGGGATGACTGCACTCTGCGATGTGTTCAAGTCAACTTAATGGGCTGTGGCAAGCGTCCTTAATAGTTTTTGATAGTTTTCATTTAACGCGGTGATGGTCAAAATATTCATCTTGATAACTCTGGCCCACATCACAGAGGATAGCTCATACTGCTATGTCAGTGAGTAAGGGGATGCCGGGAAATCACTGTAATGATACATTAATAAAGGAGACATTTCCCCTCGATGATAATGGTTTTCTTCATCACCATTGTTTGCCTGTATATGATTTATCTAATTGCCATCACAATTGCAGAAACACGACTAAGCAACCATGAGGAAAGGGAAGACAAAGAAATACCTTGCTGAGTGTTTAAATCTGCAAAATAATGCCTGAACCACCCTTGCTTAGAAATAAAAATGTAAAACCTGTTATCTGTAAGGGTTGAATGGCTATTGTCTTTACCATAGGTCCTGAAATTTTTAAGTTGTGCTGCAGGGGATCATTTTACTTATAACCTAGTCGGATATGTATGGTGGCTCTACTTGGCAAAGTTTCTAGGTTGGGCCAACACCAAATGGGATTTGTCTTTCATCTATTTTGGGAGCTGCTAAGCTTGACCTTAAAATGGAATGAGGGATGGCTAGTGGATAGCCTCTCTGATGACCAGTAGTCAGTCACCCCTCATATCGAATTAATCTAGTCTTGATTCGGACATAATTGCCCTCGAAAATGTATAACCGGGGAAGAATTAATGTACATTAGGATGAGTAAAGATGTTCTGTGTCCAACATGCAATGTAAATATTAGTTTCAGACTTTTGGTTATAAAACCGAGCTATATTTTATTGTGTACCCAGCACTTGCGAAGTTAAGGAGATGAAACAAAAGTTCACATCCAAGTAAAGGGGAACTCAAAACACTATACAGCTTAAAGAGCATCTTGAATCGGGCATGTTCGTAATAGACTTTTTGTTGACTCTACAGAAACCCCTCGTGATCTAAGGCAACTAATGGCAGGTTCATGCCAGTATTTGCTACTTCTGGTGCATTAAAGAAGTCTTTATGGCTCTGCATGTTGTTTTTTCATACTGGTATGGAACTTTTACGGTATATAATTGTTGTCGTTCTTTCATTGGTTATGCCTTTTATCAACCATCTGCTACTAAATGGCTGAACACAAAGCTGAAAAGAAGTCACGATGCATGCATTTGCCATCCAACTTAATTTCCGGAAAACATGCTTCTTACCAGTTGTCTTTTGTACGTATGGGATTCCAGCGTATTTTAAGAGAATGTGCTTTGAAGTATGACTGAAAGAGCAAAGGTGTTGCGATAGTCATTTAAAAATGAGCCCACAAATAGCAGAACCTAATTTTCACCTAAACACATAGTTAAATCAACATGCCTGAACCACCCTGGGATCAGATAACAAAGAAAAGTGTTACCAACTGGTCAATGGCCATTTTATGTTTAAAAGTCAATTCATCTTTTTTTTTCTGATTACAAAAAAAATGTTTTTCAGTTTACACGTAACTATGTATGTATGTCTAAATAAAAGTCATGGCAATGGAAGCAGATGGTGGTGGCACCTTTAAAACAAGACCAAAAGTACTGCAATTCAATAAAAACTGCTTACGATGTAAAATTGTGTAATTGAGATACAGCAAAGGAATGGTAAGAAATATTCAATATTTGTATGTGGGTAAATACGTATATACGCTGTATGTATGTATATATATATATGTAAGCATTTATTGTGTGTATATATGTATTTTATATATTTATATATATAAATATGTATACATTATATGTATATTATAGCAAAAGAGGCTTCAGATATAATTCTGATTCTCTGTTTTTTCATTGATTTTATCTTTTTGAAGACGTTGCCGCAACGCCACATTTATAGAAATGTAATATAAAGAACTTTAACGACCAAATTAAACCAAACGACATTGATCTACCAAAACAGCTTTGTAAAAAAAAAAGCTATATCAATCCTTAATTACATACCATTCATAAAGTTCCATAACAGATAATCTGCTAAAGGGAGATGCATATTTCCTAGTTTAGGATTATTTAATGTCTGCATACATAAATACTGGATTAAAGCTGTTTTTTGTTTTTTTTGCAGAATCTATTTAAAAAAAAAAAACCTTTCATAGAGCATTTCATCTGAGATGATTGTATCTCCTGCCCAAGTTTTATTGCAGCCTTTTGTCCCTTGCAGGATAATGCACTCTGTATAGTAGACTCAGCGTTTGCATACACACACATATTAAGAAAAGGTCACGGACCAGGAAAAAGCTACACACACACCTCAGCGCAGAATTGTCTGATTGGTTATATTTACACAGAATGCCACGCAGCCCTCGAAATAAACTCAGGATGCCATTTCAAGAGTCCTGAATAAATCCTAGAGGAACCACGTTCTAGTGATAAAGTATTGATCGATTGAATTCCTTTTAATATAATCTGCTTTGTCTGAAGCATCGTAGGAACAAGGAACAAAGAGGCTTCTTTGTCTACCCTAATTTGATCTACCACACCCGTCTAAAAATGAGACAATGATGCAAATTGCAATTTTGGAAATTGACAGGTGGCTGGTATAAAGGCAAAAACATGGATAAGTTTCAATGAGGAGAAAAGGAGGCAGTAGAAAACAAACACTATAACACCCATTCCATTTATTCCATTTATGGAACATGTAAGAGTTTGTTGACAATCGGCTGCTAACTTTATCTCAATGAGATCATTGCAATATTGCTCTGAATTTTAGATGGACTGCTGTCAAGAGAGTATTTTTCATGATTAAATAAAAATTATGCAAATGAGAACTTTTAAAATAAATTAACAAAATAAAAATAATTTACAACATATGTGGTGCATACTTTTTTTTTATCCCCCATCGTTTCATTTTTATATCTTAGAGTTTAAGAAGCTTGGTTACATATGATTAAGTTTTAGATAAAGTGTTTACACGTATTTTAATGAGCGTATTTTTGGTCATTAGTTGTTCTGTTTCTCCACGGTTGTGGAAAATACATGCACGCTTTGTGCTACAGAGTGGGTCTAGAGTTGACTTCAAATGTTACATTTACATTTGAAAGCTGTTGCCACGAAACCACAACATGAATATGAGACTGGACATCTTTAGGAAGTAAAAACAAAAAAATAGCTAGCTAATGAACAGATTGGTACAAAGAAAAACCATTACAGAAGAGAAGCGGCCTTTTGCTTATCTAGTCCATTTAGGGCTGTTAAATGTGCACTCTTATTGCCACATACATGTGTTTAACTCAAAACTATATGACATAATAGAAATTGATCCCATGAGTATTCTTTGCATTTCAATTAAAAGAAATCCATTCAATGAAGTGAATTGTCATAGAACTGGTAACAGTATCCTTTCAGTAATAGTGACTGATGAAGACCAGATTAAATGCTTAATCAAATTCAAGATTCAGGAGGGACATGTGGCCTATCCCACCTCCAAATGGGAGAGAAGCAGAATAAACCCAGGACAGCTCACCAATCCCTCATCACCAAGATTTGCCATGAAATCTGCTTCACTAATAGCATGAATTAGCCATTCAAGGTTAAGCTTGTTTTTCTTAGATGGTGGGATAAGAACCATGGCAGATAGACCTCTTTTTGTCTTTTCCTTTCGAATAATATTTGTTGTCGTGCTGCAGGATACGGTATCTGACTGACGAGTGACATCAGACCGAAAAGATTGAGTTTTGGCCTGACAATTTGGGGGCAACATTTGTATCCCTCTGGTTTTAAATCAATTAACACATGTAAACCTTTTCTGACGCATACAGTGAGAATAAGCATACAGTGAGAATCTTGCCAGATTTTATCTTCTCCTCCTTAGTTACTAGACTATTCTCATCATTTATTACTTTTACTCTTGATGGCATGCCCCCAATGCTCGACTTTGTAATAGTTTTTGCCGAGCCAATGCTGAAAGTCTGATTAGGAGGTTTATTTTGGTGGCTTAGGAAATACTCCCAAAGCTTGCGAAAGTCACGAGGAACCTCTTCCATTCATTATGTCGAACATCAGGATCTGTCGCAGGACCAAAGGTGCGTTTTAAGTTTTGACTCCAGCTGTTGAAGGTTTAAACCACATGAGACACTCTTCCCTTTTCACAGCCAATAAAGGACAAGGCTGAGATGAGTTTGTCACCCCCCCCCCCCCCCTCTGCAGCGCAACCCGTGTTGTCTCGCCCACCTGCACTGCCAACAAAGTGAGGCCTTTGCACAATAAGGTTCAAAGCAGATTTTAAATTAGCGAAAGGCAAGGGAGAGAGAAAGAAACTGACACAGACATCAAATGGAGAGAAAAGGCCTCGTGAGGGGGAGGACTCGGCGTAGTGGAAGTCATGCCAACTTCTAAATCGGATCTCTGAAGGAAAAAGAAAACAAGCGTCGTTTCCCCCACCCTCACCCCCCCGCCCCCGACTTTGTGATGTATCTGCCATGATGGGAAAAAAAAAAAAAAAGCAAGACACAGAGATGTGTTTTAATCTTCTCTGACGGTTGGCATTATAAAGGCCTGTGTCTTTGTGACCTATGTATGTGCAATAACCAAGCCTTTTTGAAAACTAGCTTTCTTTTGATTTTCCACGGAAAGTATGACAACATGAAAGGGAATGGAACGAGCAGCCTGACACTTGGAAAAAGTCGATTTTTTTTTTTTTTGACACGCAAAGCGATCTTATTTTTTGCAGGAACTCTCCATTGTGTCCACCTTAGCGCTAACTGATATCAGGATCTTTGATGGAGTCGAATGCATTCATAGAGCTAAATGTATCCTTTTAGCTTAGTCTTTAATTGGGGGCATTGATGGAAGTGGGATTCACAGAACATACATTAAAGCACTGGTACGCACAGGTCATTAAGCTCTCAGGCCTTTCAAAGCTCAACTTCGTCCCTCACAAATTGAGCATAAACATGTCATTACCTTGAAATTAGCAGTTATTCAACTCAAATAAAATCAAAATGACACTCAAACCAATGACCAGATTAGGCGATATCCTAAAGAGAGGGTCGCTATGCGATTAATATATAAAAACACAATCTATCACAAAGCCCAAAGTGTTTCTGAGGCCCATACTTCTAAATGGAGACCTCCCATCTACCGTATGTCGCAGTCCAGAAGTCAACTATAAGGCATCTAGCGCATATTTCTTTGTGGGATCTCTCTGATATGGATCACAGTGTCTGTCATGATCCATCTCTCTCTCTCTCTCTCTCTCTCTCTTCTCTCAGTTTAAAGAGACATGCAAGCCAAGCAGGTTCCACAGAGACACTGTACTCCACGCGCCACACCTCCTAAACCACACCACCAGGAGCCAGAGAATGGTGTGATTCGTTTGAAGGCAAAAAATAGCCGGTGACATCTACAGGCGCCGTTTGAAGTGAAATTGCACAGCGTTGCATGGCTTTGGGTAAATCTGGGGGAGACACCTGCTCGTTCTTACGCCTCGGCGCCTCACATCTCGCGCAGAAATGTATTCTGGGTTTACATTCAAAGGGACCTTCTGGAGTGCATATTTGATGCGTGTTGGCTTCTAAAAGTTGAAGAAGAAAAGCCTTTATTCGACAAGCCCAAACATCTTTTTTGCAACAAAGCAATACGAAGTAAAGACATGGAAAAGGAGAGAGAGTTGGAGAGTAGAAAGTGTTCAAGATGAATGCGCCATCAGTAGTCTACCTTGTGAGAGTTTAGGAAGACACGCGGTACACACAATGTCGGTGACACTGTCTGTCTGAGGTTGCCATTTGGAATTCGATTCAGAAATGGCTGCGAGTTTGATGGCTTCCCGCAACAGAAGACCAAAAGAGGAAGAAAAAAAAAAGAAAACCCTTTGCCAGTAGATGGGCTGCAGGATTTCTTACAAAGGAAACTGGAACTTGCAACTAGAACAATGCAAGAACACCTTCAACAGACCCTTAGAGAAGACCCTAAGCAATAGGTCTATAAGTTATCACCATCAAAAGAAGGGATAGTTCAAGGAATTCTTAGCACTCTGTACTAGTAATAGTGTCATGATAATGATGTGTGTGTATATTTATATATTTGAACTTTAAGAGGCTGTTAAAACCACATGTTCCCAATCCAATTGGTAAAAGGACCAGCCAAAAAGGTACAACAGCATGAGGGTACTATCCCAGTGACAAGATTTGGACCCCTAAAGGTACAATTTGGTGATTTATCTTCTAAAAGTATACAAACATAGAATAAGTACGAAAAAAAAGGTGTTGTCGTATTGTCATTCTCATCTTTTTGCTAACTCCTGCTCCCGAAATTTGAACTTGTACAGATTTTAATCCAGGAAGCTGGTAAAAACACAGACTTCGATGCAAAACTTGCCATCATTAATGCTAAAATGTCTGACAGAAATATAAGCACATGATCTTAATTTAGCTCAATTCAAAGCTTATTTCAAGAAAAGCATGAAAGAAACTTTGGAGGTTAGTGACCTGTAGATGTACTTCATGGTATTTTGAGCACAGGCGTACCTTTTTTGCCTTGGAAACCGTCTTTTTTTAAGGAAAAAGTAAAGTCAGGCGAGCATAAGCATGTGCTTGCTGGTTTGCACTAGTGAGGATACTTAATGTCAGCCTTGGATTTGTGTCCAGTTGAGAAGACACGGGCGGCACAAAGGGCCAGAGCAGAAGTTAGCCTTTTAAAGTATCCGTCGGTATCTGGAATGGAAAATGGTATTTCTGATCAGCAACAGTCGACAGCAGCCACTGACTGCACAGAAAAAACGGGTGAACCAGCATGCAAACAATCCAATCTTTTTAATTTAACCTAATGAGTGAGATATCAAAGTAAATTGCAGCTACATTGATATTTCAAATACGTCTTATGTAAAGACACTATACCTTTCAAGCTCAGAACAAAAACACTAATTCATTTGACAAAAGCCAGATAAAAGAAATCAAAATGAATTTTAAAATAAGGCAAACAAAGGCCAACCATTTTAGAATCGGGTGAAAAGCAAGCGTTCATCAGAACAGATCGGAAAGGTGAATGAACGCTGGCGACTGCAGGACGCTCTCACCTAATGAACTGCTGCGGTAAAAAAAAAAAAACTGTGACATTTCATTTGTCAGCTTTCAGTATCACCTTTAACAACACATCCTAGCACCGTGTTCATTACCTTGTAACACATGATCAAAGCTCTGTCTGCTTTGATCCACTTTGACTTAAGAAATCTTGATGTGCCGTCGGTAGAGCGGGGGGGTGTTTTGAATTTAAAATAATATTGTACACAATGCAGGCCAGGTTGAGTATTGTGGCTTTAGTTGCTATGAATTGTTAGCATTCCCCACAGAGCTTTGAATATTTTTGTTAAAAATCCTGGCTTGGTTAGATAATGCCTTTTCTCTCAAAACTATGTCCTTTTTTTGTTTTGTTTTTTGCAAAAAGAAAGAAAAAAAACACATATAACTTATTAAAAGTCCTCAGATAAACGATAGCTCCCGAGTGGGGAGGACCAGTTAGTCAATTAAGAAGCTGATAGCAATGACATTTGATATTATTTAACCCATGTGGCAGAAGAAGGCCATTTGACCCCATTCATTACATGTGTTGCAAACGGACTGCTTCTCCTCTCGGGCAATTCATACGAGGCAGAAATGAGCGATCCAGGGCTCTCCACCCTCTCTGCCAGAGCTACAAAAAACCCACCTCCAACCTCCTTTTGGACTCCCGTTAATGCATCTGCTCATGGATATTTAAAGGGTGTGTCAGAGATCAGGAAATAAAAATGTGTTGAGAAGTGAGACATGCATTATTCCCCCTCTTCCCCCCTGAGGAAACACAGAATGAAACATGCACTTAACACATCTCTCTCTCTCTATTCTCTCTCAGCCGAAGCCCCCACCAAGATTGTTGCTGCTGCCTTCTTTTCCTTTCTTCACTCCATCCCCCCCCTCTCCACCTCCCTACACCACCACCACCTTTAATATCTTATGGAATTAAAGCGGTGACAGGTTATCATAATCCAATTTCAGAGACAATCGTGCTGAGCACCTCGCAGCACACCAAGAAAGCCCGCGTCGGAATTGAATATGCACTCGGCAGATTAAATTACGTAGAAGGGGGGAAATAATTACGCTCTACGCTGGGAAATATCTTTTTGTGTTATTGTGAGCGCGGTACAGTATTGTGTACTGTACCGACTCCGGCGCACTCGGCGAGATATATCGAATCCTTGCCTGTCAACAGCGAGGCGTCTCGAGGTGGTGGAGGTGGCGGGTGATGGTTGTTATTGTGTTATTGTACACTCTTGTCTCCTAGCGCAATATCTGTTCTGGAAATAATGTCGCCCTCTAATGAAGTAAGGCCCCCCTTTTATTATTTATTTATTTATTTATTCATTTCCTGCCGCAGCCAGAACTGCTCGCAGCGGTGCGTCTTAAAGATATATTTTTTTTAAAAACTCTATAAATGAACACCTTTGAATTGAAATTTTTTTTGGTTGTTGTCTTAAACAAGGGTGAAATGATGTGTTCTCTCTGAGGCTGGGGCTGGGTTTGTTAGATGTAGTCAGTTAAAGGTGTTGTTTTCAGGCACCTGTATCTGTTTTAACTTGTGTTTGGATTCCCCTGAGGTGTGGATCTTGAAGGTTTAACTTTTGCTCCTCAGCCAAAGTTTAAGTTAAGGCCAACTTAAGGCCTTAACCTAAAACTTAAACTTTTTGATTAAACCATGGGTTATACATGGGTAAAATGCACATAGGTTTAATATGTTTCTTGGAATTTAAAGGGAATATACAAAAAAACTTGAGGTTTGGGGTTACCCTTACCCTCAACATTTACAGTGGGGGAAATAAGTATTTGACCCCTTGCTGATTTTGTAGGTTTGCCCACTTACAAAGAATGCAACGATCTACAACAGAATCCCAAATAAAATTCCAGAAAATCACATCATATTAATTTATAAAAATTGATAACCATCTGATGAGGAAAAATAAGCATTCTTTGTAAGTGGGCAAACCTGCAAAATCAGCAAGGGGTCAAATACTTATTTCCCCCCACTGTATATAGCCGTTTATGACATAGAACATACTGTACGTTTCATACAATTCATTCAAAACCCCACTTTTTCCTCTGAAATCATCTCTCTTGTGGAGCCAGACACAGAAAAGAAAAGATTGGAGGTAAAGCGATGGATAGTGATACCACCGAAGAAAGACAAGTTGACAAAGGGCAAATGAATAATGGGCAGAGAGATGTAGCATTAAGGGGGAGGGGAGGGGCAAATGAAAGAGAGAGAAAACCAGGGGGGTGACTCGGGTCAGTTTCTTCTACCAACACTACCTCGCCGCTTCTGAATTTTTATATCGGCTGCGCACCCCCAGAGGTTTTTTTTTTTTTCCCACCCAACCTCCATCCATCACCCGACGCTGCCCGGGCAAGCTGTCAGTTCACAAACGCACATAATTGTGAGTACACAGATACAGCCATGCATCAGTGCATGGGCCAGAGAGGCAGCTGAGAGAAAAGAGATATCTTATATACCATGCACCGATGGACATGAATGCATCAAGGCCATTTGTTCTGGCTGAATAAATAGAAAAAAATGCGGTCTTGCAGACTAGATAACTCCCAAGCTCTGCAATCCTCGGCGCCCCGTGCTCTCTTTTTATTTTATTTTATACGAAGCCAGCTACAGTTGAGCTAATAATGATCGATACGCAACTGGATGCGTGAACTTTCCTAAATGAGGAGGTCTCTTCCTGTTTTCTTCGTCGCGCATACAGTATCCCTTTCGTTTTATCGATGCGTTCGTCGATCTCTCTCGTCTAATTATTTCCCTCCTCTGTGTCTCTCTTGCTCTTCTCTCAGCGGCAGAAGGCATTTCTTCGATTGCCAGTGCCACGCTCTGTTTGCGAGAGATAATGCCCGCGAACGGAGCCAAATTTGTTAGTTTTTCCTGTAGTCTCCACTTCCATATTTAAGGAGACGGGGGCTTTGAAACCACCACAAAGGGACAAAGCTGGGAGTTTAAATGATGGAACGCGAATAAAGATTTGTACATCCGTTTTCTTTCATCCGATCGCCGCGTGCAGATCAGCGGCTTGTCGAGGGGAGGGGGGGTGGGAAAGAAAAAAGAAGAAGACCATAATAAATATGGTTTTGATTTTCTAACCAGGCGAAAACAACAAAGTTACGGCGAGAACATTAGCCTCATTGATCCCGTCTGATCGATGGAGTAAAGCGGACCGTGACCTTTTCCCACGTTTGGAGGCATAAAAATTCCTTGTCGGATGTCTCGGGAAGGGCTCCGGCTGAAAGCATTAGCACGAATTAGCAGTCGCCATTAAAGGCCCGCATCAATTTCGCCCTTCCGCTGTCGCTATCAAACAGCTGATAAAATGCGGGGAAAGCCGTCGTCTGGTGCGTGGCAACACACACACACACAGCCACAAGAAAAACTTCCGCGAAGCCTATTACACAGAGTCTGATTTACAGCCGAGTTACCCGGACTCTGGGACCATCAAACCACCGGCACACCAACCTGCCGTGACAGTGCAACTAATTGAGCTCAGATATATCTATCCCCCCCCCCCATCCAAATTGGGCCTTGAAAGGTTGATAACACGCCTACCTGCACAACAATGCCTGTAAATATTTTACAGCGTAAAAAAAAAATGCTCGTAACCACAGATGAATGTTGTGTTTAAGATGATAATATTATCTATCTATCTATCTATCTATCTATCTATCTATCTATCTATCTATCTAT
>JABUIW010044429.1:2069554-2131593 GCA_013363375.1 Menidia beryllina | reverse complement strand
CTATCTATCTATCTATCTATCTATCTATCTATCTATCTATCTATCTAACCCAGGTCAGGTACAGCATTTAGGTGATAAATATATTACCCTTGGACGTTTCCGAACCTGTTTTTTCCCCCCATTGCGAATATTCAGCCACGCAGATCTTCCAGCATAACTGATCAATCAATTTCACAATGATGAAATATTCAATAAAGCAGACACTCCAGCGTTGCACATCCACCCACGCAAAGACCAAACGCCCACGTTCGCAATGCCCTGGTTGCTAGGCTCTGAGCTTCTAACAGACTCCGAATCAATGTCATTAAATTAGGTGTTTCTGAGTGGATAATAAAGAGTATGTCACCTGATGTGCACTCCGATAATGCTCTAATCTTATTACAAATGCAGTGCTTTTGGCTTCACAAGGAAGGATTTGTATGGAAAAGTATCTATTTTTACAGGTGATAAAAATAACATATTTTGACATCTTTTTGTAGATGGCCATCATGCCGATTTGGCTTTTGATGTAGTATGTTTTTATGGTCATGTCAGTAAAATTATTATATTACAGTGATATGTTGTTGTTTTATATTCATAGGACTTGTTTTATATTTCTTTAAATGTTTCCTGGAGAATCTCCCTTTCACTCCTTTCAAAAGATTGCAAGGACCGGCTAAGTGGTGGAGGATGCTTCCAGTAAAAAGAGGCCATGGTCAATTTCAGGTCAAGTTTTCTGATCTGCTGTAGGATTATTTACAGATAGCTCCTCCCACAAGAACAGCTATGGGAATCAAACAATAATAAAAAAAAAGAATCAAAACAGAATATATACATTAAACTGAATAAATTCGATTGAATTTGGGTCTGGGACCATATGATATCATTTTTATTAGTGTACGGATATTAAATATGCACCACAACATACATGTGCAAACAGATCAAAGTTGGTTGAGTTAACATGTCAAACATACAGTACCCTCCTTTGTTCTGGGAGTCATACTATGCCCTGTGATCTTTAAGTGTCATACACATCAGTGCACGCAGAACACGGTCCAACATAAGCAAAAAAATCCAGGATTATATAAAGCCAGTGTGACGGAATGAAATAATAAGAGTCCTTGTCCCTTGTGTATTTATAATATTGAAGTGATGTGCTCCCTTACATAGATAAAGAATGAACATTATACAAAAATAACCAAGAATAACACTCAGGGATCTAAATTTGATTTGTGATTACACATTCAAATGAATTAAGTGTCAGAGACAGTGGTACAAACTGGGAAAAAAAATTAAAAATAAGATAAAATAAAATAAAATATATATATATATATATATATATATATTATCTGTTACATACATACTTGTTTCTTCTGCTTAGTGGCTAATTTGTATCTAGAGTTGTGATCTCATAGTGCACATACTAGTTAGTATTTATTTACGTCTTATGTATAGAACGCTCGAGTTGAGCTACTCCTGTTGTCCCGTTGAGGCAGTTCTGTATTCTGTGTGAAGACTCACTTTGATTTTTATGATATTTAAGCACAGTGGTTGTCCAAAGAGGTAGAGTATAGACTTGGTGGGTGTGTGACTGTGAATAAAGCAGTTTTTCCATCCCAAAACGACTGAGCCTCTGTGCATTTCCCTTAGGTTATGGCATTTTGGTGCTTTCTTTTCAAACGCAATGATATATAAGCAATTTTTTTAGCACAAGTAGACGGATGCTTGCTGTGTGATGTCAAACGGGCCTCCGCTGACAGAATAAAGATTTTTAGAGTTTCATTTCGTCAGCATGGAAAGAGGCATTTAGAGTAAGGGCGTAAAAATGAACCAACACAGAAAGGAATCCAAAAAAATTAGCACTGTAAAGCTGCTATACACTGTGCCATTTTTGCCCCTTTTTTAAGATGATTTTTCACTCGTTTATTGGATCAGGCAGAGTTTCAGCTTACTGGGCAGATCACCAGTCTATCATAAGGGCACACAGAGACAAACAACCATAGACACTCCCATTCATTTTTCATTCCCAGAGTCAATTTTAGGGTGTCACATCAGTTTAACAGTGTTTTTGTAAAGTGCTCGGACTCAACTTACATGAACACCAGGAGAACGTATCAACAGTAATAACAATAATGAAAATAGGGCTTAGGTGAAAGTCTATCAGGATTTGAACATTTGTAGCCATAATCGTGAGAGCTCCCGTGTGAAAATGGGGACCAACAGAGCTGGTTGATGACATGTGATCTTTAATTTTACTTAATATCTTTTTCTACCATAGCATAAAGACTTCTTGTTGATTGACTGATTGATTGACTGATTTTTGTATTTGTGTTGCCATTCCACTGCATCGTATTAAAAGCCTCTTTAAGAAGATAAGGCTTTAACTTAGATTTAAAGACTCTGGTTTTAAGTGAAACGAACATCGAATGAGTTTTTTTTCCAATGTCGGGGTCCAACCACTAAAAAAGGCCCAGTTACCCCAGTGCTTTAACATTATTCTAATAAAAGGTGACTTGATGGCCTCAGAGATCTCCCCTGTACAGGAAAACTGAAAAAGTTCAGATAAGTAAGGTGGGGTTGACCATTTAATTCAGATTTTAAAATCAATTCCAAAATGAACAGGAAGCCAGTGAAAAGAGAATTGGACAGCGTTGAGATTTTAAATTTTTTTAGAACGCCTGGCCAACACATTACAAATTTGTCCTCGGCTGTTTTAACGCGTTTGAGTGCATTCCTGCTGGACTCCTTTCCATGTGAATTCCCCCTCGGTCCGCGGGGCCCATGCTGATCTCTGACCTTCACAGAACCCTGGGAGAGTTTGGGATGTCCACTCCCCTCTGCTTCTCACTTCTTATTTACAGAATATGACCAGAGGATTTAATTTGCGGGCGGATGACAGAAAATATCCGCGAGAATAGTCATATCAAATCAGTTTCACAGGGGGAAAAACAAAGGTGTGGAAAAATGATTTTCTGAGGCCTCCCGAAACGTCCGTGAGCACTCATTATTAACAAAGGAACAAACCCATCTGCTGCTGTACCCCAGAAGAGAGGGATTAGTCAACAGTTGGATGGGCCGACGACGGGGCACGAGGAGGAGGTTTAAGCGAGTTCTTGACGGAGCGCTGCGCTGGAATTCAGGGCGCACCTGCTGGCTGTAACTGAGGCTGTAATCACCGACAGGTTTAGGCATGTGCAACCATCCTGAAGGACGAAAAAAGGATGACAAACATGGATGTCGGAAAATCTAAGATTGAAGATATGGCATTCGTTTTATAAGTTCCCAATTGGGAAAGTTTGGATCTGTGAGTATTGTCAAGCAGGTACAGGTTCCACGCTTTAGGTGAAAAGGCGTTTCTTGCCTTTCCACTACCTGAAGTATTAGATGTGGTCATGTGGCCTACAGCATGAGAAAATCTGCTTTTCCAGGGAGTTCCTCTATATTTATGGATTTAATTTCCGCAACTATATATAAACTGATTCGACACATTTTCACAAAGCTCTGTGTTATTATCCTCGGTCAATAGAACATTATCCCAGAGAATGCGTGTCTAGTGTTACCCGTGAATCTTTTCTTTAAGCAGCACTTTGGCTAGTTTATTCCTCTCTAAACCTTATAACATCTCCTTTTTTTTCCCTTTACATTTTCTTTGTGTCCAGCTTCTCGCATGGTTTTAAACCACTGTTGCAGACCCGAAGGCTGGACGTTAGTCGGACAGCAGGAAGTAGAGGGACGACTCTTACTCAGACTCGAAGGATGGACAGTTTGTGTGTGCACTCGTAATAAGTGTGTGTGTGTGTGTGAATCTTTCTGAAGAGTTGGCATCAGAACTGTGACTGTTGCCAGACTCCCTCCATATGTCCATTCCAGTCTGTCTGGTCTCACTAAAATCCAGCACTAACGAACTAAAAGGCATCACCGGCTGAATGTTAAAGAAAAAACAAAGGGGATGAAAATGACATTATTTAAATGAGGCTGAATTACTTTAAGAAACACGTGTAATCCCATAACTCTAGTGACCTGGTTGGTCTTGTGATTATGATGTGGAGCCTTTCTCTGTGGCTCTGTATTATTTTGTGCTTTTGAAATCCACTGATGCGCACACACACAAGCAATTTATTCACATTTCAACAAGGTAAATATATGAACTATTCTGAGCGGTTAAGAGGATGGAGTTCCAATTTTTAGCCATTCAATAGAGGAACAGCTTGTCTTAGAAATTGTTGCATTCAAGACTGCAACATGTTGAATGTACAGCAGCTAGGACTGCTTTTTCCAAAATGTGATGAAAGTTTATACAATAATAAATGATCTGAACAAGCTATAACAAAACCAAAGGACTGAAACTAAAATACAATAAATAAAAAAGAAGCTTTACAGGTTTGAAGACTTGTTAAGATCTCTTGCTCTCGTGTCTTCTTTGTCTGTGATGGTTGGCGTGTGGCTGTGGGGATGAAAGGTAGTTTGGTGGATAAAAATCCATGAAATTTTGTACTTAAGGCTCAGTGTTGTGGAAGACGCCTGTCAAAACAGGTGCACCCATTATGTTCGATCATAACCCTGCACTCTATGGGGCATCACCCTGTGACACTTCTCAATACTCTCTAATTTTTCCGTCTTGCTGCCTCTGGTCAAAACTTTCTCTCTTTTTTTTATTTTTTTTATTTTACTCACCCAGCTCACCAAAGCATCCTAGCTACTTTTGGTTGCTTCTACATTTGTGGCTAACCAGACTGGAAAAAATAAAATAAATTGCTTTCCTCCTATGACCTCATTGTAGAATGATTTAGAAGAAACAATTGGTCATGGAAGATGTTAAAGAAACCTAAAGCACTTTTGAGATTCCCTGTACATGTTGTAGCTTTAAGGAATATTGGGATTGAATTGTCCTCTTTATTACTAATGATGTTGTTAACCAACTTATTTTGTTGGAAGCCAGAGGACCAGCCTGAAAACTGTAACAGTGTCTATTGATTTTCTCTTTTCAAAGAGATGACAAAGGACGCATTGAGGCTCATTTCAATTATACACAAGGGTCTTGACCCCAAAGTTGAATTTCTGTTTAAATCCAACCACATTCATAGCACACTCCATAGAAGTAACTTTATCTATTTACCTTCATAATTGGAAATCCAAATATAAGAAATCACCGCAAGTTCATTCTCTTCCTCTGTTTTGTCAGACGTAAACTGGTTTATGATGTAAAATGAACCAATTTGATCCGACAGCTTTTGGGAAATACGATAACTAGTAAAAATGTATACCTTATTCACTTAATTAGTCAGAAATAAACAATAGCATTGCCTCTATCTCGAGGCGTAATAACAACGCGATTTCTTTTCCTTTTGAAGAAAACTCCCCTTTTGAGGCACATCCACAAGAAATTTTAGCAACGTCAGAGAAATTATTTTTGTAATTTCACATTCATTCTAAATTTTAATTTGTAACAATGAAGTCCGTGTATCTACCAGGCAAAATGATATTTGTGGGACCAAAGAGAGATGAATTTATATGATGTTGAAACATTTTGGTCTGATTTATTGGTTAGATTTATTTATTTTTTGTCAGTGGCAGAGGATGCACTGATAAGTTAATGTTGCGAAGACTTTCAGACCTATAGTCAATCAAATAGACTGCACAATATTAATTAATATTAATATTTACTTTCAATTTATAACGAGTTTTGGTACCTGCAGTGTGCTGCTAAAAAGCAGGGTGCCATTTCTCTTTAATGACACTCAATAAGTGTGTAAGACCTGAGGACACTAGGTGTTGAGGCTTTTTAGATCGAATGTTTTCGAATCTCGCTTGATGTGTGACTTCCGTTGTTCAACAATCCTGGGTTGCAATTCTGGGTTGTGGTACTCTGCTTTCTATAATGTGTCAGTTGGAAACAGGCCTGGACTGCAGGCAGGTCAGCCACAACCCACAACTTTTTTTAACTTAGCCGCTGTGTTTTAAACTGTCTCCATTGCGGTTTGACATGGTCTTGCAAAAATACAAAGGGACAAATAGATTCCTTGAACGGCAGCATATGTTAGTCCAAAACCTGTATGTATCTTTGAGCTTTAGTGGTGCCTTCCCAGATTTGCAAGTTACCCACGGATACCAACACCCCCAGTGTCATCACAGATGTTGTCTTTGCAACTGTTAAAGATCAGGATGATTCTGTTCCTCTATCTCTTGGAGCGTTATTTCAGAGAACGATTTGAAAGGTGGACAGCCCTATTTAAACATCTAAACTATCAGGGTTATTATATATACATTAAATATATACATTGCTTTGCATGTAAAAGTTTCCCCCAAAACCTACTTAGTGACATCCAATATATATAGATATATATAGTTTTTTTATCACACGATCATTTTATGGACTCTAGATGATGGATTGAAAATATTAGCAGTGTTAAAACATAAAGAATGAGATAATGTTGTGCACAGAAAGAACGATCAAGTCTGATCAGCACTGATAAGCCAGACTCATTCACTGGCGGCTCACTGGAGCTGCCGAACCAAATATCCAGACATATGGAGATGTCATTTCAACCTTCAAGTATACTCAGCATAAATTCCTTGTGAAACACGGTCTTCCACCAACGCTCTCAGTTCCAGTGCCTGCTCTTATGGGGTAGTAACTTCATCCCTCTGACAGCTGCAGAGAAGCACCTGAGGACTTGTTATTACATTTTAGCCCCTCTGGAGGAAACAAGCATTAGTTTCAGGTTGCAACATCCTCGCTCATCTCTTGCTCCTGGTTCGCTGCTGCGGCGGTTTTCTAAGTGTTTTGGGATCGCCACGGTATTTGAAATGCTTAATGGGAATACCCTGAAGAAACCAGACTTAATTTTGTTGATGTGACCCCAGTTACAGAAGCTATAAGGACGGATAATCGCAGATTTCATCCCTCCGCTTCGAGTACAGTATCGTAATTTTCTGAAACTAAAAACTAAATCAACCAAAAATTTCCCATATGACTGCCTTGGATGGAATCTTATCAAGAGTCTGACATGAAAAAAGAAAAAAAAAAAGTTTGAGTTGTGTCACTGCACCATCAAGTGAAGCCACGAGATAGAGGAAAAAACAGAGCACGGAAATGACAAGGGAGTATTTCTCAGCGCACAGATGGCAGTCGACTCTGATGGAGATGGCAGGGGGCGATAAGAAGGGCTTGGAGACAGTGGGGGAGAAGGTGGTGGCATTTGGGAGAGAAGTGTGGCGGGTTGAGGGGTACGGTAACAGTACATGCAGCCCCCTCACTCCCCTGCTGGGCTCTGGCAACGCTTCTGGCTCCCATGTTGAGTCTCCGTGGTAACAGTGATAGCACCGCGGGGCTGGGCTGGGCGGGTCTAACACCTCCAATGCTGATACAGGATGTGATAATTGCCTTGGCAACTGCTGCCCCTTGTCGCGCTACCATCAGCTTCCTCTGTAGAGTCAGGGGTCCAGCTCCTTTGCGTTTCAGATCAAACCCCTTTACAAGATCAAAAACAACACTATGATCGACAACAGTAAAGAACCATTATGGATGGACGGAAACATTCCCTTTTCAAATGTTTTTAACTCACACAAAAAGTCAATTTTTTTTCTCTGGCATGTCAGGTACTCTTTTGGTTGATTGTGTTGTTTTTAAAGAGCTACAGTCAACAGCACACTTTTGTTTCAGTTGACAACAAATGAATGAAATCGTAATAAAACAGGCATAAGATTTTCTCCAGAAGGGTTTCTCTGCCAGGTTGCAATGCCTCATCTTTCTCATCCAAAGAAAGTAAAAAATAAAAGCTAGCCAAGCCAGAAAATGCAAGGAGGTCCAATAAAAAGAAAAAAGAAGAAAAAGAGGGGAAAAAAATTCTCGAATCAACATACATCTAATAGATACCCATCTTTCTACACAGATATAAAGTTAGCTACCAGTAATAAGAAACATTAACCAGTACAGCTCAAGTCTCCACCCATCCATCAATGCCACCTTTCTATATGATATATTTGATATGTTTGCAGTGTGCATGAGAGAGGACAAAAATGTAAAAATACAAACATTATACTGAAGTGAAAGGTTAGGGTTGCTTACAACCAAACCCGTAACCAATAATTGCAGTTTGTTCATTCTATCTATTAAACTGTGTCGTCATTATTGGTAAAGTCTGAAGTGCAGGAGTTGAATACTGAGCAGTGGGCCATACACATCAATCTCCATTCTGTCAGAAGCCTCCCACGTATTCACTGACGTTATTTAAAAAAGCAAAAAACAACTGCTATATACCTCAATTCCTCATCTTGCTGGCAGAAAAAGGTGCATATCAGTTGCTGTTGCCAGTATGCATTTTTTTGACCGTGGGAATTAACCAGTCCAGCTTGAAAACTAGCCAGTTCTGATCAGTTTTAAAACTTAGAGTGTCTTGCTCGCTCAAGCCGTGATGGGTTAGAGTGATAATACAGAAAAGATTTGCAGAGAGGAAGATTTGCCAGTTCAATTCTGCCAGGGCTGACGTGATGGAGCCGAGGTGAGCGAGACTCCGACGCAGGCGGCAACCCAGGCGGGTGAAATACCTTTGAAAACAGAAGCAAAAAAAAAAGAAAGAAACACTGTAGCAGATAACTAGAAAAGCAGTGAATAAAATCATTTTTTGTCTGAGCTCTGACACACTCTACAAAGACAAAATAAAATTAAAATGACAACAAAAACTAACAGCACCCACATAATTAAAAAGATCAAAATCCGAAGCTGACAAAAAAAAAGCAAAAGTCCATTGACAAGAACTCTGATATTAGGACATTGGGAGAAGAACATATCCCATTTTGCTGGAGATCAGTATCACTTTGGTTAGTGCTGGTGTTGGAGAAAGCGAACGCTCTGTTACACTCGTGTATTAGCTTGTAATCTGGAGAATGACTCACCTTGATAAAGGAAAGTAACACACCTGGGAGTGAAATACATCCTGAACTAATGGTGTGTTCAAACTCAAACAAGCTTAGTAGGATCTAACGGTCATTATGGTAGCGTTACTTCGACAACAACAGTAGCAAAAAAAAGAAAAACTGTCACTTGGGCCATTTTGCACCTTTAAGTCTTGTCAGATTCTAACAGAAAGGCTGAAAATCACTATTATAAAAGCACTAATCTGTACTTGCTTTAGTTGTTCTGATTTTCTTTGCAGCTACCCAGCTAGCTATATGTAAAGACGACATTGCCATTCATTATCTCCTTTGCAATGCTCTGATTGGTTGAATGTTTCTTCAGGAAGGGAAAAAAAAAGAAAAAAAAAAGGTGTGGGTTGTGATTCAGAGATATGGAACCAGGCCCAGAAAGGCAGGACTCATATCAGATAGCAGTCTGCGACTTTCATAGCGGAAAATGTTATTTTGTAAGTTAATGTAGTTTCATACAGTTGAGACCAGGATGGAGAGATTCCAGGGAGGCGTGGGGAATTTAGATGAAATAGGTTGGGTGAAAAAAAAAGGTTTAGGTTTTCTGAACACAGAAATGTAACCGTTTATATATCACGATGAACCTCTGATATCACGCTTTTATTTTGTCATACAGGAGAGTCTCTTTCAGGCTCTATCTTTACATGAGAAAGTAGAGCCTGAGTGTGATGTTTGATGGAAAAGAAAGAAAAAGAATATCACTGAGTCAATGTAATATTCAAGGGGTCTTACTCGTCCCGTCCAGTGTGGCCTATTTCTACACCAACAGCGATCATTGGTATCACTGGCTTGAGTCAACCGAGCATATGGATCCCCACAGGCGGCCTGTCGTCCTCTCCTCAGCCGGCGAGGTCTCCCGTCCCCCCCGGGCTCCCCAGGTGTGGAGCAATATGGTTGCTCAAAAGGAGGAGACGTTTCGAGGTCAACTTACCCCCCTCCTCTCATGTGTCGTTCTCAGATATATTAATTGGAGCAAAAAGACTAAACAGATTGTTGCTCATCTCGGGAATTTCCGCAATGATTGCTTTAGACGGGAATGATTCGGTACCAGTGTGAAGAAGAGCAGGAGCCAAACAACCAATTTTGATAAAGAAAATAAAAAAAAGACCTGCATTTTGCCCCAAATAGCCTGCCTTTGCAGAAATATACATCTCCTCTGCTGAGTTTTATTAAACTTTTCAATAGTTTTAAACTTAAAACTGGGTTTAATACTTCCTAATGACTCGCTCAGGTAAGAATAAAGAGAGTACAAACAGAAAAACAGAGGTATCCAGCTATGCTTAATGATAATACAAGCCGAATTCATACACGATAACATTTATTGGACGCTTCTCGGGCTTTTAATGCCTTCCGAGCGCCGATATTTTGAAATAGAATTAGTCGACATTGCTGGAGAGGATCACGTTTTCGTTTTGAACCACGCGAAAGTGTCTCTGATCTGGCGTTTCTCGGAGGCAAAGATAAGGTTGTCAGTCTCTGACATTCAGCGAGATGGCAGGCACACGAAGTTCGTCATCATGTCCGCCGTTTGTAAAAACAACAGCATTATTTGTTTTTCTGGAAAAAAGAATAAGTGCCATGATGAGACAAACAAAAAGCTAGAGAACGTTTTTTTTTTTTTTTTTTTTTGTCTTCCTCCCTCCTTCTGGATGCTAATTTTCTTTTTTTAATTGCGTCAAGCCACTTTTTCTCACATCTGAGAAGCGTGTACGTGTGAGGGTGTTGATTAGAGAAAGTAAAAATACAGCATGTAGGATTCTTATGCTAATTACCCTTTAAACCTCGTTCACGTCAGTCGGCTTCCCTAATTAGCATGTTTCCGACAGGAGAGGAGGAAGAGTGAGAGAATGGTGCGATGTGGCTCTGCACAGCTAAATTAACGGTGTGAAAACCCAGACATTTTATTTCATTTTTTTTTCTCTCTTCCCTTCCATTCTCTGCTTCTGCCACCCACCCACACCTGTGAATGAGTCTGTGAGAGTTGGAATTGGCGCACATGCTCAGACTGTCTCCAGCATTTATGCGGCGCTCGCCTCTGTCGTTTTTTGCGTTTCCCTTTTTATCCCGTCTGATTTTAGCCACTTTTATTTGGAATATTCGCGTTTCTTTCCATGACCTTTCTCTTCCTTCATTTGTCGTGTTTCAAACCGAAGTGAGAGGCAGATTAACCCATCCCCAAAAAGGCTTTTTTTTCCCAGAACAAAGTAGGTGTTACAGCTTTTTTTTCCCTATTTTTTTTTTTAACCTTGTACCAATTTAGAGTGAAAAAGTAAAAAGGAAAAGGGAGGAGAATCATGCAAAGGTTTTAAGCTCCATGAAGGATACGAGGTCGCGTGTAACTTTTGCGAAGGTCCCAAATCTGATTAGAGCTATGAATTCTTTTCAGTTGTGCGGGTAAAGGCAAGGTGATGTGTACTTCAAAGTATGAAAGAGTTTACAATACCTCCCCACCCTTGTCTTTGCCGTTGGCATTCCTGCACTTCAGTGGCAAGCTGCCGTGCAGTTCAAAAATGAAAAAAGGGGATTGTGTCCGCAGATGAGGACATGGCTGAGACACCATTTCAGTTACCACTGGAATCACTTAATAGTAGAATAGTGCTGTCAAGCATGTACAGGAGGGTTGAAAAAATCAAATGTCTGGGCCAAAATAATAAGGAGGAAAACAGGGTCTTCTTGATCAAGTGGACTAACAAAACTAAAATCTTAAAGCTGTGAAAGTTCACAAAAAGCTGAATGGGGAACATGGATAAAAAGGCAGGTGGGAAACACAGGGAAGGAAGGTGATCGAGCAAAAAAGACCGGAATACACGGGAAACAGAAGCATGGGCCCGAGGACCTGACGATGAATGAATGGAAAATAAATGTTTGTGTAGGGAGAGCGCTTAATGGAATGTAAATCAGGAAATACAGGAGCTGAACTGTTGAGGAAAACCAGAAGAAACTGAGGGACTTGAATGAGGGTGATGGAGAGACAGGGAAACAGATAGACCCCAGAATAAGACACCGGAAAAACATAAAACTAAGAAAAAAAAAAGTCAAGAGGCAGGGTCAATCACAGAATTATAAAAAAACAAAAAAACAAGGAACAAACAGGAAACTAAATGCGGAAAGAAACTGGATGACTGAAAGAAGAACAAAGGAATATACAAAACTCAATTGAGTCAAGTAACCAAAACTGGAAAACAGAACATGGAAAAGTACGAGGGAACTCTAAAATACAAAAATATAAAGATTAAACTCAAATACACACAGAGAACTCAGAGGAAATATACCACACTCCTCTTGAAGTTCCTTTCACAACAATAGTAGTTGGACATAAGACTACTTATGCCCACTGGATGTTTAAAAAACAATATAGAAGAACTACCGAACCAGGATTATGAGAAGAAATTGAGTCTTCTAGGAAGGCCTAGCAAGGTTTGGGCCTCTTGCAATTGAATTTTAAGTTCTACCTCATTGCAAAGATTATTGTAAAGAGAAAAATATGCCTTTTTTTTTCATTGTGATTCATCACCTTAACATTTCAAGTTCATTTGAGGTAATGCTGTCTGTTTCCCCAAATTATCGCTGCTGTATTGCCGTCTCATTTATGATGGCATCAAACAGTTTGTGTGTTAGAAAGCAGACAAATAAAACAGCAGTAGCCTTGTTCTTCCTTCATTAGAATAACGGTATGTGATATATGAGCCTGTTAGCAGCAGAAAACTCAAGATATTCTAATTGCAGAAGCGAGTTCTCACCCGAATCTGGAGGGAGCGTTCAACCAGCGGTTACTTTTGCGGTTGCAGCACAAACAAATCCAACTGCCTGTGACTCCATCTGTCATCAGGAGGCTTGTGGGAATCACCTGCTTGTGGATTTTCTCATTGCAACGCTAGCTCACATTTAGCCTGAGTGGCAGACTGCCTACAGTGTGGTGGGATAGACTCCCCAGCGGACTGTTCTCTATCATTTAAAGAAGCGGACTGGTGTTCTGCAGTGGAGGATTCTTCATGGGGCGATTGCAATAAACTATTTCTTTTTTTTAATCAGTTTTTACCACTAACATTTTAAGCGTATGCCCGTTCAGCGGTTTGTCCAAGAATGTCTTTTGTGTATCTACAAACCGGGAGAGACTTGTGCCTCTTTTGTACCCGTTGAAGGAAGTTAAGATTGTACAACTATTTTTATTGACAGTTGTGATGTTAGCGGAGTTAAAAGGGTCCAAGGGGAATGGTTGATTTTTTTTTTTTATAGGCACAAACTTGCAATATTACAGTTTTTAACTTATAATTTGGGATATCCCATCTTACAAAGAACAAAAACTACAGTTTTTGATCATACAATGTGAATTATTTACACACATATATTCAAAAATTAATATAGCAATATATTTGATTTCTGAGATGTATATAGACTGAGGACTGTGCACTTTACCTTTTCATGTTTATACTTTATATATTTTTGATAGCTGATATTTTGATATTTCTGCACTGTTTGGAGTTGGTTTTAATCTGGTTGTACATGTGTAAAATTGCAATAAAAGACATTCTGAAAGGCTAAATTAGCTATTTCACATGAGATGTGGTGACTCGGCTAGTTCTGCTTCCACTCAAGCACCCACACCATGGCTGGCTTAAATTAGCATTTTTTATTTTTTATTTTTTACTGTAATTGTTGAAACTGGTCCAAAATTTGTGTGAATAGATAAGTGTTTAAAATCCAAATTCACATTTACCAAATGCTTTCGAGAGAGAGGTTTTTCAGAGGTTTGTGACTCCCTATTTGAAGTACATGTAAAGAGGCAGGAGAAGCCTGTAAACAGCATTTAGGCCGACTGAAGCTAATGGTAGCTTTTTATCAATCAGTGCACTGGTTAATGTCAACTTTAATTGGCAATAAGTTGGTTATTTTTTCTCTTTATTTTATTTGTTTCTTTACCGTAATTCTATCGACAAGTGGTTAATACATGTAATCACTTGCATTATGTAATTTTTTCAAGAATGCATGGGTTACCGTTCCATCCATCCATCCATCCATCCATCCATCCATCCATCCATCCATCCATCCATCCATCCATCCATCCATCCATCCAATTTCTATACTACTCAGAGTTCAAATAAATTAGAATCTAATCAAACAGAATCAATGACGTTCTCCAATTAAGTCCTGCTTAGCCAAAATGAAGCCAACAGGTTGCATTTCATCTTCTCTCCCTTGTTCTTAACTTGCACAAAGGGTCGGTGGAGTGAAAAAGATTGGACGAAACCTCTGTCAGCTACAGACTCAATAAGAACATTTTTGGTCAGCATCACCATTCCTTTACTGCTTAACCACTAACGTATTCATTCTTTTCTACAGGAACTGCAGTGCCGTTAATGTGGGATTGTGACTGGTGGAGTCACTGGTGTCACCCTGTAGGTGCCAGGTTTTTTTTGGTGCCAAGAGACATGCATCCCTCCCAAAGCACAGTATGCATTTCATGTAGTTTGATCCATTTTGATCCGGCCTTAAATTTCAAATGATGTGAAAACTTCCACCATCCATCGATCAAACCCTTCTTTTTTTTCTAACTGTGTCTCTGAAGCGAGTTGGAGGTTGGTGTGAGCTCTGCCTCTTTTCCAGCACACTTCCTTCCACTCATTACTCCCTCATCTTTCACCGTTTTTTTTCTTTCTTTCTTTTTTTCTTTTCTTTTACCTCCAATTCCGGACAATTTCTCGAATTTCGCTCCGTACTTCTCGAGTTTTTTTTTTTCCCACCACGAAAAGTTTAAAACGAACGACCAGACTCGACTCAATTTCCGCGACAAGGTTCTGCTTAAAAGCCAGCAGTGTTTTGACAGTCAATTTACAGCTTGAGTGCCTTCAAGGTTAGACACTTTTCGTAACGTGAGAGTGGGAGTTGTACGGTAACACCTGGCTCACGGAGACACGGGGTCAGGAGGAGGCTATAATGAACACAGAATCACAGAAATGTCATTCCACTCTTCCTGATGCTGCTGTTGTTTTTTCCCCCCTCTCTTTCTGAGCTTTAAATCAACCGTGGAGGAATTTTGTACACGGCGCTTTCGAAACTGCAGTCCCGAAGTTAAACAGATTCGATCATTGTTTTTGTTTTTTTTCTTTCTTTTTTCCTGGCCTTTCAGGATAGCAACGTTCCCATTATGAGTCATTTGTTTTTGATGTGAATGAACATAATTGGCTTAAGCACAGGTGCAGCCACTAATTGAGATGATGTTGTTTGGCACGATATGCCAAAATTCATTTTCAGTCGTCGGCGGTAGCGGTGCGGAGCATCGCGTACTGGAAATGGTCTCCGGGGAGGGAAAAGTAACACTTTGAAAAATTACCACCAAAGTTGAAATGACCTCTGAAGCAAAAGCTAATTAGCACTTTTTTTTTTCCAAGAAGAAGAAGAAGAAACTTTCATCTCTCTTGATGATCCGCGAAAAAGTTTTGTTGAGCTTTCAGGTCTGAAAAATCTGCTTGATATTATTTGCGGTCATTTGATTTTTCTTCCTTATCAACCCGTGGCAGAAAAACACTTGGCGGAGAGACAAATTAACACAACATCCGAGTGATTTTCTAATAACGAGCAAGACATATATCGTCTTGCTCGCTTAAAAAAAGAGATGAAGCTGTTCCTGCCAGTTCTCCCAAGTTTTTTTAAATATTTAGCTGAATTTGTGAGTTTGAGCTGACTTTTCCCAGATTCAAAGGTGTTACACATCACAATTCACTTTCAGTCATGAATGTCTCAGCAGGAAAAATTAGGTGGCTTTCTCTTGCCTACGTTGCAATAACGGAAGCTTCAACCTCTCAGGTGCTTGCAAAAGTGCCTGATGTAGTTGTTTTTTTCATTTTACCTCATCTGTTCTGGGAAGACTAATTTCCCGAGCACTGTGGTGGAAGTCATTCAAATTAATTAGCTGAAGGAATGGTAACAAAATCTCTATGTAATTAGCTGATTTAGCCTAATGAGCTAATCTCTATAGCGCCACTTAAAACTGTGTGTGCATGTTTTTTTTTTAATCAGCATACCACTAAGATAGCCTTTTTCATCAGAGAATTCATCGTTACAGACGAATCCCCCTTTCATAGTTCTCATAAAATGCCTGCATGGGCAGGAAAATGTGAACATTTTCCAGCTTTTAGCGGGTCGTTCATTTCATCTGCCGATCCAGTGATTGATGTTTGAGTGGTAGCTTTTATTTACCTAATAGCAAATTTGACAGCTGCAGACCATTCACAGACATTTTCTGTAAATGCCTTTTCTAAAGTTTGAATTGATCCTTATTTTCATCATTTGCTTTCGCCAGGGAGCAGATTGCCTCTTAATCTCTCTTAAGAGAGAAGTGGTCTCGCTATAAGTGGCTATTATCGAGAAGTTCACCGATTTGAAAAAAAAAAAAAGAAGCAATTTCCTTTGCCTGGACTTTGTTATGCTGGCCTAAATATCACAGCACTTTCCACCAATATTTTGTTCTTCAAAAAAGTATATCCCCTCTCAGAGATCACGTCTTAGGGCAGGCTGGCAATAGGAATTGTTTAAAATGTAATCATATTTATCATGTGGTTTTACATTGTCAGCAGGTTGGCACATGGCAGTGGATAGCTGTTAGACACAGGTAGGACCCAAAAGTAGATGGTTGTCAGGGGAAGTTAACATTGATGACCAATGATGTGGGTCCACTGAAAATCCAGTCCGAATGGAAGAAGAGAAAAAGGGATCAGTTGATATAGTCCCCCAGGATTGGTAATAATATAATTTTACGAATTAAGGAACATTAACAACTGTTTCAGAAGGGGTCCAGCTTCAGGGGAGTAAATCATCGATAGCTGGCTGAGTTGTGGTTTAATGAAGATGGCAGGGCAAGGAGGCAGGTTTTAAGAGCAGGTGAGTGAAGGAATCTATGTTTTTTTGCAGTGCAGCCATAGAGGTGCAAACAACTGTGATATCCAGGAACACATGAGAGGCGGCGAGGTACTAGGAATACACCCTTAAAAAGGTATTTCGAACTTAGGTACGACAACTAAGTAAAGACTAGAGCTCCTACAGAACCTTAAGGGGACGGATTCTTTAGGGCAGGGGTCGCCAACCTTTTTGAATCGGAGAGCTACTTCATGGGTACTGAGTCACACGAAGGGCTACCAGTTTGATACACTCTTCTGAAATAATACATTTGCTCAATATGCTTTTAGCTATACTTTATTAATAATCATTAATGATACTCATCTGTGACAACAGTGACAACAAAATGGGAAACATATCAATATCCACTACTTTATCTCTATTTATCTCAGCAACTGTTAAATTTTCAGATGATCACTTACTGTACATCACTACATTTACATAGGAGTTTTCAATTTCACTCCTTTTAACTAGCCACTGACAAAACCTTTTAACAAATCATGAACTATGTTGCACCATGTTTCAAAAAGTTATCAATTATCTAATGTTAAAGAAAAATCAACTCGCATATTTAAAAGAAATCTTGTCACATTTTGAACTCATGACCAAATCTTTAACAGATTGGGATTGCATGCTGTTCACCAGTGCATTGTAATCTGGTGTGTAACTTGACACTGCAACTGTGAGTGCATATTTCAGATGTGCTTTTTCTGCCCGTAGTGTGCTTCCCGGTGGGTAGTTAGCATGCTAGCTTTTGTGGCACGAAGTGAAGTGTCTCTCCACATTGTGCCGCTTTGCCGTCGCCACAGTTGCCCCACGAATCAGACACACGCAGGTTTCTTTTACAGTCGTAAAAAAGAACTTCTCGTCCCATTCGTTGTGAAAGTGATACGCTTTCTTTAGTTTTTCTTCCATGTCTTTGGGGTAGGAAACTGCACCCAGCTCCGCTGCGCCCGCTAGCTTACTCTCCACTGACACTGGTTTTGTTTTGTCACGTGCACAATACTGACCTTTGAACTAGAGAAAACTTAAACTTAATATATAATGAACATATGTTTAAGATATTGTAATTTTAAATCAAATCTATATGAATGCAAGTGTGATTAAAAAATAATAGCAACGGAACAAAATGAAATTTTAGACGCAGCTCACTATTGAGTTGTGCTATTTTTAGAACAGGCCTGCGGGCGACTCGTGTGGTCCGTGCGGGCGACCTGGTGCCCGCGGGCACCGTGTTGGTGACCCCTGCTTTAGGGGGAGCAGCTTCTACCTGGAATTCCTGGATACCTGCTCGGACGACAGAACTTGCCTAGAACCCAATTTTAAAACACTATCATTAAAAATGTGGAAGGGGGAAAGAGCGTCCATGTGTGCATATCGGCATCGCAGAATTTACAGATTAGATCTAGTGTTTTCAAAATGGCCTCATGAAATTGTTTGTATTGGTTACAATAGACGAAAGCCAGCTTTGGATTTGTGAAATATGTCATATTCATGTCAAGTTCACTGATCTAATGTCAAACCCTGATTGGACTTGTCTAAAAACTTTATTTTTGTGAACTTAAGTGAGCCAGTCACTATAATTGTCACATGTATGCAAGGCCGTTTCTTTTTAAGACCTCTCTTCACACATGATTAGCAATGTGGCAGGCTTTCATAAGACTGAAATGTGGGGTCTTAATCACTAGAAAGACTTGACTCAAACATAGACTTTCTGTTTTAGATTTTAGCAAGATGAAATGTACGATTTGCATTAACTTCCTGGGGTTATCTGCCATAAACAGTGGATGTTTAATTGTCCAGGAAAGGGCAATGTTTTCAAAGAAAGGACAGACGTGTGTAGTTCATTATACAAAGGGAAAAGTAGTATGTTATTCTTTTTTTCTTATAATATGCAAAACATCAAACTACAGTTTCATGGGCTCGTGAAGCTCTGCCATTTGTGGTAACATAATTTATGCACTATACCTACAATTTTGTGTTGCAGTTTACATTTGTTCTATTTGCTCCGTTTTGTACACAGTTGAGTAAGGCTGTTTATGTTTATTTACCCTCATGTCAGCTAAAGATGAACTCTGACAACATGATTGCTGTCTGTTGTTGGACTGATTACATTCCCCTGTTGACTCAAAAGTTTAAATGCTTCAGAAATGATTGCAAGTTTCAAATACCACAGTGCAGGCGCTCCACTGGGGGAGACTTGTCTTCAATGAGACTGGATTCGTTACAGAAATTAAAACAATGATTTTTTATTTAGAAAGGCAATCGTCTGTTAACCCGTTGACCTTAAAACTTTCCTCTTCTTTTCAAGTTTTGGGGATATCTGGGGTTAAGTTGGTAAAAGTAGCTAATTCTAATGAGCGATAACATTTCAGACATATATCTTACTCCAACATTGCAATTCAATCCACCGAAATACTATGATGATAAATGGTTGGTATCCCTTAAAAAATTACATATATATATATTAAAAACACTTTATATGTGGTGGAAAATTCTTGATTATTATTTTACTTTTTAAGCAGGTCTCAAGGAAGGTGCAATGTCCTAAAATTGACAGTTTTTAAATTAGGTTAAGGTTAAATTAGATATTTAACAGGGACTTTGTAACGGTTCCTTGATGTCTTTTTTTATTTATTTGGCATTTTAATTAATATTCGGTGGATTTTAGGTATTTGTTCAACAGAGTAACCTTGTGACTTATTAACAGTGAGGTATGATAACAGTGCCTCATTGACCACAATGTCAATTTAAAAAAAAATGATGAATCCGTGTGCACACCTACTTGATGCACGGCAAACATTTTTTCTTTACTTTACGGTAACATGGTGTACATTATGATCATTATATGACAGATAGATAGTTGGATCCATGTTCCCTTATATTTTTTTTCATACTGTTATCATATCAAGAAGAGGAAAAAAGAGGTTTGGTCTTCCAGATACACTGAAATAGTAGTCAGTGACACATGTACAAGGAAGCAGAGTATGAAGGGCTATAAATATTGTAATATTACTGAATATTGATATTAAGATATTAATGTTAAGTCAGGTGGTCAATGGTCAATTATTAGCAAAATCTCTTCCGCAGGGAACACTGCTCATTGACCTCCCTTATTTATAGAGGAAGAAAAAAAGGGGTACATCCTCGCACCTGGAGGCCTTTTCTGGGAGACAGATGAAGGCCAAATGGCTCTATTTCCCCACTTCCCCTGGGGGGCTGTAAATGCCTCTTGGTGAAATCTCAGTTGGCTGAATATCACCAGGCGTGTGGGCTGCTTTTCTATCTCCAATTAAACGTCTAAAAAAACAACAAAAAGAAGATGGCTTTCGGGAAACGGTCGCCAAGAACAATGCTAAGACGGGCCTCATCGTCGTAAGAAGCTTTGAAGCTATTCATAATAATCATCTCCCTCCGAAGCCCCCGCACACGCATGCTCAGATACGGATTTCCGGATGCGAAACAAACAAATTATCGCGCTCGACAGAAAAGAAAAATGCAGAAAAGGTGGAGGAGTGACGGACGCGAATGCAGACTTTAAGGTGGCGATGGGGGAAATAAAGGGAAGGAGGGGTCAAGCTGTGGCGTAAAGAGCAAGAGAAAGCCGCCAGAGCTGCGTGAGTGTAAGCGCCTTGCGGTGAGAGAGGATGGCGTCCAGCTGCTCCATTGATTTCTCTCCGTCTCCTCGACTGGCTTTTGACTTTCTCTGCCTTCCTCCCGCAGTTCCGGGGAGAATGGGCCTTAACAAAGACCTCAGCAGACACCCGCCGACCGTGACCACTCTCCAGCCGCCGTTCCCGACCTCTGTCGCGGAGCTAAAAGCCCCCCCCACTCCTTCCGTCTCCTGCCCCCTACTCCGCTGACATTTGACTCTCCTAGTTGTCTTCCTTGCCTGCACTATTTCTTGTGTGTGTTTCTTTTGTGTGTCGGTCAATGTATGTACTCAGGCCCAGACCCGTCGGGGGGGCAGATGTGTGACGCGTTGGTAATATTCAGCCTTTAAAAAACAGCACATTTCATCCAAGAACATGCAGTTCAGATTATCAATGCCCCTGCAGAGTGTTACTCATATGGAGAGAACAAGAAAGAACTCTTAATTTTGTTTTCAATTGCTCTAGTTATGAAAAGAGTGTTCATTTGATTGCTCATTGATGTCCATTTGTTGTGAATGCTGTGTTTTCAGAAAGATTTTTTGTGGCTTTAAAGACCTTATCTTCATGGGTAGGATGTGTTAGTAATAGCAAAAATACGTGACTTTTTAGGTATCACTGGAATACTCTTTATTCAGATTTGTTATGGGTTTAGTTTGTTCACCGACAGGCTGTCAAAGCTGGACATTGTGACGTGCTGCTCAGTGTCAAGTCGGATCAAAACTAGTATCACTTCTCTTACTGGGAGCATTTAGATTCCCCGGACAAAGACCCTATAACAGAGGGTAAATAACATATTACAGAAATCTGGATGATGATGATGATGATTTTCATTCAAAGCTGACAAGTGTATGTCTGGGGGGAACATGTATGGAAGTTGGGGTTCAGAAATGTTTTATACCATGTTAGTTTGGGCATCATTTAGCATCCTTTAGTATTAAAAAAAGGTACAATAATAGAGCGTCTTTTTCAGGTGTAAAATTGGACACATACAACTAACAAATCAATCCAGCCCCAAATCCTGCTGCTTTTGCCATATTTAAAAAAAATGTTTATAGTTGACCTTATTTAGGGAAGAAATAAACCAATAATGCACGCAAAAAATTGACATTTCACTCGTTATTAACTTTCAGATTTCTTCCCAGTCATAGGCCAGAGATTTTCACTATTTATGAGTGCTTTTATGCAAAATTAGTCACTTAATTAAATAAGCCGGTTTACCTATGAGACAACTAGCTTGTGAAACCATCCATCCGTTATCTATAACACTTATTCCAACTGGGTGGGGGGGCTGAAGCCTACCCGAGTGGACAACAGGCGAGAGGTGGGGTACATTGTGGACAGGTTTCCAGTCCACAAACCACACACACACATTCCCACCCGGGGGGCAATTTGGAGTTTCCAATTACCCCAACAGGCATGTTTTTAGGACAGTGGGAGGAAACTGGAGTACAAGGAGAGAACCCTCACAGATACAGGGAGAACATGCAAACTCCACAAAGAAAGGTCCTGGTCCCCGCGGGAACTCGGACTGGGAACCCTCTTGCTGTGAGACAATAGTGCTAACCGCCACGCCATGGTACCTCCCACTTGTGGAGCCAGCAGTTCTGGATGTAAGCTTCAATGGACTGGACTCTGTGTGTTGTCCACATAGGAAAGCGATCGAGTTTTGAATGTATTAGAAACCTTCAGGGTGGCTTTGACACACTGCGGTTGTGGCTTTAGCAACCTGGGGCAGTTAAATGCGGGATCGAATGCCTCTGTTTAAACTGCAGAAAAAGAGAATCGACAACAGATTTGCCAGTCTATTCTCCTCTTATCTGTACGGTCGGCCGTTGACTGAGCTGTTGCTTATTGTATGTGCTGGCATTAGCTTTAGGCTGCTTGTTGCATGATCTTTCATGTGGTAACAATGTGCTTTAAGGGTTATTGAATGCTGCCAATCTCGAAACAACCTGTAAAAGCAAAGGTTGAAGTAGAATAGTTCTGGAGGTGTCGATTCATGTTGGGAAAACAAGCTTTTGTAGAGTTTCTCTGATGTATTTCGGTAAGTACATTTCATTGATACCTAAGAGAATCTCCATGATGCTTTTCTTTAATCATACTGGATTTACTTTGAGTTAAATGTCGACTGGTGTTGATCATGAAAAAATGAAAAGTGATTATTGGTCTCTAATGTTTTATACTCTGAACACCATCTCCATTAGCCCCTGTTTACTAAATGTAGACCTTTAAACCTAGCCACTTCTGCTGGTATCTGTGAATTATATATTAAAAATGTGATTCTGGGGGCGTGGCCTAGGTCTCAACATGGAGTAGACGTTTTTTGTGGGAGCTCCGACCCAACTCCACCATTATTTCACCCATAATAATAATATTTAAGCTTCTGCCTAGCATATTTGTAGTACACCGTCACACTATGAACAGGACGACCAAGCCCAAACTTAATAAGAAAGAAAAAAGCTCGGCGGAGGAGACTTTGGACGATCGGACCAAACTAGCTAGCCTGGAGGTGGCTAATGCTAACACAAGCCCCATGAGCTCTCCAGGTCCGACCGCCACCAATGAGGACGTCCTATCAGCTATAAGTAAGCTCAGCAGCACGGTAGACATGAGGCTTGTGGAGCTCAACGGATCAATTTCCAGTCTCAAAGCAGCGCTTTCGGATATTTGTGACCGTGTGACATCAACCGAGGCCGCAGTCGAGTCACAAGATAAACGGATTTCGGAGCTGGAGAAAAGGTACGACAGTCTGGCTGCTCAATGCTCTCTACAGCAAGCAAAGCTGGAAGATTTGGAGGCGCGCTCACGCCGGCAAAATATACGTATTGTAGGCGTACCGGAAAAAGCCGAGAATGGCAGACCCACGGACTTTGTCTGTAAACTGCTGCCCAAATTGCTGGGAGAAAACAGTTTTGATCGGCCAATTGAAGTGGATCGGGCACACCGGAGCCTAACGCAGGCCAAAGATGGGAAGGCGAGAGCCATCATTGTCAGGCTGCATTACTTTCAAGAGAAAGAGCGTGTGCTGCGGTTGGCGAGGGAGAAGAGTCCTCTGCAATACGACGGTCGATCGGTGTTCATCTTTCCCGACCTCACCTCAGCTGTAATGAAGAAACGTCAGGCGTTCCAAGCTATCAAGGAGCAATGCAGGTCCAAGAGGATTCGTTATGGATTTCGATACCCTGCGCAGTTCATGGTAACTGTGAATAACAACACCGCTAAGTTTGACACTCCAGCGGAAGCCGACAAATTCCTGAGCCGGGAGATTGAGGACTGGCAGTCTGGGACTGAATGAAGCAGGTGACAGACTGTTCTTTTGTTGCTACATTTGAGACTTTGAGAAAGCTAGAGAAATTTTGTCATTGGGTGAGAAATTGAATTTGTTTGCTTTAATATGCTAGGTGTGTGGGGTTGAGTGGCTGCTCTGGTTGGAATGGTGGAGAAGCTTGTTACCTGTCCTCCACTGGGTGGGCGGGTAGTTCCAGCTTTAAGGTGGAGGTGTGGAGATACCGCTCCTGGTTCTGTTCAGTTATGTTGGGTGGGGGGGAGGGTTTGTTATGTTATTGGGAGTATTGTTTCTTGCACATCAGTGTGTTCTGAATTTCTTGAAAGTATCTTCACAGTCATGCAACAGTTGGTTACTAAAATATACACAGGTTAATGTTAACTGATCCAGATAAACGTAGTATGGGCGGGGTTAATTTGATTAGTTGGAATGTTCGTGGAATAAACAGCCCTCTAAAAAGAGGTAAAGTTTATGCACATCTGCGTTCACTGAAGGCTGATATTTGTTTTCTCCAGGAGACCCATATTAAGAAAACAGCTGCAAAAGTTCTTTGCCCCTCATGGGCTTCCCATGTATACCAGTCAAATTTCAGCACAAAAACTAGAGGGGTTGCAATCCTGATTAAAAAACATACACCTTTCATTCACAAGCAGACAATTTCAGATCAAAGGGGAAGATATGTGATTGTTAGTGGGCTGTTGAACTCTATACCAGTGACACTAATAAATATATATGGACCTAATTTTGATGACCCCATCTTTTTTAAAGACCTTTTTAATGTAGTGCCGGATTGGGTTGGCTCCAATATAATCATTGGTGGGGATTTGAACCTAATCCTGGACCCAGTTTTAGATAGACAACGCCCTCAGTCTAATTCATTCAAGAATGGTGAATCCTTTAAAAGTCTATTACAATCCCACAATATGGTTGACATCTGGAGACTGCTATATCCTACCGGGAGAGATTATTCATACTTTTCAGCAGTACATAAGTCCTACTCTAGGATTGATTACTTCTTGTTGGACTCTAGGTTACTAGCAGCAGTATCAAGCTGCAAATATCACAATATTCACATATCAGACCACGCTCCTGTGTCACTGAACCTTAAATTAGATTTTAAAAAGGGGGGGTGGAACTGGCGTTTAAATAACACTCTGTTGAAAGATAAGGAATTTTGCTCTTTTATCTTAAACGAAATTAAGTCATACCTGAGCGCTAATGACAGAGGGGATGTAGATGACTCGATGCTCTGGGAAGCAATGAAGGCGGTTATAAGGGGATGTATAATTTCTTTCGAGGCAGCAAAAAATAAAGAATCCAAGATTAGGTTGGATAAAATAGAAGGCCTGTTGACCAGCTTAGAAAACTCATACAAATTAAAGCAGTGTCCAGATATATTGAACAAAATAACAGCTCTACGGTATGAATATAACTCTATTATGTCAAGAAATGTTTCTAAATTATTGGGACAAGTCAAACAAAAATACTTCGAATTAGGTGATAAACCTCATAAGCTTTTAGCCCGGCAGCTTAAACAGTCACAGGCCTCTAGAGCAATACATCGCATTAAGCTTGAAGATGGAACTTTTCTCACAGAACCGGATAAAATCAATAACTGCTTTGTGGACTTCTACGCTAGTGTTTATCAGTCACAGGGAAAATTAGATATTGAAAATCTGGAAAGATTCTTTGAAAATTTAAATTTGCCAAAACTTCCATCAGATTCAGCTGAAGCTCTGGAAGCCGACATAACGTTACAGGAAATTGAATCTGTTATCTCCACACTTCCCAAAAACAAAGCACCGGGGCCTGACGGCTTCAGTGTTGACTTCTTCAAAGTATTTAGTTCAAAATTATCACCTCTACTTTTGCGTATGTTAAACCATTCTAAGCAAGTGTCAGGACTGCCCCCCACTTTATACAGAGCCAATATTTCGCTCATTCCTAAACCTGGCCGAGATCCAGAGGTTGTTTCATCCTACCGCCCAATTTCCTTGTTACCTCTAGAAACCAAAATTCTTGGGAAAATTCTAGCCAATAGACTCAAAGAACATATAGGTTTAATTGTCCACCCGGATCAGACTGGCTTTATGCCAGGTAGGCATATGTTTTTTAACCTGCGGCGTCTTTTCAATATTTTATATTCAAATCATTCAAATGAGTCCATTGTTATTTCGCTAGATGCACAACGTGCATTTGACCAAGTAGAATGGCCTTATATGATGTATGCTCTCAAAAAATTTGGTTTTGGACCCTTGTTTACAGAATGGATTGAAATTATTTATTCACACCCCACTGCTTCTGTCATTACTAATCAGAATGTCTCCAGTCCCTTTGCTATTCATCGCGGTACACGTCAGGGCTGCCCCCTCTCCCCATTTCTCTTTGCAATTATTATTGAACCTCTGGCCGCCAGCATTAGGCAAAACCCCTTAATATCCCCTATTGAGATGTTTAATTGTAAACATCATATTTCGCTGTATGCTGATGATATACTTTTGTATGTCTCTAACCCACGGAAATCGCTGTCTCCTCTTTTGACGATGATCAACAGTTTTGGCAGTTTCTCAGGTTTTTCTATTAATTGGGACAAAAGTGAACTCATGCCGCTTACCACAGATGCTGATTTGGTATATTTGACGTCCACGTCGTTTAAGATAGCTTATGACTCCTTTACATATTTGGGCGTGTTGGTAACAAAAAAACCAGAACATCTTTTACGGCTGAACTGGCAAAGTAAAATTCTTCAACTCAAGCAAAATATTGATTTCTGGAAGACGCTCCCACTATCCATGGCCGGCAGGATCAACGCCATTAAAATGGTGGTGTTACCGCGATTCCTTCATTTATTTCAGTCTGTCCCATGTTTTATAGGTGTATCCTACTTCAGACAATTAGATTCTATCATTATTCCCTTTATTTGGGGCTATAAAAGAGTCAGAATTTCCAAAAAACACCTATGTAAACCAGGAAGGGAGGGAGGGTTCTCCTTACCAGATTTCAAGCAATATTACTGGGCTTGCCATTTGTACATCCTGGCGTGGTGGAGAAAGGGCCCACTCCCGTCCGATGTGACCTGTCCTGCCTGGTTATCTTTAGAGCGTCTGCATTGTTGTAACTCGTCTCTACCTGCCCTCCTTAACAGCCCCATTAAAGTCGGTAAAACACTTTATACCAATAGTTTTGTCATTGGCCATACTATCAGAATCTGGAATCAGATACAAAAATTTATAAAAGCTCCGGAGGTTTATTTTGACTCTCCTATCTGTGAAAATCACTCCTTTGCACCAGGTCTCAGTGACGCCATCTTTCGGTTGTGGAGAATGAAAGGCATCAGTGTGATAGGTGATCTATATATTAATGGAACTTTTGCATCCTTTGCACAGTTATGTTCTAAGTATAATCTTCCGCCGTCGAGTTTTTTTCGTTATCTGCAGATTCGGGACTTTGTTAAGAAAAATGTATCTGATTTTGGAACTTTAACAAAACATAAAACCCTAGAGGAAATAAATAAATTTGATCCTGTCAGTCGGGGGGCAGTGTCTCACTTTTATAAGATCTTTAATAATATACGTGTAGACACAACCAGGGTTAAAAGGGCATGGGAGGTTGAGTTGGGGCAACAGTTATCTGAAGATCTATGGGAGGAAGGTTTGAAAAGCATTCAAGAATGTTCAGTCAATGCCAGACACAATCTCATACAGTTCAAAACTATTCATAGGCTCCATTATTCGAGGGAAAAGCTGAGCACTTTCTTTCCTAGTGTGTCTCCAATCTGTAATCGTTGTCGTGTTGCTATTGGTAACTTGACGCACTCCTTCTGGTCATGTGTTCAGCTTCAATCATTCTGGGAGAAAATTTTTAATTTTTTTTCAACAGCTTTTGGAAAAAAATGGAATCCAGAACCTCTTATTGCCATCATCTGGGTCTCTAGTGCTTTGCAACCAGCCACTAAAAGTGAGAAAAGGGCTGTTTTGTTTGGTATGGTGATTGCTAAGAGACTGATTTTGAGATTTTGGAAAAAGGACTATGTGCCCACATTTGATTTATGGTTGGGAGAACTAGCAAATACTCTGCATCTGGAAAGACTGAGATACTATAACGAGGATAAGGTCAATGTGTTTAAGAAAATATGGGATCCTGTACTAAAATTCCTTCAATGAAAAAGTGTGTATGACATACCCGTTACTGTTTAATACCCTGTATAATTGTTCCTTTTTCTTTTCTTTTTTTTTCGCTCTTGGGGAATGGTTTGGATCAATTTGTGATGTTTTCAACATGTTGTCTTGACTGTGTAAGTGTTATATGATGTGCTGTTCTGTACGGGTAAGGGATGGGTGGGATTTGTTTTTTTATGTTAATTTTTGTATATCCTTTTGGAAAATTCAATAAAAAAAAAAAATAAATAAAAAATGTGATTCTATAACCAATCAAAAGACAACTTTTTCTTAAAAAGTGACATTTTCATTTTTAAAAAATGAATAATTAAAAATAGATGGCTGAATAAATACTTAATTGATTCCAAATATGGGGAATACTTTTCTGCATAAAGAATCAGAACAGTTCAAAAGTAATTATGAACAGAAACGATCCCCTGTACAATTTTTACTGCAGCAACACTGAAGAAACCTCTGAATTAACAGAATTTTTTTCATTATTTACCCCAAAATTAGTTATCATGTTGACAAGCTTTTGCATTTGTACTTTTATGATCATCTCCATAGGCTTTCAATTAGTTCGACACCATCAACTCAGCCTCCTTTAGCACCTCCTCAGTTGCCGTAAATCGCTGGCTTTGATGCTGCCTTCCCTACAGATCGCTGCAAAACACACTTTGCGCTCCTTTTTTTTCAACTGTCCATAGCTCTTCTAAACCTCTTTCCATTCTCTACTTCCTCTGCCAGATTATCACCAGCCATGTGTCAAGTTGAAGTTCAGCATTCGGTCGATGTTTATCCAAGTTAACAACCAAGTTCCCCTCTCTTGCCTCTCTGGAAATCTGGACATAGGCTCCATGCTCCGGTGCTTAAGGCGCTCCCTCAAGAAAGTTCCTTTCTTAAGTACCTGTTTTCTGCCCACCCGTTTCCTGACCATTGCTTGCTTTTGGTGTTGTCCCTAGTCCATCAAGCTCAGGCACAAACTTTAAGGCTTTCTACCTTCCACTAATCATCAGCCCAGTCCAGGTTCTCACTTTAAGCCGTTAAAGGTATTCTTATTTTTATTTTATTTAGTTGAAAAATAAATAATGATAGTTAAAAATAAACTAAAATGATCAAAGTAAATGTGAAATACAAAAACCATAGGCTGAACCTAAAATTGGGTCAAATATGAGTAAAATGAGTCAAATTCTCCACCATCACATCTACAAGTTTTAAGATATCAGCAGGTTTTTGGTTTGATGAGCTTTTTTTCTTGCAAAACTGGTAAGAAAAAATCTTTCAAGGCAATTTTACATAAGCCAGTAAGACTCTCTTATAAGATTTTGGAATCTGTGTTCAAGCGACTCCACATAGGTTGCCTCTGTGATTGTTTGTGGACCTACAGTCCCTCGTGCATCGAACATGACTTCCAAACATGAGTTCATTTGAAATGACAAAAAAAAAAAGTCACCGACACAAAATGAGAAATTCATATACATGCCCCATGGTATTAATGTACACTTGTTATTTATCTACAGGGCGTGGAACTCGGTCAGCAGTATAGGAATAATGAATCGGGGGGGGAAAAAAAAGAGAAACTTGTCTGAATTTGTATTTGAATCGATGGTAATTAACCCGAACCACGGCATGTGTGGGCCATCTGCTGACTGAGCAACAAATACAAACAGGTGTGCCCCTGTTGCTACGGTGATCGCTGTGCTGAGCGTGGAGACAGTGCTGTGATTAATGGGAGTTCCTGAACATCTCGCTGTGCCGGGACGCGGGCTGCCACACTCCGGTGCATCCCGACGCCTCACGGTCCACGAAGGCAGCATTCGCCGAAACCCGCATTTGTTAATTAGAGATTTTTAACCAGAATCGTAGAGCAAGCTAATTAATGGCAATAATGATATTCGATTATGGAATCAATTGGCTGTGGTGCCTTGACTGCTTTGATAGATGTAGCCTTGGGCAGTGCAAGCGAAAGGCTCACACAGTGACTGAAAGCTCCAAGGAGAATAAAGTAGCTCGGTACAAAAAGGCCGACAGAAATCTCTGCTGAAAAACACGCTTAAATCAAATATTGACTCATATTCTATTTCATGACATTCAGAATTCTCAAAAATCTTGAACCCACACCCCTGGCATTGTCATAAAACAACCGATGATTGAAGTCAGAGAAGTCATGGGTGGCAATCAAATTATATCGATTCCCAAAGTCAATCGCACTGCCGTTTTCTCAGCCTGTTTTTGACGGCTTGGCATCCATTCCTTTTTTATTTTTTTACTTCCTCAAAAAATATAAATACAGCACATTTATCCCTGGTGCTAAACAGCAGCAGTGACAAAAAATTAGTGCATGGTTGCTGTTGTTTTTGGGCGGGCATCTCTCACACACCCATTGTTCTGGCAGCTAACGGGGATTTGTGTTACTGAAACATGACCCAAAATGAAACTGGTTTTAACATTACCCAGTTCATCAGTTGTTTTCAGGTGGAACTGGGTGGTTAGTTTGTCAGCTGGTCCCTCTTGGGCTGCCCCGGGGCCCCGTCTCATACACACACACCGCGAGCTAATTCGCCTGACAGCTTGACAGCGTCGCGTTTATTTATAGAGCCGCGCGGATTTTGGAGAGATGGATGAAGTGGCGGAGAGGGCGGGTGGCGTTGACGGCATACATACAAACATTTGACCCCGCCTCGCAGGTAGCTGCCCCTCTCATTGCCCGTTTGTCGTTCCGCCATTGCGGACCAGCCCAGTTTATGTGTGATTACATAATTGCCACCCCCCACCCTGCTGTCACAGTATGCATCGGTGGGTCTTCACATCTCACACACGCTGTCACCACCTGCAGCAACTATTTCTGAATTTTGAGTGTCTGTGCATTGGCCGCGACACCGTACAGCTGCAATTGAATAAGCCATCGGACAGCGCAAGCCCAGACGGAGGCCGGGAGTCTCACCGGAGACGGTTATTAACTCTGTTCCGTCGAGAGCGTTTTGTTTTTTAGATTGTTACCAGACGCGGTGAAGAAGAAAGAGGCCCCCCGAGGCGCCCTGTTTGCAACGAGGCCACGGACGACTTCATGGCGTATAGGCAAATTGCCACACTTAGCGAAAAAGGTAATTTAAAAAAAGAAAATAAAAATGAATAAAAAGTGGATATGCAAACTCTTGCATAAACTTTTTCCTCCTGACAAATGACCGTGATTCGTTTGAGTCTTTCATCTTATGGTAAATTGCTTTGTAGTCAACACTTTGCTAGTTCTCCCTCAAGACATGCCTGAAGTTTACAACCGAATGAAGGGGTTGCTTCTTTGAGATTTTGGTCAACATCGACATTATAGCATGATGCATTTGTTTAGGAGGCGTATACAGTCAAAATGCAGGGCTGTTTTTTCACAGGCCCAAAGAAACTTGGGCAATAAAAGGCCGAAGGAGGTTCATGGACAACTATAAGCTGCACCTTAGTGTTTTCCTAACTAGCAGGCGTAAAGTGACACTGATTTGTAGAGATCGCTTAAACAACAGGATTGTTAAAATTATGATTTTGGTGAAATTTGAGAAGAATTTCACCAAAACACTCTAAACACTAAAAACACACTGAAGGTAAAAAAAATAAAAATATAAAAATAATAAAATAATTCTTTCACATTAACAGTATTCTAAAATGATGTCGGATCCCAAATTCCAATTTGAATTGTCTGGGAAGTTCAGACTAATGAAAAAATTTGTTTTGAAATTTAAATGACGATTCTTAAATGGAACCGGTGAAATATATATTTTTTTACACCGCAACTTTGTTAGTGGGCATATGGCAAAATGCCACCTGAACTATCTGCTGTGGATATATGACAGAGGAAGGGCTGCACTGATAAAACTATAGTTACTCTAACAAGCAAAAGAGCTGTAATAAACATGGATTGCAATAAAAAGTACACGATAACATCAAATTACAATTGCCAGAGGTTTAAAATGAGCAGATAATAAAAACAATATCCCATTTAGCTCCCCAATTTCGCATTTCCTTCCAAAAGTATCTTCATGGAGCACAGTCCACTCCATTCCAGTTTAACTGGGGTGGATGCTGACGACTTTGTGAATAGCAACAAAGTTCCTGACCACAGAATAGAGCAGTGGTCAGATCCAGAACCAGAGACAGACCTACCTTGGGCATCATTCATCGCATATATTACAATGAAGCGTTTCCTTGACAGGTGAGGATGACCATTTTTTTTATATATTTTGATAGTTATTTGGTCATAGCTACCAAACTAGCTATGTCATACGTAACATAGAAAGAAAGACGAAAGAATGAAGAAAGAATTGCAACAGCTTAAAACATTTTATCATCTGAAACACAGAAGTTTTTAATACAACATGGCTCAATAGAAATGGAAACTTCCTGATTTTTATAGTTTTAAAAAACATTTTCTAGTTTATAGTTAAAAAAAAAGAGGCTTTCTTCATTGTAGCTGCTTGAGAGCATGTCTAGTATTATTGTGTCCACCTTCTGGAGTTGTTTACAACGTTCGTTTCCATTTGCGCTGTCATATCAAAAAGCGTTGTAAATCTAAATTATTTGCCAGCAGCAACTACAAACTCATATTTCACAGGCCTCCCGCTGCTCATCCAACCAAGTGAACTCTACATCATTCACCCTCAGCATGTGGTGGGTACAAAAAAAAGCAGAGACGCATTCAGCAACAGTATTAATGGCAGCTGCTCTAAAGTGGAGGGATGAAATGGAAAACGCAGGACTGAATTGGTATGTATGCGAAAGCAACTCAATCAAGTCAGTGATTCAGTAAGGTTTAGCAGACATGAGATCTACTTTGAATTGCTTTATAACCCTAAAGTATGCAATTTGATGAGGTTATTGATTAGTACCAATGTGAGGTGAAAGGATGATGAGATCTATAGCCATTTTCGGCTCAGAATATATATGTAACAGCAGCGGCATTCCCTATTCAACATGTTACCCCCGGTTCCTTCATCTTCTTGCCTCATGTTTGTATTATCTTCTCTAGCATTTGCCAACAGGTTCAGCAACATGTCAGCGTTTAGATAATAGTAAATGACAGCCGTAACCCAGCAAAACCCCTGTATATACACCGAAAAAACACCAAAGGGGACAGCACACATCGCCATCCTATCCCATCATCTCCAATCCATCAGCGAATGGAAAACAATAAAAATGACAGGTCCTCGACTGACCAAGGTTCAACACCAGCAGCAAACAAACCAAACCATCCAAACAAGCGTCACAACTGCGTGTATCTGTCTCTGTCTTCTAACTTAAGGGCCGGCAGCCATTCGTGACAGAGCTTTCCCAAAAAGTTGTCTGGAACATTTTTTGACTTTCCTTCACTTCTTGCTTTTGCGACTTAATCTATTCCTGTGAGAAAAAGTGGTCTGTTCCATTGACTGGGATCAAATGGGAGCAAGGACACCGCATATTATCACATGCATCACAAATGACAGGCTCAGAAAGACAGAGATAGAAAGAGCTAACATAAACTGTGAGGTTTCCTACAACTAAGACTGTAGGCCTGAGGAAGTTGGCCCAATTCGCCCAATAGCAGGCCCAGATTCAACAACGTGTCTCATTTATCAAAGGACAATTACAGTTCAGTTTTTGGATGACTGGGCATTATGGATTTCTGTTCTTTCTTTGGGGACTTAGAGAGGACAGAGAGCTCTTTGGTGGCACCAGGGAGTGATGGCTGATTCACAGCTGTACAAATTGTTTTAACCTTTTCTAATGCGTACCGATGTTAGCAGTTGAGAGTGTGACCGCTCGTGTTTGTCTTTCAGATTAAACTGCTTTTGGACATTTTTTGCTGATTCCTTCCCTCTTTGAGAGAATCCCTCAAATCTCACTTAAGAGCAGCTGTATATCACAGTGATGCTCTGGATATGGAACCGAATTCCCTCTAAGGCTTTTTTTATCTTTTACGAGAATAACCTGCCCTATTCAGCATCTGTGTTTTTTGTTGTTTTATTTTTCAAATAATGCGATAAGTGATCCCAAATAGTTATTTTTATAAGGTTTTTAGCATAGATTTGTTCTTCCGCAACGTTGACCAATTTTAACAAGGACTTAATGTAACAGATTGTTGACTGTGTTCTCACTTAAATGTGTCCTAGTTTCATTATGAAATTTAACATCCTATTCTAAGAAAGAAAAATAATCAAATGGGCATTGAAAAAAGTAAGATTTATAATTTTTTTTTTCATTTAACTCAAACTTCTGTCAGACAGTCAACCCTAACATTTGAAAAAAAAAGTATATTGCAGCATTTTAATAGTACCAAAACCATTAAATTACTTGGTTAATGCTATAGATACAACTCCTGGATAATTTTATAGATTTAGTCTTAGTCTAGAACGTCCATGCTAGGTTAATTGAACACTCTAAATTTCTCCTGGGAGTGAATGACAGTGTGTGTGTGTGGTTGTGTGTCTATGTGTGGCCCCTGTGAGGGACTGGTCTCCTGTTCAGGGTTTACCTCGCCCTTTGTCCTGGATAATGGATGTTTAGTCTTTGGAAACAAGAATAGATTCAACTCTGTGCTTAATTCACCAAGAAGAACACTTGGAGTAGCAGAAATTGTAACCATTTAAAGAAAAAATGGAAATGGACCAAGCAAAGGATGCTCTTTCATCCCAGAATGGAAACAAAATTATTCAATGTTAACTTGCTTGACAAAGAAAACGCAGTAGCTCACAGAAATAGGGATGCTGTTTTTAGACTTATCGTTTGTGAGTTTCAGCAAGTACAGCCTTTAAAGGTTCATTGTTTCCTGCCTGTTGGTGTTATTTTGGCATCAAAGCAATTGTCAAAGGAACTAACTGTTCCCGCTATTATTTTGAGAAGGGATCTCTGTAGATTGAAAGTTGATTTCAAGACACTAGTTGTAGTTCAGATGGTTACAGCTTGTCAGACTTCTTAATAGCCATATTCAAGTTTTGATGTGAATGGTAATAATTTATATATCTATAACGCAGATTATCTCAAGAATGGAATCGGGACTCATCCAACTGGGTAAGGTTTTTTTCCAACCTTCTGTTTTCTTATTTTGGTGAGTCTCAGTTTTTTGTTATTAGCTAAAGGAGTTAAACACAATGCTATCTATCTATCTATCTATCTATCTATCTATCTATCTATCTATCTATCTATCTATCTATCTATCTATCTATCTATCTATCTATCTATCTATCTATCTATCTATCTATCTATCTATCTACAGTATCTATCTAAGTTTGTCAAGGCCCTTTATTTTTTCCTAATATATGTATTCCATTGTGTTTTCTTCAAATTTCTAATCGCATGTGAACTCGTGCTGTTCCCCTTTTTTACTTAATTTTCTTTTGCTCCTCGTCAAATGATTCCTCTCTCATTATACAGGACCAACTGTTTCTAAGGAGCAAACCTTGATGAAATTATTATTACCGCTCACGAATAAACGGGGGAAGAAAGGGTGTCGCAAATGCGACGTCCCAAAAAGCAGCACTCGCTGCTCTCTCTGTTCCTCGCTCTCGGTAGCTCTTTCACCCACCCACTGTCGCTCATCCTCCTCCGAGCATTGGATGAGTGTGCCAGTCTAATTGCTTTCTTCAGAGAGAGAATTAGCATGAGCTGTCCTGAGTACTCTGGCCTAATGCATAAAGAACAGGCAGTTAGAGCCCAAAGAGGGGACCAGAAAATCGCATTCTCTAATTCAGATTGAGTAGAAATCTTTATGTTTGCGAAAAATAGATTAAAATGAATAGCACGGTATTGGTCATGTTTAGTGGTTGTTGTCTGCTTATGGTGATTTTTATGAAGTGGTTTCGGCTTCTTAAAATCCGCCAATTGGTGGCTTTCTCAACATTTGATTTTAAGAATATTCTATTATCAAAAACCAATACTTTAATGATCTTAAAGATAGCTTTACTTTGGTACTCCAAAATCCCAAACCCTTTGATGTTTTTGTGCTACTGACCCAAGCACAACCACTCGGGTATATAACTATTTTCTTATAGGTGAATCTTTGGAATTTTTAAATCAAATGTGTTATTAAAAAACACATCAATGCAAACATAGCTTTTCTACTGCCGTTTGACTTTTTATTGTCACAAACCAATTGTCCTGAGATTCTCACATTAAATTTGGTGCCATAGACCGTTGTGGTGTGCATGGTTTTGTGTGTGTGCGTGTGTGTGTGTGTGTGTGTGTGTGTGTATGGACTGGGGGTGGGTAACATCATGGACTGTGGTAGCCCAAGGAGAATAGGAGTTGTTTGATTTTAATAACACACCCAAGCAAAGGGATGTGCAGGAAGAGAAAAGGGATAAGGGGACAGATAAATAACTTCGGTGCACAGAACAACCGACCCTCATCACGCAGGACTCTCAGCAGTAATAGCACCGGCCATATTTGGGCGAGGTTTTTCGTTGTTTGGCCAGATCAGTCCCCGTGATATATAAAAAAAACCTGTCCACTGGGTCGATCTTGACTTTGTTATAATCTTTCAGGTCCTAAGACATCCGATGAGTATCCATCACATAAGCGTGCTCGTTTTCCGTTTTTTTTTATTTGATTTTAGAACACAAAGCTGGCAGTAATGTCTAAAAAGTCACAGCTTTTATTTTATTCTAAGAATAGCAAAGTCTGCGAGATCAAGTATTTTGGCCTTTTTTTTCAACTGAACAACTGTATTTGTGTCAATAATCTTGATTTTGTTGCTTAACCTGATCATCTGTTTATATCCATAAAGGAACCAAATACGCTTTCCTAAATTGTAACACCATTGTTAACTAAAAGAGACAGCGTCATCCCACAGCTCCTTGCTGACATGGCTTTTATAGCCATGCAGCAACATTCACAAAGCCATGCTGGAACACAAGAAGCTACTCTAACGATATTTGAAATGTTTTCTCTAGAGTTATGAAACACTTTCTTCCCGTCAAATAGAGACAAAGTGCAGAAAAGCACAACTTTGCAAAGCCTGTAGATTCATGTGAGATTTGCCACATTCCAATAAGTCAAGGAATATAAGTTTGCGGCCATGCAAATACCACAGTCTTGTCCTTTTTTCCCAGGGATATTCTGGTTTGTTATCTGTGCGCACTCAAGTGAGAAAACCAAAGCTCCACAAATAAGCTCAAATAAACAGTGTTTACCCTTAAGTGTAAATCAGTGCAGGCTGTCAAGGCCGGTAATCATTGAGTGCTGTGTCCAGTGCTCTCACGCTGGGGTTGTATGATTCGGCGATGTTGAGGTCCTTGAATTTCCCTGCCCTGCCATTTGAGTCACAATATCGACTGACTTGCGTAGCTTCAAAAAGAACATTTTGAAAATACCTGGAAAGGACCGAACCCACTTTGAAGCTACATCTTGTTTCTATTCAATTTTATGTATATATATAAATGTCTATATGCATATTGCCTGCACCTGAGGCTTTGTGTTATTTGGTTGTTGTCGCCCGGAGCCTCATTGTAATTGAGCAGGCATCAGACTTTGATTAATATTGTTGATGAGTTCTGCCAGCAGGGGCAAAGACACAGAGAGGAAGAAGTGTCTGACAAACACCCAGGTAACATCCTTCATGTCCCCCACCTCCTCCAGGCTCTTTCCCTCTCTGCTCTCACAGGAAAGGACTCGGTGTCCTACTGGTTCAATGTTGATTACACCATTGTTCACTCGAGCTGCTGACAGTGCTCCAGGTCTTAATAGAGAATTTACCTTATACCATATAGTATTTAAAAAAAGAGACGTTTATTTATATATATATTCTGGCTGAGGTTGATGTTTGGAGCTATAGGACCTCTCATAGAATAATACCAGACATGGCCTTTTTATCATGGAAGACCATTATCAAAGAAGTAACACTGTTTGTTTTGTTTTTCAAATTCTCTTTTGTATCCAAATAATATTAGAAAAACCAATGTTGGTTCTCATAGCCGGTTGAATTCTCCTAGAAAAGAGAATAATGTATTCGTCCTTCATTTCTGATTCAGCATAGAAAACAATGGGCCATCCCTTGATGAAATAAATGGAGATAATGTCTTCCCACAGCTCCTTGATACATCTGGCTGCACAGAATAAAAAAAAGAAATTAAACTAACTAGAGAAAAAAATCTGAACCTTGATATTATTAATGAATTCACTCATGCACCATAATCTGTGACTAAGAAGGGAAAATAAAAAAATAGTTCATGTAAAACAATCAGAAAATCTTGAGAGAATGGTTGAATAGAAAAAATAAGAAAAAAGAAAGTCATCATATCCAACAGGGGAAAAATACCTTAAATTAGAGGAGGAGAGGGCACGACAGGAGGACTATGGACACATATTGACAGTCATTAATGGAAATACAAAGCATGATTTTGCTTTGTCTGAGGTTCATATGACTACATAAAAAACACCTGAATGAATGATACAGTAAAGTGGATTACTATATAGGTCTTTTCACTGGACTGGAAAAAACAAGACAAAACAAAAAACAAACAAAAAAAAAAAACAACATTAAACATCTACGGCTAATAGATTCTTAACAAGGACTAAGGGATCAGATCACATCACGCCAGTTTTAAAATCTGGGTGCTTCATCCATTGTGGTTCCGACAGAAACTGTTGCCATTGGGCAACAGTCAGGCCACATCCTTTTAAGGACAGAAATATGAGATAAGATTTATTTGGGCAAATACAAAGAATGTGTGGATTAATCTCATTATGCTAATAATGCCTTTTATTTAAAGTTTAACCTAAAATGCATACTCAGAGCCCATATTGCAACATTTTTAAGAATAAGTATAACTTATACTGTACCCAAAGTTCCCTTATTCTGTATAAGGAAACTTCTGGGTTTGATTACCCTTGTTGGCATCACAACTGTTAAACTCACAAAGCAGAATCGAGAATAAATTAACGTGTCATGGCCCCTTGATGCAAACTAATATTACATTAACCTTCTCTCAAACTCATTGCTCACAAAGTATTTGGCTTGTTTTAACTTATTTAAATAGTTTTAGATATTTTTTAGCTTTTCAACCTGAAAAAGATTAAATGTGTTCCTGCTTCAGGTGGAGGACTTTCAGTATCTGAGTTTCTTGTTCTCCAGTGATGACAGGTTGGTCAGTAGTAATGCGGGTATTGTTTTGGTCTGTTGTGGTGAAGAAGAAGCTTAGCCAGAAGGCGAAGTTCTGTATTTACTGGTCCATCTTTGTTCCGACCCTCACCTATGGTCACAAGGTTTGGATTGGGACTAAAATAATGGGATGTCTGATACCTACTGTGGAAACGGGGTTTCTTCGGAAGGTGGCTTGGCTCAGCTTAAGAGGAGCTGTGGCCTTTGCATCAAAAGGAGTCAGTTGAGGTGGTTGGAGCATGTATATAGAAGATATTCTGGACACATCCTACAGGAAGAAGAGTAGATCCTAAACTTGATAAACGGATTATACATCTGGCCCCGGAACACCTTGAGATCCCCTAGGTGGAGCTGGGTAGTGTTGCTACGGAGAAGGATTTCCCCCCTAAACCTGTTGCCTCCATGACCCGACCTCGGACAAGTGGATAAAAAATGGACAGATGGATTTTTTAGAACTTTTGCTTGTTTCTTGCATCTGTCCAGTTTCACCCAATTCTTGAACATATTGAGAATTATTCTTCCCTCTCGACTTTATTCATGCAGATACATACAACTGCATTCAGCTGTATGTCGAATGGTGTGATATGCACTTAATTATATCTGTCAGTCAAGCATTTAAGGAGATTATTACAGCCATATCAATAGCTATTATGGATTCGTTTAATGTTGGTCTTCTCCATTCTTGGAGTCATGCTGCTAGAAGAATATTATTAATTGTAATTGCTATTAATATGACATAAAGGGGCCTCTCCTTAGAAAGTAATTCCACAGGGGCTTCACTTCACAGCACGTCTGATGATTTATGCATGTGTTTGTGAGCAGGTGTGTGTGGGGCTGTGTGTGTACATACGTGTGTGCTGGAGTGCGCGTATGCTCTTTACAGGTCTTATCGTGTGATTAAATGGCATTTGATATACCTGGTTTAGACACACTGATGTCTCTACAATGTGGGGAGAAGATTATTCACTGTATATAATCAGTGACATTATCGGGATATATCAACAGTATCAGCTCTCGGCAGTAACTTAATTTCTTTATTGTGTGTCACACTACAGTAAATGACAGCATCTGAGCCTTTGATAATTAAGCAAACATTGGCTCATATCGCATGGAATGAAAACGTTTGACACCCAATAAATAAATCACTGAAGCGTTGATTCCTGTTGATGGAAAGTACACAGGCACTGTTTTTCATATGGCGTTTTTACCGAATACAAGAAGGATCGGGGGAAAGAACAGAGGGTGGCGGCAATAAAGGAAGGGAGGACAGATTATCTTTGACTGACAGATAAAAGAAAGGGGAGAGCGTCCCCCGACAAGGACAGCTGAGAAGGGACGAGAGGTCACGGACAGATGAGAGAAACAATTAAATAAGGGAGCCTCATGACAGATTATGGCAGTTGGACGGAAGAGGGGACGGAGAGAAACAAGCCGAGAAAAAATGGAGGGCAAGAAGAGCGGGGACGCTTGAGAAGGGAAACGTCGCTTGTGAAGGAAGACAGAGGACCCCAACGCATGTGAGATGAAGAGGATTATGGGATTGCAAACATCAAGGAAGGGAAGAAAGATATGTGGGGGAAGAAAAAGGAGCGATTGAAGATGAGAATAAGCAAATGAGGGGAAAGGAGGCAACCAGGCAACGCACAAGAACCAATGGAAGAGGCCTGCTCAGCCTAGATAGCGCACGGAAAATACACAGCGTAAAGGACTTGAGGAATTAGGGGATGTCTCAGGTTAAATTCTTCGTATATGCCTCAAAGACCGGCCCCCCCAGAGGGACCAATCTCCCCGGCGTTATGTGAGGAGGTTCACACGAGGTTTTAGCAGAGACAAGCAGGCCGACGGAACACGCCTGACTGGCTCCCTCTCTCTCCGAACGGAGCGATACGGAAGGATGGAAGCGACGTTCAAGCCAATTAGAGGAGCTCCGAGCCAGTTTTTGTTGTGAGATGAAGCCGGGCTTTTTTTTTGCTTCTGCTAGCAGATCCGGTGATGGATGGAGGACGACACACAGACACTCTGACGCACACGCATCGCACCCAATATGAAGCGAGAAGGCTAGCGAGTCTCCATCTGGACAGTCGAAAGATTTTTTTTTTCCCTTCTTCTTTCATCTTTTTTAAAAAAAAATCAGGAATGTTCTCTGTCTCAGTCCAAATTTCTCTGGAGCACAATCCCTGTTTAATGAAACCAAGGCTGCGAAAGGCTGCAGAGGATGAATGAATGGGCGGATGATAGAATTCGTCCGGCTTTATTATGTCCTCACTCCCATATATTTGCTTGTTTTAATATGAAAAGCTACTCGTGGAGGGGAATTACTTCATAGCGACACGCAGAGCTCCGCTAGAGTTATTGGCGGCAGCGTTGAGTGGCAGCCTCCAGCTTTGCAGAAAATATAATAATAAACCCCTGTGAGAGGTGGCAAATAAAAACAACGGAAAAAAGTCAAACCTGGATCTCAGGAAATTTACCCTACCCATCCCTAACTTCTTGGAGCCTTTCTTTTAACATTTCCACTCTACATTTCCATTCTACATCCACTGTCCCCCCACCCAAATAGAACAAAATAGGTTTTTCAACATGCAGACCCCAAAGATGATGATGCTACTTTCCCATGAATGTGGGAAATTCACAGTTATTAAGGAAGCCATACCGTCCATCCATCCATTATCAATACCGCTTATTCCCTGATGGGGTCACGGGAACTGGAGCCTATCCCAGTGGTCAACGGGCGAGAGGCAGGGTACACCCTGGACAGTCCGCCAGTCCATCGCAGGGCCACACACAGGACATACAAGGACAAACAACCACTCAAACTCACATTCACTCCTAAGGGCAATTTCCCCAATCTCCAATCAACCTAACATGCAGGTTTTTGGACAGTGGGAGGAAGCCGGAGAACCCGGAGAGAACCCACGCAGACAAAGGGAGAACATGCAAACTCCACCCAGAAACATCCTGGTTCCCCCGGGATTTGAACCCAGAACCTTCTTGCTGGGAGGCGACAGTACTAACCACCACACCACCGTGCCACCCAGAAGCCATACCGTCCCCCTACTATTCGTATGGATTAATGCAACCGTGGGCAACCGTGTGATATATATTAGTCAAATATTGCAATCTTAAGGAAGAGATTCAATGCAGCTTGTATGTAGAGACGTATTAAAAGATAATAGACCTATAATACTGTAACTATGAGGCCAACAGCAACCTCCTTTAGCATATAGCAGGTACAGTATCTACAGCTTATTTGAAAAAAACTGAAAAGTAAAGTTTTCATACTTCTTATGTAATGCCAGGGGAGGGTTAACATTTGTTTTGAAGTTAAACAAACAATTAGAAAAAATATATATATTCAATTGAGCTTCAGTTTTCTCCCATCTTGTCTTCCTGTAATATATGTAATAGTGTTTCAAACTCAATTCTTAGCCCCAAACCCAACAATGAAAGGAGAAACAACCATAATTCCCGAAAAACAAAAACATCCCATCAGATCAGTTTTAATTTTTAATCAAATGACAATAATTTACCCAAAATGACCGACAACTCGACCGTTTGAACATTTGACCGATTTCAAGAGGCAGACTGGAGAGTTGAGTTGAAAAAGCATTTTCACAGATATCTGAGTAATGAATTAAACCAGTTGTAATGACATCTAAACCATCAAGGGATTAAGGGATTATTTTCATAGAAAAGAAGGAGTAAATGTGTCTATATATGCAATATTAATTAGCCGATGACTAGTTTTTGAGGTTTAATTACCGCCTGAAGAGAGACTTTATTATTGTCGCATTATTATGCAAACATATGCAAACTGAACGGGATATAAAAAGAGAGGAAACTTCTCGTAATGCACGGCCTCAAACATGTAAAGATTAAATCTACAACTGAAAAAAAAAACTTAGGGTTCTCTGACTGACAGATCTTATCCCTCTTTAAGATCAGTGCGTGCATGTATCTGTAGAGGAAATGTAGAACTTTGCATGCTCTAACAGAGCACAGAGGTTAGGTGGCACTAAAAACAAAGAGCTTTAAAAAAGGAAGTAAAGGCTACATATAAAGGGGAAAGCCTGCACACTATCGTCACACAAGTTTTCTGCCATATCGAAGATTGTGAAACATTGTGAATTTAAGTTTGAATGTTGATAAAACATGAAATCTCCTTATAAGTTTTTAACTATTAGAATGACATAGGCTTCGTGCTATTTTAATTTGCTGAGCTTATTTTCATCCCAAAACATTGCGTCCAAATGTTTTCTTTTATTGATTTTTTGCATTAATATGTAGTTTTTTTTCTCCCATTTCCTAATAAGTCCCAGACCTTGAGAATGAATTAACCCTTGTGTGGTGTTCGGGTATGTGGGACCCGTTTTCATTTTTTATTAAAAGAAAAATGATGCAATGAATTTATTTTTCAAACTGAGACTCACTAGCTTTGGCTCAGAACATATATATATGTAACTATATATATCAGAATACTTATTTAATGCCCACACACCGTACACCCCCCCTACACTTTTCTATAACATATATGGCGTCCAGGTTTCTTATAACCGATCAAGATGGCCAAAAGGTTCTCTGCCCAGAGGGCCCTGGGATTGATTTTGGATGTGAGAGAGAGAAGTTAAGATAGGGTAAACATCTGTTCAGTATTTTAAGATATAAAAGTGTTTGATTGTGAGGCATTAAAAGCCACAACATGCAACGGGTCCATCAGACCCACAAACAACCATAAGAACACCACACGAGGGTTAATCAGTCACCACACCCTCAAACCTGTTCATGCATACGCTTTTCTTGAAAAGAGAAACACCCTTCCCCTGAAAGGCTGGAGTGGAAGGCCACTCACAGCACCAGCGCTGAGTGACAGCCTGCACGTATACTTTTGCCAACAGCACTACTTGACAAATTGCAAAAGAGACAACCCATCAAACCGATAAACGTTTCGTTTCAACATTGCATTTAGTTTTAACCCTCTTTTATATACGCAGAATGCTGGCAAGCTCAAGCCATTTTTCATTTCTATCATATAAATAACTGTAAAAATTTATGTTCCAGAGCTGAATTCTGTAAACTGGCCTAAAATCCTGAAAGATTTCATTTAAAGCTTGGGTTATGGACTCAGATTGTGCATCTGTGGGTCGTAGTTTAGATGAATTTGCAGCTGGAAATTCTCAGTGAGAGAAGTTTAAACTGTCTGCCATCATAATGCGAAGTGCCTGTGAAAAGCAAACTTCGCGACATCCGTTTCTCGGTGACTGAGCAAAAAAAAACTGAAAGAAACAAGCGCCAGGATGGATTGCTTTTGTTTACTGTTTGTCACTGGCTGGAGATTGTTTAATAATGGAAGAAAAGAAGCAATGAACCGGAGGGCATTGTATTTTACATCTTTCACGCTTTAATTAAAGCAGCGATTTTAATGCGACGCACAAAAGGGGGGCTCGTTTCTGCACACCCACACAGAAAAAAAAAAGAACGCACAAACATCAGCACACGTACACACACCTTTGACGGCATAATAACCGAGCCTAAAGTTCCTGAATCTGGGTCACAGGAACACTGGGTGTACGCATCCTTTGTGTCCCTTGTGTCATTAGGCTTCTCATTTCCTTTAATGTGGAACAAACCAAGAAGGAAATTTTAGGCTGTCCAAGTCACACAAGGAGTATAATTTGCCCTCGGTGAATGGTGATTATCAGTTTTCAAAGGATTGTGTGATACAATATTTTGGCTCCGTCCCTCCAAAGGCGATTCTTTCTTCTTTATTTTTTTTTTGCACTGTGGGTTTTTTATCGATGTTCATTCAAAAATGCCAACACTTCCTTTTATTCTAGAAAAAGCTCATCCGGGGAAATCAGCTGCATTTTAACCTGCACCACCAAGACGGTGATTACACAGATAACAGCACACACTCGCGTACACAAATGCATAATACCGAAGCTTCCTCTAATTTCTGCTCCATTCTTCCTCGCGTAATCAAACATCTTCATTCATAATTAAAGTGGCAGATAGCAGACAAACATGAGGAATTTGAGACAAAGTCCGCTGGGCTCCATTGTGATTGCGAGCCCTACGAAACAGACATGTTTGTGCGTGTGTGTGTGTGTGTGTGTGAGTGTGTTCCTTGCATTCCAGCTTTAAGACACACAGAGGTTAACCCTTTTGCGTCCGCCAAGTTTTCTGTCTCTGGCAATAGCGAGTGAGTATGATCAGTGTAACGATATGAGGATGCTGGGATCAGAAGTGAAACCGATATTCTGGAATCAGCCACAGAAACACTCATAATTGCCAATTTAATTGCCTACAGAAGAGAAAACAGTTAGCGAAAAAAAAAACCATTAACTCGAGTGCGGGAATTATTTTGACTCGGCCCTGTCTCATCAAATTATTTTAACGACTTCTTTATTTCGTTCGAATACGTTTTTTTTTATGGATGAAATGGTAGTTCTCCTACTTAGTGTCATTTATACGATGATTTGGGGCTTTATTAGAGGAAATGAATGAGTCTATTTGCAGGTTGGAAGGGGGGGGGGGGGGGGGGCATCAGTGAGAAGCTAACCTGCCTACAGCTGCCTGGCAACACTATGTGAGATGATATGTTTCCACCTAAGGCATCTCTGTTTAACACACACACACACACACACACACACACACACACGGCTTGTCAAAGATGGGATAGATACTGTTGCTGCCTTATCCCTGCTTCTTGCCGCTTCTCAGCCCATGATGGCAACTTAACCACCCACTGTATCTACAGCTGAGTTAACACCGGAAAGCAATAACGCTGATATCCGAGGTTAAAAGGTGCCAGATTTTGACAAGCTATGTCATCATTATCAGCCTTCTTCTGTGTGTGTGTGGGGGGAAAGAGGCACAAGGAGCTCAAGGTATTTTCCTTTCACAAATCCTCGCTTGAGACGCGTCAGGTATTGAATGTTTGAAACTCCGAGTATGTTATAAGGTGTTAGCTTTAGGTTTTTCATCTAAATCTGCCTGAAGGGCAGAAATACTTCATGATTTTAGCTGCGAGTCAAACCCCCTTCAATCCTAATATAGCCGGGGGAAACAACAGCCCTCTGCCATAATCACCGGCACGATAAGCTCTCCGAATCAAACATTTGATTCGGCCCTTCTCCTCCTCCTCCTCTTCCTCCTCCTCTGCCAGAAGAATCATTTCACAAATGGAACTCTAAAGAGAGCAAAGGGTTGCAGAAATGGAGAAAAAAAAAAGAAAAAAGGCAAGGCATCATTCACCGGCTCCATCAAATCCATCTGCCAAGGCGCATTATTTAAAGACATAGTCCTTATCCTCTCCTTTCAAGAGCACCTCTTTGCATTTTATTTTTTATTTTTTAGCATGACCAGGTCATCAGAGGATCAAAGCGCAGACAGTGCAGCAAACCATGGGCTGTTTAACATCTTAACAGGTAGAGGAAAGGATCTCTTGCCTGGAAAAGTGAAAAGTGCCGTCTTTTTTTGAGCTACAGCATATAAAACACCGCTGCTACACGGAAATCTTGTAAATTCCAAGCATTATCGTACGGGTCATGAAAAAAAAAGTCATTTTAAACCAAAGTTAGAGGCATTTATTTGCTGAAAAGTCTTGTTTTTGTGGCTTTGTGACACACTACGAGCCACAAAAGCCTTTTTTTTTTTCCTCTCTGATCTTTCCTCATGTAATGCAAAATGAAAAGGAGGGAAAAGAGGAGACGATTGGGATTTGCAAGACATGTGAAAAGCGGGAAATTCTTCACGCTGCCACTTTGCGAGCCGCCTGTAAAGAGAGCAGGAGTGTTGTCATGCGGTCAAATTGGATGGTTTGAAGAAAAATCCCCACCTGAAAACAACTTTATATATTTTTTTCTTTTTTTATTTCCTAACTTTAAATCAAACCACAGTACCAGCCATCTAGTTGAAATAAGCATTCTGTAATCGACACCTCTTATTTTTTATAACAACACACGCAAGCTAGCTTTCCTTAGTTGTAGGTTGAAAGATAAAGGAGAATGTGGAGAAGCCACAACGCCACGAGACATTGCTCCCCGGGAAATTCTGTATATATTGTCTGTCTTTATCTTCCCCATTTAAAAAGAACAGATTCCTTCTTTGTTAATGTGACAAATCTCTTCTAATGACTCTGCAGAGACTCTAAACCCCTTCCCCCTTCAGATCATTCAATCACTCCTTCACGTCGTTCCGCCCTCTCTATAGTCTTTTTCTGAAGTCTATCAGGATTTTTTTGTCTTTTTTTTTTTTTGACAAACTCGTCGTTCTGAAAAACAACAAAATGAAAAGATTCCCTCGGTCTCGCGCGTTTCCTCCCCGTACCAGTGCCTCCCTCCCTCCCTCCCTCCCTGCCTACAGTGACAGACTTTGTGCATCACTGGCAGCTGTCATGTTGACAGTTTGTGCCATAAAACAAGCATGTGACTCGAACCATTGTTGCATTCATGTCTGACAACTGAGGCTGCTTCAAAAGCCTCGAGTGGAAGCTCTCTTGTAGGTGTTCTTTTTCTTTTTCTTCTTTTTTTTTAAAGTCTTCAGCTCCTGCATTTGGCAACGGAAGGGAGGCTTTATTGAGTTTTGTCCAACGATGAGGGGTTGAGCTGTTGGCCAAACGCTTTTCCATCTCCGTCAACCTACTCCTACTACCTTTCCGTCTCTACGTGGCAAGATGTGCATCAGCGCCATGGCAACAATTGCCTTCCTCATCCCACGGAAAGAGGATCTTGGCTCTGATCTAAGTTAGTCAACATCTTAAATAGTTAGATCTGCAAGCGCATTCGCAGTTTTTCTGTCTTTCTCCTATTAGCCTTTGCATGGAAATGGCTACATAATTAAACACCTTAACCTCAGAGCGAGAGAAAAGGGAGAACACGAAATAAAAAGAGGAGGAAAGAAAGCAAAAAGGGGGATCTTTTCCCTGCTTTCTCCCTTCCTGTCAGAGGTGGCGGTGCATTGCGTTTGATGCCTGCGATAAGACTCTGTGTGGCTAATGAGGAGAGAGCGAGACAAACTCATTATTCTGTGTCTACGTACGTGTGTGTACGTGTGTGTACGTGTGTGTACGTGTGTGTACGTGTGTGCGCGCGAATGCGTGGACAAACGGCGAGCGCAAAGAGGGGAGGAAGTCATTAGAAATCTACAATTCTCAAAGGCCAAAATGGTTGTGGAAAATGGAGCAGTGCCAGTGAAGCCTGTTTCACCCTTTGTCAGCATCAATATAAAAACAAATGAAAACCAAAGAAATGCGAGCACATATTCAGAGAGAGGCTGAAATGATGGGTGGAAATTTCAGCTCATTTTTATCATCAAGCTCCTGAAAAAAAGAGTCCAAAAATGCGTAGGTATGAGTAATACTTTATTTAAATTTAAGTTAAATGACCCAAAAGGCAATATGCATCCCATTCAAAACTTCTTTAGAAACCAGATTTTTAAAAAATGTGTATATTTTTTGGAAAAATAAATAGAATTTACTGTACGTAATTGGTGGGAATAACTTTTGCCATAGATAAGAAGTTTATTTCAACAGTTTATGCAAACCAATATTGGGCTTAAATCCGCTTACCTGCTTTTAGGCTTGATTTCAGCGTGTGTTGGCATAAAATGTTGACATTGCGGTTTTGATCAATTGCTTTGATTAAATTGCTCAATTTTTTTTGCTAGAGTTCTGGGTCAATGCAGTTCAGCGGAGGATTGTTGTTGAGCTTTATTCCACTATTTTAGAAAAATGCTCTCCCCCCGTAAGTCATTTATCTTAATCAAATGGTGGAAAAGAATATGGAAATGTGACATTTCTGTCAGCTTCACCAGACTAATTCAGGTTAATAAAGACAACTTGGAAGATTATGCAATGCATACATCATCATAATTATCTAAAAAAACATTGATGTGAAAGGGCTAATATATGTATTTAGACCTATATATATGTGTGTGTATACATTTATATATAATGTGTGTAGTCATATTCTTGGATCACAGATTAAACCTATTCAAGCCCCTCTTGCCTCATATTTTTCTTAACACTAAATCAATTAAAAAAAGTTAATTATTTTCTCTTTGACTTACGTGTGCATGAAAACGGCCTCAGTTCTAAGATCTTCATTTATTGAAACAGTTTGTTTTCTGATGGGTGCCCTTGTGAAGCCAAAGAGACAGGCATTGAATGAAAATGTCTAGTTTTAAAAAGACAAATTCATCTTCATCCACACAAGGTATGAATTGGAGAAACTTATCTGCCGCTGAGACAAACAAACCAATTTTTGGGGTGTGCATGCATATGAGAAAGTTTCTGTTGGTTTGGAATTTCATCCATAGTTTTCATTCGGGATAAAAAACTTATCAGTTCAGCGTTGATTGATACAAACAACTCAATTAAACAAACACATATAAATCTTCAAGAATGTGTTCATTTCACGAGAAATGACGGACATATCTCAGCGGTCTCTTAAGCCCCTTCATTTTTGGTGCTACAAGTGCAATTTGATAAAGGAGCTTTCTATTTATTTATTTGTTTGTTGCTCTTGGTTCTAAACAAGGTACATTGTTTCCACAGCTACTCTAATGAGCAAATTTGATTCCACTGAGAGCTGTTCTTCCTCTTTTTTCTGCTGGTGTCTCCAGATCTACCTCTGAACTTTCTCCAAATCCAATCAACATGTCAAAGCCACAAAAAAGAAAAAAAAAACAGTCTTTGAAGTTTTATGTCTCAAGGGGCTTTAGTAAGTTACACTGTGCATGCAAAATTTTGTGAGCTGGCAGGAAAAGAATCGAAAGCCGAGGCTATGCACTATGGACTTTCTTTGAGTCGAACCTGACAGTTCAATCTTATCTCAAAGACCAAATTAAATGATAGGTGTTACTAATAACTGTTTGATCTACTTGAAGTGATGCCGCCCTCATTGTTTTATTTGTCTAATTAAAAGACAGATGATGGAAGATTTTTGGATATTTCAGATTTTGTTTTGTTTTGTCATTAACCTTCTTTGGCCAGGTTCTGACTTTCGATTGGTTTTTTAACCCTGTCATTGGATTATTGACGGAACAAGAACACCAAAGCACAATCAAGTTTAGTAAGGGGATTGTCCACACTAAAAACGGGCAATTCTTTTTGTATGTGTCAACAAAATACTAAATACAGTGGAATCGATAGATTAGACCGTTTTACACAGTAATGTACATTTCTGTGTGATTCAGTCAGGAAATTAACCTAAAGCCTTTGTTTATATCAGACTATTCAGATGCTGAAAATTCAATCTTTATCGAAAATCTGATGTGTTTCTTTGGGATTTTGGACATGGCTTCAGCACTCTCCACCAGTGGAGTCCAACAACAGTCCTGAGGAACCTTCCCTGTTTCAACACACCCATTCTGTATGGATCCATTCAAAAGCCCCGCTTGAGCCTTCTAATGGTGAACTGATGTGAAATAGGTGTGTTGAAACTGGGGAAACTTCTGAAACCTGCAGGACAGCAGCCCTCGAGGACCAAAGTTGAGTACCCCTGCTCTACACCAGGAACAGTAAAAACCATAGAGGGGTAAAGTTGATGATCATTTTGGAAGGGATGGAGTTATGCTGCAGCCCGTCAGCTGAGTACAGCTAAAGTGAGAAAGCGAACACATTTCAGGATAGTTCCCTTAAGTTGTTTTTTTTATTGTACAGTGCATCTGTGGTCCCAGCTAAACTTGCTTCAGAGAGGGTTCAAAGAGCACCGCAAAGACCGCAACAGCCTGCAATCTCCAAACATAGAAATTGCCATCACTGGGAAACACACTTTTACAAGAAGAACCAATACAAGACACCACTCTAGTATACCCTCACTTGTCTTTCTTTTTCCTTTTCGGTCATTTTGGAGCTCAGAGCCCTTTTGGCTTTGGCTTTGTATGATATTAAATGAGCCGTAACAATGAACAAAAAATTAAAATCTCTTGTTTTGTTGAAATACTATGTGCGGATGCAGTCATTGTGTTTGGGTTGTATACATCTAGTACAGGGGTTTGACAATGAAACTGAAACACCTGGTTTTTAAACCACAATACTTTATTAGTGTGGTGTAGGGCCTCCTTTTGCAGCCAATACAGCGTCAATTCATCTTGGGAATGACATATACAAGTCCTGCACAGTGGTCACAGGGATTTTAAGCCATTCTTCTTGAAGGATAGTGGCCAGGTCATGACTTGATGCTGGTGGAGGAAAATGTTTCCTGCCTCGCTCCTCCAAAACTCCCCAAAGTGGCTCAATAATATTGAGATCTGGTGACTCTGCAGGCCATGGGAGATGTTCAACTTCACTTTCATGTTCATTAAACCAATCTTTCACCAGTCTTGCTGTGTGTATTGGTGCATTGTCATCCTGATACACAGCACCTCCTTCAGGATACAGTGTTTGAACCATTGGATGCACATGGTCCTCCAGAATGGTTCGGTAGTCCTTGGCAGTGACGCGTCCATCTAGCACAAGTATGGGGCCAAGGGAATGCCATGATATGGCAGCCCAAACCATCACTGATCCACCCCCATGCTTCACTCTGGGCATGCAACAGTCTGGGTGTTATGCTTTTTCGGGCTTCTCCACACCGTAACTCTCCCGGATGTGGGGAAAACAGTAAAGGCGAACTCATCAGAGAACAATACATGTTTCACATTGTCCATATCCCAGGATTTGCGCTCCTTGCACCATTGAAACCGACGTTTGGCATTGGCACGAGTGACCAAAGGTTTGGCTATAGCAGCCCGGCCGTGTATATTGACCCTGTGGAGCTCCCGACGGACAGTTTTGGTGGAAACAGGAGAGTTGAGGTGCACATTTAATTCTGCCGTGATTTGGGCAGCCGTGGTTTTATGTTTTTTGGATACAATCCGGGTTAGCACCTGAACATCCCTTTCAGACAGCTTCCTCTTGCGTCTACTGTTAATCCTGTTGGATGTGGTTCGTCCTTGTTGGTGGTATGCTGACATTACCCTGGATACCGTGGCTCTTGATACATCACAAAGACTTGCTGTCTTGGTCAAAGATGCGCCAGCAAGACGTGCACCAACAATTTGTCCTCTTTTGAACTCTGTTAAGTCACCCATAATGTTGTGTGCATTGCAATATTTTGAGCAAAACTGTGCTCTTACCCTGTTAATTGGACCTTCACAGTCTGCTCTTATTGGTTCAATGTGAAATTAATGAAGATTGGCCACCAGGCTGGTCAAATTTAGCCATGAAACCTCGCACACTAAAATGAGAGTGTTTCAGTTTCATTGTCCAACCCCTGTATATATATAATATACTATATTATTATAGAAAAAAAAATCAAATAAAACATGGTGTACTACAGATAAGTGGACAAAGATCCACACTCACCATTAGTTAATGGGTAGGAGACAACCAACCATGTGTGAGGGGGGTTTATAAAGCCTTAAAACATCTGTGACAATAAATATAAGGTCACTACCTCGCTGATTTTCACCTATCGCGGCGTCCTCTGAAACCCAATCCTCGCAATAGACAAAGGGCCACTGTAATGCCGGTTTTCAATTATCTTGTGTACAGGTCGATCCTGAAAACAGGCATGCATCGTTGCTTTAAAAATTACATGGCTCTTGAGACCATGCATTTTCAATCTTGATTCAATATAGGAGAAATGAATCACTATTGACTCTAACAGGACTGTCCACATCTATTGCATATGGATGAACACAATTGTGAGAGGTGAACAAATAGGAAATGACGATTTAACCATTACATTAAGCACTTGCAATATGTCACCAGAGATAATAATCTGTATGATTTCTTATTTATTTTTCATCAATTTGCATGACTTGGTGTATTAGAGATTAGCCAAATAATATTCACTATAATGATTCCACCGTTTACAGTACAGCCCCATTTGTCAGGGAACTGAATTGAGAAGATGAATTGTTCTTTTTTTTCATTTTAAGATCTTGTCTTAGAAGATACAACCAAGAACCAGCTTCGTAATGTACCATGTACGCCTGACTTTAGTTTTCAGTGACTGAGGTACAAGATTACATCCCGGCACAGGCCTCATACTTTCAGCCGCCGAGAAATTTTCTTCTTTGGAGATTCTTCAAGGTTCGCTGATCGCTTGGATGTGATGAGAACAAGAGCAGAACAAGGCGGGGAGGGAGAAAATGGTGGGCGTTCGTGCTCGTCCGCAAGCGTGTGTCAGAGCAAAACGACAGCGTCTGCATTTGGAACCCCGCGAAAGCAGGACGCGTTTGTTTACTCTGCAGCTAAAGTGCAGCTGGTCCCGCTAACAGTTGTCAAAGAGCATTTTCTGGATCTTTTCTTCCAAACGGGATGTCGTCATTGGTTTGCACATGGTCCCCCCCCCCCCCCCCCTCGTTGTCTAAAATATTGATAAGGCGGAGATACATTTTTAATGCACATTCTATTCATCATCCTCCCACCTACCTCTGCGCATCGACAACGTGCCAGAAAACACACAGCACAAAGTCAGAGCCGGGCACACACACACACAGTCCCGCCCGAGTTCGTCATCCTCCCACCATCATCCTCCCACCGTGAGAGACTTGTTAAAGAATAATAACCCGAGAGGAGAGGCATAAAGTATTGTTGCATACTTACATATGACAAAAATGGAAAGAAATGCACAAAAAAGGAAAACTTTCTATGGCGTTTGTGTTGTCTGCTACAGCCGTGCTCGACCGGTAGTCTATTTTTGAGAGAGTGTGTGTTAGTGTGAGAGTGTAAACTCACCACGTGACGCTAAGGTGCTCTCACACACCGCCAGTGTGGTTTGATTCTCCCCGTCGAGCATTGTGACCTGGCATTTCGGTGACCTTTCCCACAGTCCCCGTGCTTCATACATCTTTTGTTTGAGTTATTTACTTCATTTGAGCCCTGATTTTCACTCATGCGGGGTTTAAATTGAGAGATGTTCGCTATCTGGGCTTAAAATATTTAAACACATGATGACAAAAGACTAAAATCAAACAGGGAAGTTGTCTAACATGAATAAAGTTCAATTTGATTTTCAACAAGTCTTCATTTTTGGGGTTCACCGTCATTCTTGGGGCAGATTCTTTACCCTCATCTTACATCCATCCATTCATTTTTCTTATAATACTTTATCGTAGCTGGGCTACTTTGGGGCTACTTTGAAAGTACAAACACTTATATTTCATTATAAGGAAAGTGCAAAAAGACCGGACTTGCTATACAATTAGGAGTTTTGAAAATATAGCATTTTTGCTAGATTCTACTCACACAAAATTGTGGAAATTCATTGACTCTTTGAGGTATGCAAACATTACTCTAAATCCAGTATGCAAGGCAAAAATGATGTTTCTTATGAGCTTGTAAGTCAGTATTTGGTATATGAGCAAATTTATTCCTCAGCACAGACTCTGCTTTTGGGAATAGTTCTCCAGGCTTCTTGATGGACATTCCAAAGCTTCTCTTTGGATGTGGAGAGCCTTTTTTTTGCTCTTCTCTGTCAAGTTGATCTCAGACTGCTTCAATAATGTACAGATCCAGGATGTCGGGAAGCAATGTTAATCCCAAGACGAGCCTTGATCACTAATTTCGAGTCCAGTTTCTTGTTCCTTTCGGCATTTGGCAGCTTAATCTCTGTTTCCGTCTTTAAAAATGGCTGCCATCCTTACATTGGGATCTGATGAGACTTTGGTCTGCGGGAGATCGAAGGTTGAGATGCATTTTTGACAATTTTGATTGATTTGTATCCTATAGCTTTGAAGCCTAATCCAAGCGGGGGAAAAAGTGAGAACATTTTAAATGTAGTAGTCTTTTGGCGGTAACAAAATATGAAAAAACATGTAAAACTATTTTTACATATTTACTATTTCCTATCGTACGATAACACAAAATTAGTGCAATTTAGCCTTTTCCCCCACTTGTATTGGGCATATCAGATTGTGTTCGGCGGGGTTTGGGGCAACATTTCCACCACAAAGTCATGCTAAAGGTCTCAAGTAAATGATTTTAGAAACTGCATGTATCATGCATGATAGGTATAGAATTGCAGGATTAGAAATATGAACATTCAGGATCTGCTGTGTTGCTTTGTTGGATTTTTTACCCCTTGGTTAAAATTTGATGGATGGTGGAGAATGAGCACATAATACTCAACTGAAAAGAGGGAGAAACTTGAGCTTTGTTTAATGAACCGAAAGCATGGCCGAGCCAGTTTAACCGAACTATGAAAACAGAAAAAAACGAATGCACAAAGTGAACCAAATGGTGAAAAACTGATAAACAATGAACACGGCGTCAAGGAATAATCACAAGGGTGTCAACGGCGAGGATCTAACAATGGCTGTGACAAAACGCGGAGTGTAAATGCTGTGGGGAAACTGATTAGTGAGTGACAGCAGAGCTGACAGATTCAATTCAGGAGACTATAGAAATGGTTAGCAAAATAAGAACTCCAGACAACTACTGCTGAGAGAGAAAAACGAAAAACTGAAGACAGGACAAGACTAGCAGTTACAAGCAAAGATGACAGACAGGAAAAATTAAACAGATATAACTAACAACTCAATAACACAAACATGACCCTACTAAGACAATGAATGAAAAAAAAAACAGAATGGAAACAAAACAAAACTAGCTTAACATTAATTTGGAAATGATACCCGAGGTACATACCCATATCAAAATCTAAAACCATTGTAAATGGGTCCTTGATTAACAAATACATGTACAGAAGTAGTGAATTTGGTATTTAAGGGTGTAAAATCACCTGAAAAATGTTAAATTGTGTCAGAAATGCTGACTTGGTTTTTATTTTGCCGATTGCTGACAATGGCAACAAAATGGAAATCGAACCATAGTTACCTAACAGCTACAAGAAAAAAAGGGTATATATCCAAACATTAAAGATATTCTTGGCATCCCACTGGCGTAGCTACTGTCATTTTAGTCATCTGTTCTTTTAAATCTCAGTCTCGGGCACGAAAAAAAGCCACTAGTCAACAATATTTGTTTCCTTTCCTGTTTTTTTTTTTTGATAACCAGTGTACTACTAATTCTCAGTCATTATGCAGGCAATGAAAGTAGCCACAGCCATAGTAGCTCTGCTTTATTGGGTTTACATGAAATGCTTCCCCAGGTGCACGAACATTAGGGCAGAAACAGAGTGAGAGAAGATATGAAAGTGATTTTCTCTCCGCACTCCTAATTACTCGTCTTCCTCTATGTCTAAAAATAAATTCATATTTCATAAGGCATCTTTGCTTGAGCACGCAGCCACCCTGCCAAACTGTCTGTGTGCCATCCGCTATCATTTTGATCAGAGATATTTAGCAAAAGTGGAAGAGGGGAGAAAAAAAGAAAAAAAAAAAAGATATCATCCAATTATCTGTGCTGGCGGTCTTTGCAGAGCCGTTGACCTCAACCTCCTTGTATCTTAGCAATTTAATTTAACCCCGGCTGTGTATTGTACGTGCTAATTAGAAAGCATTTCAAAGAGAAAAACTTACACCGGGGGCAGCGGAGAGGAAGAAATGGCGAGAGGGGAAAAAAAAATGAAACGGAGATAGAGATAAACACTCACACATGAGACGATGTGAGAGCTCTAAATGTTCTGAAAGAAAAAAAAAAAACCTCCACTGCCTCAATAGCTCCGCAGCAAGCTTGAACTGAAAAGAAAGAAAAGGTGAGACAAGCAGAGGAAGGATTATGTGGGAAAGGAAGCTGGTCTGTTTCCATTTCCAGTCTCGAAGTACAGAGAAATTGCACCTCAGAGCCGAAACTGGTCTAATATGCTTTATTTTCCTTCTTCTTTTTTTTTTTTTGCTTTAGCCTGGGAGTCGAGGAATAGACAAAGCGGGGAGGATTAAAAAATGTGAAGCCCGGACAGGGTTTGAGAGAAACATCCATTTCCAAAATTCATCACGAAAGCTCTGCAGAGCTGAGATGGTCCCATCTCCAATTAGCTGTTTCATCTCCGAGTGGAAATGTGACCACGGGGACACGCTGCCCGGCAACATTACCTCCACTCCAATAACTGAGTTGCGAATGTGCAGGAGTCCTCTCCAGAACGCCGCTGCCTGTCACACAGTCCCATTAATAAGCCCCGGCCTTTATTAGCACTTTGGAAAATTCTGCATGCGTGCCTGTGTGTTTCACCGTCAAACGTCTTCCTCGTGTCATCTCTTTAAAAGGGGGAAATCTGAGTGTGTGTGGTGGTTTGTGCACCTGACTGTCAGGGTGTCGGATTACCCGTACCAGGCGGGCGGATTGTCGTTTTATGTGACTTTGCACTTTTTTTGCAGCTGCTTTGAAGTTTCTGAGGGTGTTTTTCTTCCGGGATCATCTACTGTACGGATTTGCGTTCGTGCATGTGTGCGGGTAGCGAGTGTGGTGGTTAGCACCATTGCCTCACATCAAGAGGGTTCCGGGTTCGAGTCCCCCGGGGGGAACCGGGACCTTTCTGTGTGGAGTTTGCATGTTCTCGCTGTGTCTGCGTCCTCCCACCGTCCAAAAACCCTCCATTTCAGGTTGATTAGACATTCCAAATTGCCCTTAAGTATGAGTGTGCATGGTTGCGTGTCTCTGTGTGACCCTGCGATGGACTGGCGGACCGTCCAGGGGGTGTACCCTGCCTCTCGCCCATTGACCACTGGGATAGGCTCCAGTCCCCCCTTATATACCCCATTTGGGGATAAGCGGTTCAGAAAAAATGGATGGATGGATATTTATATATATATATATATTTATTTTTGCAGCATACTTTGTTTGCAGGGATTACAGACGGCGGGAGCTCAAGCCTTCTTAGCCTCTCACAGGCTGCCACAGCTGCCTGCCACTTCTAATGACACTTCAGGCTAAGACTGAGGCTAAGTCCACCGGCAGGTTTATTAGTTTAGAGAATGCATGAATGCATACAGCCTTCTTTTTGTATGACGCGGGGGGTGGGGGGGGGCGTGAGCGTGTGAGCGATTGCCCTGCTCCGGCAGCTCTGACAGGCCCGTAGAGTTTAAGTGAGAGGGATGCCGCACACCGGCAACACACAAACGCCTGGTTCGGTTTCAACGCGTCTCGACACTGCACGTTAGCATCGAAACGACTCCATTTACCTGATGAGCGATGCAAATTTAAATCCGTCTCTCTTTTTCTCTCCCCCGATGACTCGAGCTAGTTTTATATAATAATGTCATTTAATTGCGCATCATTGTTCATTTGACAGACGCTCCCTTGGGGTGCTTCGACGGCACTTACTTTGTATTCTCAGTTTGCCATGATGTGCTTTTCTTTCCTATTTTTTCTTTCCTGGCTTATCCTTCATGTACAAAAAAATCTTTGCATCTTTCAACTCTAGCTCGGTCTATTCATATTTCTTTTTTTTTATTCCTACAGACAACCTAACAACAAAATGTTGATGAGCAGAAAAAGGCAAGTGTTTGTCATCACCTCTCAGCTCATTTCTCTGGCAATGACAGGTGCGAAGGCCCGAAGGACTCTGGGAAAGAGTGCTGCTGTTGCTGCACGTTACTCTGTGTTCCTTCGCTTGCTCGGTGTGATACAGCGTCTAGTAATTGGCTGGACATTTCCTACAAATATTTTCTATTTAATTCAAAAGTGCTGCTCTATTTTTAGTGGACTGACACATTTTACAATGCAGTCATGCGACTGTGGGACCTGAATAAAAGCAGCATCCCCAGTATAAAGGTAATCAGTCCATCCAATTTAATGATTCTGAGATCATGAAAATCAACACAAAATCAAAACATATTTGTTTTTTTCACTATTCCATTATTGTGATGATAATTGTTGAGGTGACTGCTAACTCCAACCTGCAGGTGGGGGGATTTCTTACCTCTACTCTCTCAGCTTTAACTGATGTCAGGTCATACATAGTCTATGGTCGGCATGGCGAGGAGCAAAGAGTCACATGTTTATGCATTTTAAAGTTCTTTAAAGACAAAAAATGTTTTTGTGTCTGATCTGTCTGCTTGTTTTTTTTTATTATCTTCCTCTCAACTTTCTTTTTCTTTATGTAGATGTTTTGATGGGGTTTAATGAGGACAAAAATATGACAAAATTCCTTGCAAATGTTTCTAGAGTAGCACCACAAAAAGAGAGATTTTGACTGAAAAGATATCGCCATAAACAATCGCGAGGGACTGGATAATGGTTATGCACAAGAATGAGAAGCATGGCAATAATACAACCTCACTTCAGACACTTTAAATTACTTTGACTTTTATCTTCGTGACTTTCATTTTGCTCTGCTATGTTCATTTAAATAGCAAAAAAGTTAGTTATTTCCAGTCAAGGCATTTTTATGTGCCTTTGGAAACAAGTTTGTTCAATTGACAACCGACTGCTTTTATTTTTTGTTATCTCAATGTTGCGTCCACAATTGGTGTTTCCTTTTTTATCAGAATTCGATTATTATTTTTTACTCAACATGCAGAGATCAATGTTTTCTATATTTTGACAATATTGCAACGTCATGGCTTTCAAAGCGTCACACTCTCTCATTTGGAGGGTTTGATAGTTTCACTGTTCTTGTTCAACTGGCTTTGTTGTCCAATTGTTTACTGCCTACTATAGGAACTGGCTAGTGTTCCATAGACGTGTGGTGCTTACCGATGTCACAATTTGGATTTCTCTGTGCGGAGTTTTGTGTGGAGTCTCCCCATTGGAGACTCGCCCCGCTGAAACATGCGTTTCAGGTGAGTTGGGGACTCTAAATTTATCTTAGGTGAGCAAGGTTATGTGTCTCATTTGTGTGTTTGTAGCCTTGTGATGGACTGGTGACCTGTCATGGAGGAGCTCCGTCTGTCACCCGATGACAGCTGGGCTGGGCTCATGGATGGATGGGACACTGGCTAGCTAGAAATAACTGCATCCTCCGTCGAGGGTATGTGCTATGAACGAATAAAAATGGAGACAGATCATTAGGTTGGTATTTTGGGGATGTTTAAATGAAGAGAAAATACAGAAGTTCTGCAGAAATATGGATGGCATTTAAGATACCTTAATTCCAGAGAAATCTCCATTGGCTTAGTATTTCAGCAATTGTAAGAAATACTAACCCTGTCTCTAAAGCTTAGCCATTATTAACTCTTTGGCTGCCAAAGATGTCTATAGACGTTTTTTATGTTTTTCAACGAGAGTAGCTTGGGGCACGATCTGCTAAAGCTTGTCTGTAAATATCAGGCTTCTAGACAGAGTATGTAGTAACAAATTGACCCTCTAGGCGACAGTGCCACTTTTGATGGGAGATTAGCATAGACTGTAGGCAAATAAAAAAACCATAACGGTTTGCTATGAGAGAACATGTCGCCGGTGAGACGCAAGTCGAGGAAGAACGGAATAAGGTAGAAACTAATTTTTTTTCCTGATGAAAGAGGAGAGTCCACTCTTCCTTTTGGTGTGTTCGGTGTTTACATAGTCATAGCACAAACTATTCTGTGGCTCTTGAAAAATCAGTCAAAATGCTCAAAAAACTCTGGCAGTCAATGAGTTAACAATCGAAATTGTCATCTCTGCAGCTTCAAACAGCGTTGATCCAACTTCAACAGGTCAAAAGGCCCCTTTTAAAATGTGGATTTCAAACCAACTTGCAACTTTATCCTCTGTTTTGAACCTTGGGCTTCCCTGCATCGTCCTCTGCTGTACATTTCTAGCCTCATAATGAAAGCCTCATAAGGAAACCGAGTTTCATGATTAATGCAACAGTTCTCTGTCTCGGCCCCTGTGTTCTTCATATCCGCGGATCAGGATTCAAATGAAAACGTGTTTCGTTCTCAACTTGCGTGACGGGCACGCTCGCTCTGTGTTCCTCGGCCCGTGGGGTGTCACATCTAAGTGCAGGGATCCCAGGGAGCGTGTTCCTTGAGGTGTAGCGGCGGTTTGATCTCTCCATATTAGCCGTATTCCCCGCTAGGCCCAACCTCATTACTTTTGCCAGTTCAGCAGCGGCGTGGCTCTCGCGACTCGCGCTGGCCCACCTTTAACTACCGCGCTCCTTTTTCGCCCCGCAGTCGGCCTTCCCCTTTTTCTACTGCCGGCCCTTTCATCCGGCGTTCGCACGACGCATCTGTTTGGGCGCCCCAGCTGCGCCTCTGGCCCGAGCTTTCATTTCAGAACGAGACGTGGAGTTGTAGGTGGCATCTGCTCGCCTCTAATGGGGATGTGCCATTGAAAACATTTACCCCCCCACTGGGCGGACGCAGACGGCCGAGGGGGGAGCTTTTGTCACGACGAGAATTGCAAGGGGGGAGAGATTTGTCCGTCGTCTGTTTGCAAGCCTACGTCTGATATATCTCGGCAGGAGTAAAATGTAATGTTAACCAGCGCCACGGTCAGCCATAACTGATGAGACAATGTCATTTGATTAATTAATTGTTCTAAAAACTCATCAGCGCCGCTGTTTCGGTAATATGGCAAGTCCTTAACCCAAATGATTAATTTTCTAATGAGACATTTTGATGGGCTTGTACACAAGCACGCGACTAATTGAGATTCTTTTCATTGAACATTTATGATGGCCACAGGGAACTGGACCAGTGGCTGTTTGAAAATTGTGGATCACGGTACAGTTTTTGATAGAATAGAGCAAACGTATTTAGGAGTTTCTGTTTGGTTCTTAAAGCAACTATTTTCCGGCAATTGGCCACTGGTCTCTTTTTCCAACATTTTGACATTGATTTAGCTCAGCAGTCAAAAGAAAGCTTTTTGTCAGAGCTCGCATGCATCTTATCTATGAAAGTATTTCTTGCTGAATTAAGATAAATAGTTAAGGCTGAACCGTTATGCCACTGTCAAATGCACTAGTGATTTTTTTAACAACAGCAGTCATGTGATAACCATGCTTCCACTGAGTTTTTTAAGGAATTGTATGGTACGGAGGGATAAAGTGCGTAAAACAGAGTTACGCAGAAATAAGTTGATGTAAATAAGACTTCATGTGCCATAAGAGGTGGAGCTTCTTTTGTCAAGTTGAAGGTGGGGAGTCAGTTTTACACATAATCTGAGGAAGATAGATAGATAGATAGATAGATAGATAGATAGATAGATAGATAGA